>SJXQ01003292.1:94516-154134 GCA_006408695.1 Aepyceros melampus | reverse complement strand
GGGAGGGGGGTTCGTACAAGCAGGGATGTGGGGGTGGGGGTTGATTGTAGGTGCTGGACATAGATGGACTTTCCCGAGGGGCCTGGAAGGTTCTGAAAGGTCAAGGGGTGGAAACACTTATATAGCCACTCAGAGGGTCTCTGGGTGCTAGGAATTTGGTCTTTTCCTGGTCCGGGCATCCTTGACAAACACACATTTCTTTGAAATCCCAATGGAAGAACACAGAAAGGAGGAATGAGGCTAAGTGGCTTTTTTCCTTGATCCTACTACTGAATTCTCTTCAACTCGGGCTGATTTCTTTGGGAGGTTTGGACACATGTTCATCTACAAGGCTAATAGAATGTGTAGTCATTGGCTAGTGGGAGTTAATGCTCTAAGAAAAGTAGTAATTAAGCTTCCAGCTGTCAGTAAGTAGCTTAACATTCAGCCTTTGGGAAAATCTTCTCCTTGATTTTATATGTTGAAGCCACATGCTGAAATGGAGGGCTTGCTCATTCAAAACCACAGTTGATTATTTAACAGCTGTATCAAGTTGCAACCATACTTCCCCTTGAGAAAAGGAAAAATCCAGGCCCGGCCAAGAGTCAGTTGGGCTGCTCTGGCTAGAGGGAGGTGAGCTCGCTTTTGTAATGCATTTTGCGGCTGGTGCCTCCTTGACCTCAGGCTCTGACAGTCTCCTCTGTGCCTGGGAGGTTACTCTTTTCGCTGTTAAACCTTAAGGGCTAAAACCAGATGTCATGTTTTCCTTCAGGTTCTCACTTATATGATTGGTAGCTGGCCAAGCAGAAGCGGGTCAGTCCCCTTGGTAGGCTCTAGGGTGGAGAGAGGATCTCCCCTCAAAGGGAAAGCAGGGAGTGAGGTTGAAATCAGGAGAGAAGAGGCGAGAGGCTGAAGGCCAGAGGGGTTCCCCATTCCACACCTTGAACAAGGTTTTTTAAAACCACTACACTACGGCAGATTTTCTTCTGACAGGCTGTTTGCCTTGAGACACTCCCTGGATCGTTTGCTTTCTGCCTTGCCTGCTCTTTCTCTTACACACACATACATGTGTGCGTGTACGCACAGCAGCCCAGGAACACAGGCATCCTTGAGTTGCTTGGAGCTGGGATGTGCTGGGAATGTGGAGGTGAGAGGTCAGGCCTGAGGACTGATACCTCCAGTTGTATGGTGCCTCATAGGTCTTTTTTGCTTTAGTTTCTTGGGCTTGTGCCTTTTGTGATTTTAATTTCTTAATTGTAAGGCCCAAGGACTGATTCCCAGATTTTTTTTACAGACTGAGTCGAGTTGGGCTGAGGTAGAGCATTATCTTGCATTCCTTTATCCCTATTATTTCTAGGTCTCACACCTAAGAATAAGATATATCCCATTTGGCGCTTTCTGTACTTTTCTTTCTGACCTTAAAGCTCCGTCTGTTTTGCAGACATAGCTGCTTTGCCGAGTGCTGATGATGATTTCTGTACTGTTTCTGGCCAGTGGTAGGATCAGGGGCCATGTCTGTCTGAGCCGCACTGATACGGTACCCAGTATTTTGCACAATGCTTGATATATAACATAGGTACAATAGAGTTGAACAAATCTTGGCCTAATTTAGAAAGATTAGGCTACTGGGCTTTTTTACTGGGAGCATGGGATGGGGTTGGGGGACATTAAGTTATTGATTCTTTTATTATAACTCTCCCCTCTTGTGTGTGGCTTATTGATTTACATGGTATCGGTGGCAAAATTGTAGTTGTGTTGACTTCTTCCTTCAGCAGACAGACGGACCACCAGATTCCAGGGTCAGTGGTGTTAGCTAGAGGCTCCAGGTGAGACGAACTAGGCTACCACCTGGAAGTGTTGTCTTAGGATCACCTGCAGCAGCATCAGCAAGGGCCCTGGTTAAAAATGCAGATGGCCTGGGCCCCATGCATATTCCCCCGCCCCGCTGAGAATCCCTGGGATGCCCAAGAATCTCCAAAATTTGAGACATTGTTCCCTGAAGCCTTGTATATGCAGGAGCTTTCGGCGATAATTATATCGTCAAAGGAACATTTCTCAGTGGACAGTTTAGAGAAGAGATGCCACTGGCAGTGGATGATAAAATAGGTATTTTTCTGCTTAATATATTAGAGTCTTAAGCCATAAGGATATATGACATTGGTTCTGGTTGGATAACTCTATCAGTAGGCATGTTGAAGTCTGCACCTCCACCTTACTTCTTCTCTGGGGTGTTCCCAGCACTGTAGGTGCTGGATTTGGGGAATTCCGAATGACTTTAATCTTTGTTGTCGTTCAGTCCAGCTCTTTGTGACCCAGTGGACTGCAGCACGCCAGGCTCCCCTGTACTTCACTGTTGCCCAGAGTTTTCTCAAACTCATGTCCATTGAGTCAGTAATGCCACCCAACAATTTTGTCCTCTGTCGTCCCCTTTCCTCTGTCATCCCCTTGTCCTGCCTTCAGTCTTCCCAGCATCAGGGTCTTTTCCAGTGAGTTTCCAATGAGTCGACTTTAATGTTAACCAGATTCAAATCGATTTAGGAAAGTTAAGAATGTAATTGCAAAATGACAGAAAATTGCTTTGGAGTGATTAATTTTTTTGCTTTCTTCCAGCAATGTGACTGATTCCAATTGCTTGCAAGTTAGTTTTTTAGAACATGTCAGGACAGCCAACCGGGTTCTGGACTGGGGCTGGTTTCCAAGTCTCCAGAACCCCCTGGGGCCCTCCTGGCCTGGCTCTTACTTCAGGAGTGCTTTGTATCTGATGCCCGTCAAATTTTTTTATTCCTTGGTTTTTGACATGAAGTTCATATACTTACTAGTCCACACCAAATGATAGGGCCTTTAATAATTTGTGCCCCCATTAACTGCAGCCAGCCATGCTTCTCCGTCCATGGGATTTTCCAGGCAGGAATACTGGAGTGGGCGGCCATGTTTCATCCAGGGGGATTTATTTTTTAAGAATATTTATTTACTTGGCTGTGCAGCATCTGAGTTGCAGCATGTGGGATCTTCCAGTTGCAGGAGGCAGAACCTTTAGCTGTGGCATGCAGACTCTTAGTTGTGGCGTGTGGGATCCAGTTCTCTGACATGGATCAAACCTGGGCTCCTGCATTGGGAGCACGGAGACTTAGCCACTGGACTACCAGGGAAGTTCCAATGGGGCCTTTAAAGCAACAGAGAGGCACTTCTGTAAAGGGGCTAACATCAGTTTGTGAACTTGGTGAGACACAGCTGGGAGGTGCTTCCTGTAAGTAACAGTAGTTGCCACAAAGTTGGAAGGCTTGGCTGCTTCACTCTCCAGCTTCACTCCCAGCCTCTCCTAAAAGGCAGGCTCAGACATTTCTTGCCCAAAGTGTAGCAGTGAGCCAATGCCTGATGCATGGGCTTCATGGAGTCTCCTCTCTGTTCTTACAAGTGATGGCAGCCACAGCTTGGCAGGGTGCAGATGGTGTTCTTGGGCAGCCTTGGCAAACCATACTCTTTGGTTTTGTCAGTTAAGTTTTATTGAAACGCAGGCATGCTCATTCACTGTGTGTCATCCATTGCTGCATTCATGTTAGAGTGGCAGAAATGAATCGTTGCATAGAGGCGGGATGGCCCACAGAGGCTAAAATACTTCTGTGCGGACCTTTACAGAAAAAGTTTGCCAACGATTGTTGCAGAGGCTGGATTCTTTTCCCTTTTCAGTTGGCGTTAGGCAGCTAGAATCCTCTGGTGCAGGAGCTTGCACTGGATGAACCTGAATTATACCCACCGAGAGTTGAGGTGGCAGGCCTCTGTAAGTTGCTGTGCCCTTTACATGCCATGGTCTTATCTTTGGGATGCGTGTGTGTGTGTGTGCTCAGTTGCCTCAGTCATGTCTGACTCTTGCGACCCTATGGACTGTAGCCTGCCAGGCTCCTCTGTCCATAGGATTCTCCAGGCAAGAATACTGGAGTGGGTTGCCATGCCTTCCTCCAGGGGAGCTTCCTGACCCAGGGATCGAACCTGTGTCTCCTGTCTCTCCTGCATTGGCAGGCAGATTCTTTACCACTGAGCCACCTGGGAAGCCCAATCTTTGTGATATTATGGCTCATTCAGACATGTTGCATGCCACACATTTCCTGAGAAACTCAATTGTACTTTCACTATTCTGACCAACCAACCACTAATTTCACTATTGGAAACCAACTTCTAACCATCGTTATGCTATTTTTAAGTCCCTAATGCTGATAGAATTAAAAGAAAAACCTAGTAATTGCCTCAGAATTGTGGGCTTCTACAACAATTGAAGTGTGACTTTTAGGATAACCAACCAAAATCCAAGCATTGACATAATGCTTGTAACTCCATATACAACAATAAATTTCAAACTTGTTTACAGATTAAAAAGGACACTATAATACCAATACATTTAAAATTGATTTTTTATAATACCAGTGTTGAGATATGATTCATATCCTGTAACATTTACCCTTGTAAAGTGTACAGTTCAGTGATTTTTAGTATGTTCATAAGGTCAGGTATTGCTCAGTTCAGTTCAGTCGCTCAGTCGTGTCCGACCCCATGAATTGCAGCACGCCAGGCCTCCCTGTCCATTACCAACTCCCAGAGTTCACTCAGACTCACGTCCATCGAGTCAGTGATGCCATCCAGCCATCTCATCCTCTGTCATCCCCTTCTCCTCCTGCCCCCAGTCCCTCCCAGCATCAGGGTCTTTTCCAATGAGACAACTCTTCGCATGAGGTGGCCAAAGTACTGGAGTTTCAGCTTCAGCATCATTCCTTCCAAAGAAATCCCAGGGCTGATCTCCTTCAGAATGGACTGGTTGGATCTCCTTGCAGTCCAAGGGACTCTCAAGAGTCTTCTCCAACACCACAGTTCAAAAGCATCAATTCTTTGGTGCTCAGCCTTCTTCACAGTCCAACTCTCACACCCATACATGACCACAGGAAAAACCATAGCCTTGACTAGACGGACCTTAGTCGGCAAAGTAATGTCTCTGCTTTTGAATATGCTATCTAGGTTGGTCATAACTTTTCTTCCAAGGAGTAAGCGTCTTTTAATTTCATGGCTGCAGTCACCATCTGAAGTGATTTTGGAGCCCCAAGAAATAAAGTCTGACACTGTTTCCACTGTTTCCCCATCTATTTCCCATGAAGTGATGGGATCAGATGCCATGATCTTAGTTTTCTGAATGTTGAGCTTTAAGCCAACTTTTTCACTCTCCTCTCTCACTTTCAACAAGAGGCTTTTTAGCTCCTCTTCACTTTCTGCCATAAGGGTAGTGTCATCTGCATATCTGAGGTTATTGATATTTCTCCCGGCAATCTTGATTCCAGCTTGTGTTTCTTCTAGTCCAGCGTTTCTCATGATGTACTCTGCATAGAAGTTAAATAAGCAGGGTGACAATATACAGCTTTGACGTACTCCTTTTCCTATTTGGAACCAGTCTGTTGTTCCATGTCTAGTTCTAACTGTTGCTTCCTGACCTGCATATAGGTTTCTCAAGAGGCAGGTCAGGTGGTCTGGTATTCCCATCTCTTTCAGAATTTTCCACAGTTTATTGTCATACCCACTAGCAATACTTTCTACTCCTCTCTCCTTCCAGCCCCTGGCAACCAGGAATCTACTTTCTGCCTTATGGGTTTGCCTATTCTCGACATTATTATTATTATTATTTGCTGCACCTTGACGTATGTGGGATCTTAGTTCCCTGACTTGGGATTGAACCCACACCCCCTGCATTGGACGTGTTGGGTCTTAACCACTGGACCACCAGGGATATCTCCCTTTTAAATTCTTGATATGTTATTTCCTTTAGTTCTTTGAATGTATTTAAGATGGAGGATTTAAATTTTAGGTCTGGCATCTGGCCTTCCTCAAGAATAGGTTGTATTGATTGTTGTGTGTGTTTGCTTTTCATTTTTTGGTGGAAAACAGATATTTTAAGTGATATACTGTCGCACTTCTCCTTAATCAGGGTAAGTCCTTCCCAGGGCTTTTTCTTGTTGCCTCCTCTTAGTATTATTGTTGCCTTTTTTGGGTTTTGTGTTGTGAGTTTCCTGCATTAATGTTGTAAAGTTTGCATCCTTCATTGGGTGTGGCTAGTGGAGTCCTGACCATTAGTGGTCAGCTGGTGATCATTGATTTCCTGAAGTGCTTTCAGCCAGTCGTCTGTCGGCCTTTGCCGAGGGCCTCTGAGTGTGTGTTGGGGCATGCCTTCAGTGCCTTCTCCAGCTCTGCCTTAGTCTTCACTTCTGGTTTGTGTGGAGACTCAAGATTATTAACCAGACGTGAGGAATTAGGCCCTTTCCATTCTTTCCTGAGCAGAACACAGCCCTTCATGCGTGTGACCTTGTAAATTCCTTGGAATGTTTCAGAGCTTATGGACATCTTCTCCCATTTTTCCTTTTATGCTTTTTAGTTCACCTTTTGTGAGCTCCAGGTGATAATGCTTCTCTGGCAGATGTGGTGTTTAAAACACTTAGCACTTGTCAGTGTTTCCATAAATGCCCAGGCTGTAGGCCTGAGTGTAGAGAGAGCTGAGTCAGGTTATTTAAGGAGCCGACCTGAGAATGCAGCTATCCAGCGAGTCACCAGGCAGATAAAATCTGACAGTCCTCTGGCTGTGGGGCATTTGGGGAGCTCCAGACCTGTTCTGTCCTCTCCTGGGCTGCTGGTTTTCATAGCGATTGTGGCTGTGATGCTGTGAGTTTCCCACGCTTCTAGTACCTCAGCTAGAGAAAGAAGGGTTGGGATTAGGACAAGTTGAAACAGCACCAAGTTCACTGTTCTTGCTGAGCTTCAGTCATTGTTTTGAATAAATGCTTCTTGAATTTTTGCAAGCTTTTATTTAATTTTCAGGATTCTGAAAAAGTTGATTTTGAGAATTTTTGTCAATGCTCTTGTTGTTTGCATGGATGAGTGGATTTTTTAGAGTTCTTTCCTCTGCCATTCCAGAGTGCTTTCAGTTAATATTAACTCTGCAAATTTTTTATTATTTCCACATCTACAAAAAAATTTTTTTTGTGCTGATATCACCTCCCCTTGTGCCTTTATTCAGTCTCGAGTATCTACGTTTGCTAATCTCTTTTCAACTGTCTGTGCACTACTTATTTTTTCTTGGACTATTTTAAACTAAATCTCAGATATATCATTTTATCTATTAATTATTAGGTATAGATAGCAAGAAGGTGAATGATACTTTGCTGAAACTTTGTTACTGCTTCGAAGAGAAAGTGGCAGCAAATGTTACAGTCCAGGTGCTTCTGAAGCCGTGTCTTTGTCTGCCACGTGCCTTGGGTCCCTCATTTCTCTCACCAATTTTATCTGAAACTTTCAGTTGAATAGATCACTGTGACATCTTTCGGCCTTCTCTTGGCAAGAATATATCATATTTAGTTCCCTTCTGCTCTCTTCTGCCGCGCACCTCCCTCCTTTTTTTTTTGGCTATTGACTTAATCTCAAGCGTAAATGTAAACTCAGGCTTTGAAATTCAGATTATTCAGATTCTTTTATTTGTTTTTTACTTATTAGAAGTGAAAACACCAAATGCAGAATATCTTGCTGTGAATTCACAGACCCTATAATATTGCTGTAAATTAAAACATGTAAATAATTCCTAGTTGTCGGTGAACGTATGTGTGCTGGTAGATGTATTAACTGGAATAGCCTTTCAGGAAGGCCATTTATGCTAGCTGTCAAAATGGAAAATTTGACATAGGAATTCTAATAATGCATCTTGCAGATTTTCTCCTGTAGCTGTGAAAAAGGTAATTCATACAAATATGTTCATTGAGGAGTGCTTCTGGAAATAACCTAAATGGCCATTAATAGCTGTTAAATCAAAGATGTCTAAGATACACTGCTGATGGAAAAAGTTAAATTGTAGAACAGTAAGATACTCTGTTAATGAGAAAAGTGTTACATAATACCATTCCTCTCATGAGTTACACAGCCATATTTCTATCAGGATCCAGTTGATGTGAAAAAGAAATTTGCATATATCAGTTTGGCAATGTGTTTGGCTACTCTTTTTTTTTTTTTTTTGGCTACTCTTAACAGACTAGAAATAAAAGCGACTTTGCCAAGACAGAGGTTTATTTTTTTCTGTTTGCTGCTGCTGCTGCTAAGTCACTTCAGATGGACTCCCAGACTCCCCCATCCCTGCGATTCTCCAGGCCAGAACACTGGAGTGGGTTGCCATTTCCTTCTCTCTTTAGTGCTGCCTAAAGCTAGGGCTGGCATGTTGGTGCCCTGGTGTTCCTGGGGACCAAGGCCTCTCTTTCTTAATTTTTTGACCGTCCACATGGCATTTTCCTGACCAGGAATTAAACTTGTGCCCCCTGCTTTGGAAGAGTAGAGGCCTAACCACTGGACCACTGGGGAAGTCCCCAAGCCTCTATCTTGCTGTTCAACCATCCAAAGGAATAATTTCCACACTCTCCTTCATGGTCCCTGACATTTACACTAAGCTTCGAGTCTGTTGGAGTCAGGAAGAGTGAGGACAGATAGAAAGGCTGCAATAGGACCCCTCCCAGCTGATTCAATCCCTTTCAACAGCTTTCCTTGAAACCCAGCACAATAGTCTGTTCATGTCTCATTGACTGGTCCTTAGTAACATGACCACAGAGAGATGTCCAAAAGAAAGAGAGCCTTAGGCTTTTATTTGGGTGCTTGTCAGGGTATGCTAAGGAGGAAAGGGCTGATGGATGTTGTGGTGAGTGGTACGTCTGTCACTGTGTAAATATACGCATACGTGGTGGCACAGAGCCTCTCTGAAGGAGTGGCCCAGAGCCAGTTACCAGCAGGCATTTATGAGAACAAACGGATCTGCATTTTACCTTATACTTGTCAGTACTGTTGGATTTTTCATGAGCATACAGTATTTTACTTCCATAATAATGATAGAGAAATTCAGCATCAACAATGGTTTATTAAGAAATACATCTTACCGTTAATAGTGTGTCATAGTTTTATTGTTAATACTTTTCTTGATGGTGGTAAATATTACACTAACTTGTCTACAAATGCTTTAGAAGTGAACCTAACTATCCAGACTTAGGATTACTTCTCCCAGAATAAAGTGGGATGGATGTACTTAGAGGTTTTTCATGACCTTAGTACACTTGCATTTATATCTTGCTCTCTATTCCAACTTCTCAGGTCTCCCAGCAATCATCTTTAAGAACATGTAACTGGTGATGGGCTTGGACTTCCCTGTTGGTCCAGTGGTTAAGACTTTGTGCTCCCAACGCAGGGGCCATGGGTTTGATCCCTGGTTGGGGAACTAAGATCCTGCATGTTGTGTGGCACAGCCAAACAAAACAAACCCAAGAAACAAACAAACAAAAACTAATGATGGGCTTGAGTGTCACTGAGAGAAATGGCTCCTTTCTCAGGTATAACTGCAGTAGGAAGTAGTGAAAAAACATAAAGCATAAAAAAGTGTTTCACTGATATGTGTGTAGTTCCAGTTCCAATTCAGTCACTCAGTCATGTCCAAGTCTTTGCGACCCCATGAACCGCAGCACGCCAGGCCTCCCTGTCCATCACCAACTTCTGGAGTCCACCCAATCCCGTGTCAATTGTGTTGGGGATTCCATCCAACCATCTCATCCTCTGTTGTCCCCTTCTCCTCCTGCCCTCAATCTTTCCCAGCATCAGGGTCTTCTCAAATGAGTAAGCTCTCCGCATCAGGTTGCCAAAGTATTGGAGTTTCAGCTTCAGCATCAGTCCTTCCAATGAATATTCAGGATTTATTTCCTTTAGGATGGACTGGTTGGATCTCCTTGCAGTCCAGGGGACTCTCAAGAGTCTTCTCCAACACCACAGTTCAAAAGCATCAATTCTTCGGTGCTCAGCTTTCTTTATAGTCCAGCTCTCACATCCATACATGACTACTGGAAAAACCATAGCCTTTACTAGATGGACCTTTGTTGGCAAAGTAATGTCTCTGCTTTTCAATATGCTATCTAGGTTGGTCATAACTTTCCTTCCAAGGAGTAAATGTCTTTTAATGGCATGGCTGCAATCACCATCCACAGTGATTTTGGAGCCCCCCAAAATAAAGTCTGACATTGTTTCCACTGTTTCCCTATCTCTTTGCCATGAAGTGACGGGACCAGATGCCATGATCTTAGTTTTCTGAATGTTGAGCTTTAAGCCAACTTTTTCACTCTCCTCTTTCACTTTCATCAAGAGGCTCTTTAGTTCTTCTTCGCTTTCTGCCATAGGGTGGTATCATCTGCATATCTGAGGTTATTTATTTCTCCCGGCAATCTTGATTCCAGATTGTGCTTCTTCCAGCTCAGCGTTTCTCATGATGTACTCTGCATAGAAGTTAAATAAACAGGGTGACAATATACAGCCTTGACGTACTCCTTTTCCTATTTGGAACCAGTCTGTTGTTTCATGTCCAGTTCTAACTGTTGCTTCCTGACCTGCATACCTTTCTCAGGAGGCAGGTCAGGTGGTCGAGTATTCCCATCTCTTTCAGAACTTTCCACAGTTTCTTGTGATCCACACAGTCAAAGGCTTTGGCATAGTCAATAAAGCAGAAATAGATGTTTTTCTGGAATTCTCTTGCTCTTTCAATGATCCAGCAGATGTTGGCAATTTGATCTCTGGTTCCTCTGCCTTTTCTAAAATCAAATTGAACATCTGGATGTTCACGATTCACGTATTGCTGAAGCCTGGCTTGGAGAATTTTGACCATTACTTTACTAGTGTGTGAGATGAGTGCAGTTGTGTGGTAGTTTGAGCATTCTTTGGCATTGCCTTTCTTTGGGATTGGAATGAAAAGTGACCTTTTCCAGTCGTGTGGCCACTGCTGAGTTTTCCAAATTTGCTGACATATTGAGTGCAGCACTTTCACAGCATCATCTTTTAGGATTTGAAATAGTTCAGCTGGAATTCCATCACTTCCTCTAGTTTTGTTCGTGGTGATGCTTCTAAGGCCCAGTTGACTTCACATTCCGGGATGTCTGGCTCTAGATGAGTGTGAGTGATCACATATTCCTGGTTATCTGGGTCATGAAGATCTTTTTTTGTACAGTTCTTCTGTGTATTCTTGCCACCTCTTCTTAATATCTTCTGCTTCTGTGTATTTATATATATTCATAAAGATTTATATAGGGTGGCTTAAATCATCTGAGCTTGATACATAGCTATAAAACTTTATTGACTTAAGGAGGGCTGTTCTAATTTATACATGGCAATTTTGAGAACTCTCTCACTCGAGTGTTACATTTCGTGTTTTAATCAATCCATCATTTCTATAGCCCCATACTGAGGACAGGCTATTATGCAGTTTTCAGGGTGCCATTTTGGGAAGGCAGTCTTCTGTACTTCTCTAACTGGCTTCTTTAAAACAAACTACTTTTAACCAGTGTTCAATGGTGGCTTGGAAAAAAATGTGTGCACGCGCGTGTGTGTGTGTGTGTACATTCAGCTGCTCAGGTGAATAGAAAACAACTTCACCTTCATCAGCTTGGAGTATTTAGCAGTTGTCATATTGCAGTGAGAAAACGTGACATCAAAAAAAAAAAGGAAAATTTGAAATCTTCTATGCTGCTACTGCTACTGCTAAATCGCTTCAGTTGTGCCCGACTCTGTGCGACCCCATAGACGGCAGCTCACCAGGCTCCCCCGTCCCTGGGATTCTCCAGGCAAGAACACTGGAGTGGGTTGCCATTTCCTTCTCCAATGCAGGAATGTGAAAAGTAAAGTGAAGTCGCTCAGTCATGTCTGACATTTCATGACCCCATGGACTGCAGCCTACCAGGCTCCTCTGTCCATGGGATTTTCCAGGCAAGAGTACTGGAGTGGAGTGCCATTGCCTTCTCCGTGAAATCTTCTATAGTCTGTAGGAAATAAAAATCTGTAATAAACAGTAGCAACATAGTCGAGGATAAGTGAAGCCAAACTCACCGTTTCTGGCTGAGGATCCCGGCATTCAAGTCAGGTGATAGTCATGCCCATGAGGATGTCCACACGAGGATGGGCCTCCCTGTCTGTTCTCCTAGGCATGCAATATTGGCCTTTGGTTTCCAGTCACAGACTTGTAGAACTGGAAAGAGACATTTAGAGCCTTTGCAGTGTTTCGTATTCTTTTTTTGGGTCACTGGCCCTTTTGAGAAACTTCTAAAATGTATATATCCTCCCAGCAAAGTGAGTGAGTGCATCCACATGGAAAATTTGCATGTATATTTATGGGGTTCCTGGATCATTTAAACCCATACCCAAAGTCCTCATTCAAATCAGCTTCTCAATTTATAGAGGGATACACTGGAACCTAGGCTTCCCGGGTGGCTCAGATGGTAAAAAATCCACCTGCAATGTGGGAGACTTGGGTTTGATCCCTGGGTTGGGAAGACAGGGAATGGCAACCCACTCCAATTTTCTTGCCTAGAGAATCCCCATGGACAGCAGAGCCTGGCGGGCTGCAGTACATGGGGTTTCAGAGTCAGACACGAGTGAGCAACTAAACACACAGAAATTGGAGCATAGAGAAATTGAGAGCTAAGTCTGAATCTAGCGCTTTTAACACATGAGCAAGCTCCCAGCTGTGACCAATGTCCCTGAAACAGAGAGTGACCAGCGTCCTGTGCGTGGTCAGCATCCCATGGAACACTCTGTCTCTACCAAAGAAAGCATACTGTAGCAAGAGACCCTAATCAATGAGAAGGATTGACAGGCTGAAAAATAGCATCAGTGACGATTCCCTCAACCGCTGGTAAAAGTTAAAGCCCTGTGACTCGGGGATCCTGGCGATCTAGAAATTTTGTATGCATATCAGGTGTGTGGCGGACGTCAGCCTCTGGTGGTTTGGGGGCTGTATGTTCCGCCCAGCTTGTCTCTCCAGCCTCATCACACAGCCCTCTCCCTTTCGCTCTCTGCTTAAGCTTTGGCAGCCCCTGCCCCCGTCCCCAAGCTCAG
Organism: Aepyceros melampus; assembly: GCA_006408695.1. Taxonomy (NCBI): domain Eukaryota; kingdom Metazoa; phylum Chordata; class Mammalia; order Artiodactyla; family Bovidae; genus Aepyceros; species Aepyceros melampus. The sequence goes on along the minus strand of SJXQ01003292.1, from coordinate 141,234 downwards.
GTTCTCCCTTCACACTTTGTCCTTTGTCTTCACGCACTGCCTGGAGTGTCTGTATCTATTGCAGACCAGGTATCTAGGATACAGTGGTACAGCCCAGGCTGCCCAGTGATGGCAAACGTTGCAAAATACGCGTTTGTGGTCACACTATTTAGTATTTTTAGTAGAATCGGAGGGATCTGACTGTCCTGCTTCCTTTTACACTTGTTCTGAATGATTATCATATGGTACAGTTGGTGTTTTTCTCCTCCTCTTCCTTGGCAGCATCTCTTCGGCAGTCCACAACCGTCCTCTGTCCAGCTCTGGGTCTCCTTTGGCCGGAAGCCCATGCGAGCAGCCCAGTTTGTCACAAGACATCCTATTAATGTGAGTGGGGTCTGCAGTGGGTGGGGGGAGTGCTGCTGTCCTCAGGCAGAGGTCAGGGAGAGGGTGATGGGGGAGGATATCTGATGGAAGCTCCCTGGAGTCACTTTCTAGATCAGTCTCTATGCTTTGGGCATTTTGGTCTGTTTTTTCCCTCTTCACTTGTTGAAGTGGAGCTGAATGGGAGCCTTAATTTGCCTGAAGTGGAGAAGGATTGGCAGAGAGGTTTGGAGCCAGAGTCAATGGGCTCAGTGTGCCCGTGCTGAAGGATGGGAGGGCAGGGGCAGCAGCAGTTATTCATTAAGTACCTGCTGTGTTGCTCACAGATGGTGAGGTTCCATAAGGGGACAGGATTGGAGTCTCACCCTTTTAGAAACAGATGGGTTGGAGAGGCCGAGAACAGAGCAGAGGAAGAAACCATGTACAGTCAAAGGCCTGACTGTGCAGCGTGTGTCAGGACATAGAGAACCGTAGGAAAGGTCAGTGTGAGCTGGGTCATCGGAGAAGTGACCGTGGGGAGGAGGTGGCACTTGAAGGCCTTGATGCCAGGGCCTGGTGTGATGGAGGATTAGTAGCTCAGAGGAGTATGTGATGGAGAACGTGTTTGTTAGTTTTCTGCTTTCTCTGGGTTTTGCCTTCCTGTAGTCATCTTAGAGGAAATGAGAGGGAAGGAAGTGCACATTAATTCACATTACACTTTGTGGTAACGATAGGGAGACATCATTACATAAAAGTGATTTCTAGGTCGTTTTTGGAGTTCAAGGCTCATTCTTATTTTGTACCCCATCTGCCGATTAGGAGTCTGCTCCAGCCACAGGACAGCCTTAGGGTCTCTAAAGAGAGTCAGCCAAGCTTCTTTCCCAAGACTGGGAGGCTCTCGTGGGCTCCAAGACTGCCCTCTTCCCTGGGACACTGAGAAGCCCTTGCTTGCGTGTGCAAAGGGACCTTCCACAGAGCATATGTGTTGTTTTTGACTTGTGTCTTTTTCATTTTTTGATGCCAAAGGAATATTACATCGCGGACGCCTCCGAGGACCAGGTGTTTGTGTGTGTCAGTCACAGTAACAACCGCACCAACCTGTATATCTCGGAGGCAGACGGGCTGAAGTTCTCACTGTCCTTGGAGAACGTGCTCTATTACAGCCCAGCAGGGGCGGGCAGTGACACCTTGGTGAGGTAAGGAGACCAGGAGGCGGGGCCACTTCCTGCTTTCTTACCCGGCACAACCTCTCGTTGGGTGGTTTTCAACATCCCCTGAACATTTGGACTCCCCTGGGGGTGGTTTCAGAAGCCCAGTGATTACTGGTTCAGCTTCCCAGACAGTACTTTTTTAATCTGGTTTGAGGTGTGACAGGCATTTGAGGATCTTTTTTAATTTTTAAAACAACTTTAATTCGGTTTTGTCTGCACTGGGTCTCTGTTGCTGCTGGTGGGCTTTCTCCAGTTGCGGAGTAGAGGGGAGGCTCCTCTCTAGTGGCAGCGCACGGACTTCTCACTCCAGTGGCTTTCTCTTGTTTCAGAGTGCCGGCTCTAGAGCATGGGCTCAGTAGTTGGGGCTAGAGGGCTGTAGGGCACACGCTCAGTAGTTTTGGTGCACGGGCTTAATTGCCCCGAGGCATGTGGGATCGTCCCAGACCAGGGATCAAACCTGTGTCCCCTGCATTGGCAGGAGGATTCTTAACCACTGGACCACCAGGGAGGTCCCCACATGTTTATGTGGTGCAGAGGCTGAGCACTGCTATGCTGAGTGACCCTTAGGATCACTGCCACCGTGTCAGCCACTCCTTTGGGCTTCCTTCATTCAGTTACCTGGTAGGAAAGAGCACTGGCAAAACATCACCACCACCTCTGGGCCAGTTGGCGTGTGTGTCTACAAGGCCCTTCCTCCACGTGACTCTGGTTAATTAACACCATTATTCTCCCCCCTCAGTAATTGCAAGGCATTGTTCTGTGGTATCTGTGGAAAAGCTCTTTATCAGTACGTCCCGTGCCTGGAGTGGGCCTGCTGTAACAGTGTTCTCGGGGCCATGGAGGGGTCCAGGACTGGGAAGGGGTGGATGCGGTGCCCTGTGGGGGGCACTGTGATCCATCAATGGCGCGAGGTCATTTACTCTCGTTTGTCTGTGACAGACCATTCTTGGGTGCGTCTCACCGTGATTAAGACTGCTCTCTGCTCTTAGGAAGAGCCAGTTGGCACAACTGGCTGGTCTGCAGTGAGGTCTGGCTCCAGCACCGTGAACCTCAGGTCAGAGGGCATGTTCTTGCTGCCCGCCGTCCCTCTTCAAGTTGCTGGTTCATTCAGCGAGGATGCTGCGTTCAGGGCCTGGTGGCTTTGCATGTACAGCTGTGCAGTATTGTGTATCTGGCAAGGAAAACTTGGAACAAGCTCCCTGATCCATGGAGCTTTTGTTCTAATTGTGGGAAGACAAAATAGAAACAAATACGTACTCTGCCGATAATGCTGAGTATGGAAAAGAAAAATAAAGTGAGATAAGAGGACAGAGGGTTACAAGGGCATTGCTTTATATGAGCCGGTCATGGAAGGCTGTTCTAGGAGAATGATGTTTGAGCAGGTGCCTGAGTTACACAGGAGAGGGAGCTGGGCACCCAACCTGGGGAGGAGCCTTGCAGGTGGAGGCACAGGGGCTCTGGGGTGGGACTTGAGTGGTTTAAGAGCAGTGTGGAGGCCAGGATGGATCAACCAGCTGATGGACGGGAGAGAGCATCCCTAAGACACAGGAACCAAGAAAGCAGGGTTTAGATTGTATAGGACCCTCAAGGGCATAGCAAGATTTTTTTTTTTTTCCTCTTAAGCATGATGGAGGGTTTTGACCAGAAGCTGGATATCACTTGATTTAACCTGTTAGATTTTTTGGACACCATTTTAAAATATGTGAATTGCATTATGTAAAGAAAAGTGCATAAAACATAAATGGGCAGTGTCATAGATTATTTTCAGTGGATACTCATGTGACTTATCTTTTAAAGATGCTCTGCTAGATGCTGTGTGGAAATTAGACAGCAGACTTGCGAATTGGGGGTCCAGCTGTGAGATCACTGCCGAAGTCCGGGCCAGTGGAGGTTGAGGTTGGCGGGACCTGGAGTGGTAGCAGTGGAGATGGTGGAAATGGTTAGAGGCTTCCTGATGGCCCAGATGGTAAAAGACCCGTAATGCGGGAGCCGTGGGTTCGATCCCTGGGTTGGAAAGATTCCCCTGGAGGAGGGAATGGCTACCCCCTCTAGTATTCTTGCCTGGAGATTCCCGTGGACAGAGGAGCCTGGAGGGCTACAGTCCATAGGGTCGCATAGGAGCGGCTATCACTTTCGCTTTGACCCTTTGCTGATGCATTTGGCTGATGGATTGCACATGGGGTTTGCGAGAATGAGGGAAAGTCAGGGACCCACCGCTGCTTGGCTGGAGCAGCTGGCACAGTGATGGTTTCAGACTGTCCAGGAGGGCTGGGCGCAAGTTCCCATCTGAGGATGCCTGTTAGATAGCAAGTCGAGAACTTTCTGTGTGCTCTGGTGCACTTTTCCACACCCTATTTCTTCTCCTTTGGAGGTGCTGTCATCTTTTACTCCTTACCTTTGTTTCCCAGCGTAGACTCAGAGGTTATTATTCAGTGTCCTGTCATGTGTTATAAACCATCCCTGCCATGACTCATCCTCAGATTGTTCTGGTCCAGTCAGTCACTGCCTCCTCAGGCTGGCTCCCAGTGGCTTTCTTTTATTTTTAATGATTTATTGAAGTGAAATTCTCATAACGGAAACTTATCCATTTCAAGGTAAACAACTCAGTGCCATATAGCACATTTACAGTGTTGTACAACCACCAGCCTTACCTCATTCCCAAACATTTACATTTTCCCCAAAGAAAATCACTTAACAGTTCAGTAGTTTCTCTCCCCTAAGCCCCTGGCAGTCACAGGCTACTTTCTCTCTCTCTGAATTTGCCTTTTCTGGCTATTTCATATAAATAGAATCATACCGTAACACCTGACCTTTGTGTCTAGTTCACTTTGGGTAATGTTTTCACATTTTATCCATGTGTGACATACGTCATTCCTTTGTAGCAGTGAGCAGTGGTCGCCTTCAGTTCAGTTCAGTTGCTCAGTCATGTGTGACTCTTTGCAACCCCATGGACTGCAGCATGCCAGGCTTCCCTGTCCATCACCAACTCTTAGAATTACTCAAACTAAGGTCCATTGAGTCAGTGATGCCATCTAACCATCTCATCCTCTGTTGTCCCCTTCTCTTCCTGCCTTCAATCTTTCCCAGCATCAGGATCTTTTCCAGTGAGTCAGTTCTTCACATCAGGTGGCCAAAGTATTGGAGCTTCAGCTTCAGCATCAGTCCTTCAATGAACATTCAGGACTGATCTCCTTTAGGATGGACTGGTTGGATCTCCTTGCAGTCCAAGGGACTCTCACGAGTCTTCTCCAACGCCACAGTTCAAAAGCATCAGTTCTTCAGCGCTCAGCTTTCTTTATAGTCCAACTCTCACATTCATACATGACCACTGGAAAATCCATAGCTTTGACTAGACAGACCTTTGTTGGCAAAGTAATGTCTCTGGTTTTAAATATGCTGTCTAGGTTGGTTATAACTTTTCTTCCAAGGAGTAAGTGTCTTTTAATTTCATGGCTGAATCACCATCCACAGTGATTTTGGAGCCCCCCAAAATAAAATCTGTCACTGTTTCCATTGTTTCCCCATCTATTTGCCATGAAGTGATGGGACCAGATGCCATAATCTTAGTTTTCTGAATGTTGAGTTTTAAGCCAACTTTTTCACTCTTTTCATTCACTTTCATCAAGAGGCTCTTTAGTTCCTCTTCACTTTTTGCCATAAGGGTGGTGTCATCTGCATTTCTAAGGTTATTGACATTTGTCCTGGCAATCTTGATTCTAGCTTGTGCTTCCTCCAGTCCAGCATTTCTCATGATGTACTCTGCACAGAAGTTAAATAAGCAGGGTGACAATATACAGCCTTGACATACTCCTTTTCCTATTTGGAACCAGTCTGTTGTTCCATGTCCAGTTCTAACTGTTGCTTCCTGACCTGCATACAGATTTCTCAAGAGGCAGGTCAGGTGGTCTGGTATTCCCATCTCTTTCAGAATTTTCCACAGTTTCTTGTGATCCACACAGTCAAAGGCTTTGGCATAGTCAATAAAGCAGAAATAGATGTTTTTCTGGAACTCTTGCTCTTTCAATGATCCAGAGGATGTTGGTAATTTGATCTCTGGTTCCTCTGCCTTTTCTAAATCCAGCTTGAACATCTGGATAGTCGCCTGACTTGTAATTAAAATCATGAACCACTCGCTCTCTGGCCTCTTACCTACTCTTTTTCACCTTTGAGAGACTCTGGCTATGGGGCCATAAGTCACAGCTTGGCCAAAGTTCCCTCAACTTCTGCATTTGTCAGCTCTTCAGGATGGAGATGGGAGGGGAGGGCCCAGAGCTACAGAGCGTGGCTCTCTGCGGGGTGGGAACCTCCATAATGCCAGCACGCAAATGACCCTTTATGAAGTTATAGCATTTCCCGCCCCGCCCTGCCTGAGCAGGCAGTCCAGTTATGAAATTGAAAATATGTTTACATCAAGATTCATAGACTGATTTCCTCTTTGACTTTCTCATTTCTTTCTTCAGATTTTTATCTTGAGACTGGAGATGTGCTCACTTAAATGACCTTTGTCATCTGCATCTCCATCTCAACGTGATGACACGGGAGAAGTGTGAGTGAGCAGTTTATGTGGGCAGGCTGGCTTAACTTAGAAAGGAAAACCAAACAAAACGAGCTATTCTTTGCGCATAGTGGGGAAGTGGATGCCAAAGACCTGGGTCTCATTACTTAGAGACCTTGAGGAGGGATTCTTCCCAGGGGTGGCCCTGACCTTGGTGAGAGGTGCCCAGGGGAGGCACTGTCTAGATGGAGGGACAGACGTGGGGTGGACAGAAGAGGTGGCTTGCCTGCGGGGCGTTTTGAGGAGGACTGCTGGGTTCTGGGCTGAAGGTGGCTGAGAGGGACCTGGTGAGCTGTCTGGTGAGAGGGAAATGGAAGAGGTGAGAGCCAGTGAGAGAAAATGGAAGAATACGGACTCTTGCAGAGAGCTTGGGTGAGTCAGGTAGTTGCAAGGTGTGAGGTGTTAGGAGGAGAGATGACAGGATGGACCGGGACCCGGAGGAGCGTGGAGGTACAGGGGACAGGCTTCTGCTTGGATTGAAAAGATAGAATGCCAAGAGAAAGACTGCAGAAAGAAACGGGGCTCCTCGAGACGAGGGAAACTCAGGCCTCCCAGATAAATTGAAAGAAGCCTGTGGTGACCCTCACAATAGTAGAATCACAAGCAGGGGAGTCGTGTGAATAGAGGGCAAGGAGGGTAACAGACCTGGGCTGACTCTATGGAAGCAACTGGAAACCAACTAAATCGGAACTAAGGAAGCCACATGTCAGAGCATTTGGTCTCAGCGCCAGTGTTTTCTGGAGGACCTTGCTCTGTCTCTCAGGCAGGGTGGCTCTGCCACTTCTGTGTGCATCTCTCTATCTGAACTGGCGAAACAGTCTTCCTGCTGCAGATTTATATGGCAGATGACAGGAGAGTGCAGTTCTGGGTTTTTTTTTTTTTTTTTAAATAAAGCCCGGTGGCTCAGAACTCTCCAAATACAGGACATGCTTCCAGTTTTAAAAGCCACGTGTGAACTGTGGCTACCCTTTCTTGGGAATCTGTCCTTAGAACATGTACCATGTTCGTGCAAGACTACTGCTCAGGGAAGTTGCAGGATCTGGGCATAGCAGTTAAGGCCAGGGAGGTCTTTGTCTCTGTTCCCCTGTTAATAAGTGTAACCTCAAGGTTTCCAGAGCCATCCTTATTGGATGTACTGTGTCTTTGGGGAGGCTTCTGCTCTGTTCCCTGACAAATCCTGTGGGCTTCTGTCTGATCAGGGTGTTGGCTAATTAGTTGTAAGTATCTGGACAGTGTAACCCCTTAGCTATATTTCTGTAGACTGGGTTAAATTGTAAGCCCCAGCACTACACTATAATTTTTATTTTAAATTGAACTCTAGTTGATTTACAGTGTTGTCTTAATTTCTGCTGTGTGACAGAGTGATTCATTTATACACACGCACACACATATATTCTTTTCCATTATAGTTTCTCGCAGTATATTGAATATAGTTCCCTGTGCTATACAGTTAGAGCTTTGTTGTTTATCCAGCCTATATATAAAATAAATAGTTTGCATCTGCTAACCCCGAACTCTTCAGTCCTTCCCTATCCCATCCCTGTCAGCAGCCACAGGTCTGTTTTCCATGCCTGCAAGTCTGTTTTTATTTCCTAGATAGGTTTGTTTGTGTCGTATTTTAGATTCCACGTGCAAGTGGTATTTGTCATTCTCTTTCTAACCTGCTTTGCTTGTGGTCTCTCTGGGTCTGTCCGTGTTGCTGCAGATGGCATCTTTCATTCTTTTCTGTGGCTGAGTAGCGTTCCATGGTATACGTGCCACATCCTCTGTATCCCCTCATCTGTGGATGGACATTCAGGTTGCTTCCATGTCTTGGCTGTTGTGAACAGGCCAGTACTGTAATTAGTATCTGGTAAGTTTGGTTTATTGTTTCCTGTTTATCCAGGCTCACTGGAGGATTTGGGGTCAATATCGTTAGTGGAGAAATAAATGTAACTCTCACATCAACTTTTCTGTGTTATATATTTATCATTCTGAACCCCATGTGAGGAGTAATTGATCAGATGAGCATCTTGGCCTTCAGAGTTAAAAAAAAAAAAAAAAGACAGTTTATTCAGCCACAGGAAGGAAGGAATACAGTACCGATACAACATGGATGAACCTTGAAAATACTATAGTAAGGGAAAGTAACCAGATACAAAAGGTCATATATTATATAATTACATTTATATGAAATATCCAGAATAGGCAAGTCCAAGCTATGGTTTTTTCCAGTAGCTGTGTACAGATGTGAGAGTTGGACCATAAAGAAGGCTGACTGGTGAAGAATTGATGCTTTTGAGCTGTGGTACTGGAGAAAACTCTTGATAGTTCCTTGGACTGCAGGGAGATCAAACCATTCTATCCTAAAGGAAATAGGAAGGACTGATGCTAAAGCTCCAATACTTTGGCCACCTGGTGCAAAGAGCTGACTCATTGGAAAAGACCCTGATACTGGGAAAGATTGAAGGTGGGAGGAGAAGGGGACGGCAGAGGATGAGACAGCTGGATGGCATCACTGACTCAGTGGACATGAGTCTGAGCAAACTCGGGAGACAGTGAAGGAAGGACAGAGAAGCCTGGCATGCTGCAGTCCATGGGGTCACAAAGAGCTGGACTCGACTTAGCAACTGAATAGCAGCAACAAATAGAGACAGAAAACTGACCAGTGGCTGCCAGCATCTGGAATGGGAAGGAAAAGTGAGGTGTGACTACCAGAGGTACAGGGTTTCCCTTTGGGATGATAGAAATGTTCTGGGACTAACATTAGGAAGATACTTAATGCCAGTGAATCTTCTTTAAAATGGTTAAATTTTGTGGGGACTTTCTTGGTGGTCCAGGGGTTGAGACTTCGCCTTCTAGTGCAGGGAAGTGCAGTTTCAGTCCCTGGTCGGGGAGCTGAGATCCCACATGGCTTGCAACCAAAAAGCCAAAACATAAAACAGAAGTAATGTTGTAACAGAGTCAATCAAGACTTTAAAAATTGTCCACATAAAAAAAAAAATCTTAAAAAATGGTTAAATTTTGTTATTTAAAATAAAAGTATCCCTAGCAGATAACACCACTTATTTTCTCTTATTGTAGGTATTTTGCCAATGAACCATTTGCTGACTTCCACCGAGTGGAGGGGTTACAGGGGGTCTACATTGCTACTCTCATCAGTGGCTCCATGAATGAGGAGAACATGAGGTCCGTCATCACCTTTGACAAAGGCGGGACCTGGGAGTTCCTTCAGGCCCCAGCCTTCACTGAATATGGAGAGAAAATCAATTGTGAGGTATAGACGCTACGCTCTTGTTTGGATTGTTTTAGAAACACTTGTAACTGTACTTCTACTCTTGCTGTTCTGAAACTCTGCACCGAGTTATCTTGGGGTGCTGTAATGGACTTACAGGGGCACCATGGGGTATTTTAAATTTTTGAAGGGTACTTGACGCCTGTTGGTCACCATAAGAATTTACTCTCTTGGGTTAGTTCATAGCTTCAACATTAGCTCATGCTGTATGTCTTTGGATGACATATCTTTGTGAAGCTGGACTCTTGCTTGGAAGTTTACATGGTAAAAAGCAAGTAAGAAAATCAGTCTGGTTTAGGAAGTGGTAGTAGTGGTATCTGCTTAGATTCTGAAGTTTGAGAAGCTGTGCAGTGCCTAGGTGTTTACATCCTATTATTAAGTAATTGTGGTTATGTAAGGATGAAATAAAAGTTTTATTTTTTTTTTCAGCTTAAATATAAACACATGCGTATTATTTCAAATTGCTGCTGCTAAATTATTAGGACATGTACTTATTAGGTTGTTTGGTCTTAACTGTGGTAAAAAATATTAGTATTTCTTCTGATCTGAGGCTATTATAAAAATAATTTACTGAGACACTGGTTGTGTTGGGAACCTAGAAAGTTTGGGAACCCTTGCCATACGTTATTATTTCTGAGGAATGTCTTATAAAATTCTTTCCTGAATATAATTTAGGATTCTACCATTTTCCTTACCTGTGGCTTCATCTAAAAAGCTCATGATCCTCAAATGTGTTATTTGGCCTCATTCAGGGTTCCCATTCATCCAAGCAGCCGCTTCTTTTTCCTGGAAAGAAGTCAATGACGGTGATCCCTGGCTTTATATGATGCCCTACACTTCCATTTTCTTTTTCTTTTAGAAAAAAAATTTTTTTTTTGTCTGTGCTAAGTCTCAGTTGTGACATGTGGGATCTAGTTTCCTGACCAGGAATCAAATGCCTGCCCCCTGCATTGGAAGTGCAGATGTTAAACACCGGACCACCGGGAAAGGTCCCCTGTCCTTATTTTAAGACAGATATTTGTTAGAGAAATCCTTTTGTTATAAAAGTAAGTATATCTAGCAAATCATATCCGTTTTGACTTGTAAAATAAGCACAAATAGAGATACCCTATCTAGAATACTAGACGAGGCTAAGTAACATTCGACGGTCAGTTTCTGGCTGGAGAATTGGGCATGACTTGATCCTGTAGCCAAAGACCTTGTTTGCAGAACTATTGAAATTTGAACATAAGTACTGGAGGCCAGGCGGAATAACTTTAAGTCGTGCAGAGGGCACCTGAAGACTTTCTGTACAAATGCAGACTACTTAAAAAAATTTCATGTGGATCTTTTGGTGTTTATATCTCATATGTTGTACATCTGGAAGTATATCAGTAAGACTTTCTGACTTTTGAGTCTTGGTTTTCCTTCTGACCGAGTTGCTTAAATCATATTTGAAATGCATCTCCAGTGACTTAGAAAATAAGCACCTGAAATCATTTCATTTCTCTGAGTGACGTGAGAGAAATGCTGGGTAACACTGAGAGAGGGATAGCTTTCACTTCTACTTAAGTTGGCATTGACTTCTTTCTTTCAAAATTTTCATTGAATTATAGTTGATTTACAATGTTGTGTTAGTTTCAGGCGTGCAGAAAAGTGATTCATTCATACATACATACATAGATATATACCTGTATATACTCTTTTAGATTCTTTTTCCCTTTTTGGCACTGAGTATAGTTCTCCGTGCTATACAATAGTTCCTTGTGGGTTGATGATGGACAGGGAGGCCTGCCGTGCTGCAGTCCATGGGGTTGCAGAGTTGGACATGACTGAGCAACTGAACTGAACTGAGATTACCTGTTTATATATAGCTCTGATTTCTAACTGCTGGTCTCTGAGAGTCTCAGAAGGAATTTTTTTTCCTTAGTGTCTTTCTCTTTTCTCCCACGAGTGGTGTTTACATGGTTCAGATGCTCATGTCCATCTGGGGCGAGGGTGGGGACAGCCTGGCTGTGGCTCTGGTCTCCTTGGGGCCAAGTCTCCTTGCTTTGTGCCAGCTGCAGTGTGGGCACAGGAAGCCTTGGCCTTTAGAGGGAGACTGGAGGGCATGTGACGCGATGACAGCAGCTGAACTTGTGTTGCAGCTCTCCCAGGGCTGCTCCCTGCACCTGGCCCAGCGGCTCAGCCAGCTGCTCAGCCTCCAGCTTCGGAGGATGCCCATCCTGTCCAAGGAGTCGGCGCCCGGGCTCATCATCGCCACCGGTGAGTTGACTTTGCCGGTCGTCACTGACGGGCTTACCTGCTGGCTTATGTGTAGCCGCATACACAGGGACCCCCGCCACCTAGGGCAGCCCTGGCTGTTTGTGGTCCTGAGATGTCCTGGTTGTTAGAGAACTCAGCAGTTCTGGCTGGGCCGCGTATTCTTGACCTTAGGAGTAATTGCTCTTCTTGCATTTTAGGTTCGGTGGGAAAGAACCTGGCGAGCAAGACCAACGTGTATATCTCCAGCATGCTGGAGCCCGGTGGCGAGAGGTCAGCTCCCTCATCCCACACCCCTGTTCCTGTTAGTGTGAGAACAGGGGCTGTGTCTTAATGTGTCAGGGACACACTTGGCCTGTGGTGGGGGGCCCACAAAGCCAAGTGTGGTTATGAAATTCAGAGAGATACCAGGAGCCACACACAGGGTCAGCTGCACTGATCTGTTATCACACTCCATAATGTGGGCTCGTGATTTCGCTAAAAGTGTTACTTTGAATCAAAAACAGACTTAAAAAAAACAACAACTGTGACTTTGTGTAAACGTTCCAAAATGACAAGTTCCACGAGGATAAAGTGGTGTCTGTTTTGCCACTTCTTTACCCCTGGGACTAACAGTGTCTAGTATGGACATCGGGTGCTCAGTACGGGTTTGCTGAATCCTTCAGAAAATTGTAATGTAGTGGTATCATGTCTGAACCTAGTTACTTACTTTTCTTTGCGTGCTACTGAAGGTTTAAGTCAAGCCCGTCCCCCCATCACTGGGTCCTTCATCTCACTCTGTGCTGTCGCACATTCTGTGCTGTGGAGGAAAGCTGTGTCTGCCTTAAGCTCGTGTGACTAAATTTGGATCCTCAGGAATCGATTATACCGGTTCTGAAGGGCTAGTACTCTAGTCCCAAAATGCTAACTCAGCCTTGGACATTAGAGAATTTCCACATTTGTAAAACAAAGAAGTGTTTTTTTCCCTCACCAGGGAGACAGGCATCTGGTCTTGTTCTGTAGGCACTGCTGTCAGCGACGCCCTGCTGTGTGTGTGGGGAGCTGCTGGGGTAGAACCCCCCAGATCTCCTGCCAGCCAGGCGTGACCTCAGGAGGGCTGAGGAGTTGTCAGCAGAGCCAGCAGGCAGCTCCCATCCTCACGGTGCCCTTCCTGGGAATGCGACTTGTGCACTTTCATAGAGAAATACTCCGTATGTGAAGCAGTAGTCATACCCAACATTTATTTGGGTCTTTGCAGTTTACAGAGGCCTGTCACATACCTTATCTCATTTGGGTAGAGTTCACCATTCCTCCAGCTGAGAGATGTAGGACCCAGACATCGTGTGTGTGAGTGTGTGTGTGTGAGTGAGTGAGAGAAAGAGGGAGAAAGAGACAGAGATACAGCTCTACAGCATGGTAGAGAACATAATTCTGTATTTGGATGAAGAAGACTGTTAAGTCCAGATTAGTCAGAAACGTGTGAACAGTTTGGAATTTTGGGCTATCCTCGTCCCGCCCGCATGGGGACCATTAAGCAGTGGTTTTCCTCTTCCCTGGAGCCGGACATTCCTTTTGAAATTGGGTGTTCTTTTCTCTGCGGATAGGCTTGTGGTTGGTTTGTACCTTCTGATGTTGGTGTAATCTGGAATTTGAACATCTGCAAGCGATTTCCTTCTGGGGAGAAAGCGGTGTCTTGTTCCTCCTGCAGGGAAGTGGGGTCATCCGGCTGATGTGGGAGCAGCTGTTCATGCCTCCCGCCGGGCACGCTCCCTGCCAGCCAAGAGGTGGCCATCCCACAGGAACCATAGTTTTGGAACTAGCAGAGAACTAACGAGGGGATGAAAAGATTGAGAGTGTCCGTGTGAGGGGGCATCTGAGTTCCCATGGGCAGCCTTCTCTTAAGAGGGCAGTCTCGACTATGTGAAGGGGATCGATGGTGGCCCGCGAAGAAGAAATGGGATGCAGTTGACAGATGCTGCCTGGAAAACTGATGACTAGAATTAATTAGGTGGGCAAATCCTCAGATTCAGAGAGGTCCTTAAACAACAACAACAACTTTATTGAGGCATATAGAGGTACAATAAACTGTAGGTATTTGAAGTATACAGTTTGATCAGAATTGATCACCCTCCCTACCTCTTCACCAACACACCACGATTAAGACCGCTTCCTCGCCCCACCAAAGTATCTTTTTGTCTCCTTTGCGATTCATCCCTCTGTACCCTCATGCCTCCAGATTATTACCATTTTCTAGAATTCTGTGTAAATGGACTCATACACTCTGCAGTCTTTTGGTCTAGCTGCTAGCTCTCATTGGAGGATTTTGAGGCTCTTTCATGTTGTTTCATTTATCAGCAGTTCTTTCCTTTTTTATTGTTGATTAGTATCCCATTGTGGGGATATTCCACAATTTCTTTATCCACTTGTCAGTTGATGGATGTTCTCGTTTCTACTGATTACAATGTACTTGTTACAAACATTTAATTACATGTTTTTTAGGTGGACATATATATTTAATTTCTCTTGGGTAGATACTGCAGGAAGGAAAGAGTGGGCAACCTAATTGGTATATGTCTAACTTTTAAAGGAATTACCAAATTGTTTTAAAATATCAAATTGTATTCCAAGGTAGATGAACCATTTCACATTTCCACTAGCAGTGTGTGACTTCTGATTGCTTCAAATGCCAACACTTGATAAGGTCAGCATTTTAAATTTTACACATTTTAATAGGTGCATTTGATATCTCATTGTAGTTTTAATTGGCATTTCTTTGACTAATGATGTTGAACTTCATGTGCTCACTGGCCATTTAAAAATCTTCTTTTTTGAAGTGTCTGTTTTAAAAAATTAGGTTGTCTTATTGAGCTGTAAAAGGTTTTTCTGAAGAAAAAAAAATTCTGGGTTTAAGTCTTTTTCTTTGTGTTATAAATATTTTCTCAGCCTGTGGCTTGTTTTTTTAAAATTTTCTTCATGGTGTCTTTTGAAGAGTAGATGTTTTTATTTACTTTTGATAAGTCTAATTTATCAGTTCTTTTCTTCAGTGTTTTATGCTCTTTGCTGTTCTGAGAGATGTTTGTCCTTTCCACGGTTGCAGAGATTGTCCCTTATTTATTCTTTTGCAGGTTTTATAGTTTTAGGGTTTAGGTTTATGATCTGTTTTGAGTTAATTTGTGTATCTGGTATGAGAGAAGGGTTGATAACTCCTTTTTCCTTATAGGCATTCAGTTGGTCCAGTATCCCTTGTTGGAAAGACTTCTCTTTCCTCCACTGAATTGCCTTGGTGCGCGTTTGAAAATCACTTGGCCATATATGAGTGAGTCTATTTTAAGGCTTTCGTTCTACTCCATTGAGCAATAAAATATTTTAAAATTAAAGTATGTACATGGTTTTATTTATACATAATGCTATTGTATGCTTACTAGACTGTAGTTTAGTGCAAACATAGCTTTAATAAGCACTGAGAAACCAAAACTATGTGACTTGCTTCATGGTGGTTTGAGTCTTTGTGGTGGTCTGGAACTGAACCTACAGTGTCTCCGAGGTGCGTCTGTGCTTTGAAGATGTACTATGTTCTGGTGCGAAATCTATACTTGTTGGTTATCATTTTCATGTATGTATCATGTCATTTTTCTTAAGATACTTTGATATTGTTTTATCTTTAGTTTTTGACAGTTTTATTATGATGTTTCTAGCTATAATTTTCTTTGTGCTTTGTGTTTTGGGGGACACTTACCTTGAATATACAAATTTATCTCTTTCATCAAATTTGGGAAATTTTCAGCCATTATTTTTTCAAATATTTTTTCTGCTTCAGTTCCTTTCTCCTGTTCATCATGGCCTCCAATTATTAGGCCCTTTGTTGCACAAGTCTTTGGGGCTTTTCTCTTTTAAGTCTTATTCTGTATGTTCTTTAGAATAGATAGTTTTTACTCCTGTATATTCATGTTTGAATTCACTAATTCCTTTGTCATTTCTGTTCTGTCATTGAGCCCATCAGTGACTTTCTTATCTCAAACATTTTATTTTCCTGTTCCAGAATTCTTTCCTTTTTTTTTTTTTTTTTTTAAAAGTAGTTTCCACTTCTCTGGGAAGAATTCTTGTCTTTTGCTCATTTCAGGTGTGTTTTCCTTTACCTTGTGAAACACAGTTATAACTGTTTTATAGCATTTGGCAATTCCACCCTTTGGATTGTCTTGAGCTTGGCACCCGTTGATTGTCTTTTCCCTGGAGGATTGGAGACATTTTCCTGATCTGTAGGTATGTTGAGCGATTTTTGGATTGTATCCAGGACATGAAATGAAATCTTCTGGAGGATGTGGCAATTTTTGTTTTAGCATGTAATGAACCTATTCAGATGAAACTGTAAGTTCTGTCTTGCATTCTGTGGAAACCTTGGTTCAGGTTGCTGAGTCTTTTCTGTGCTGGTTTGGGTCTGTTCCACACATGCACAGCTTAGGGGTCAAGCTGAAGTCTGTCTGAGTCTATACACAGATTTAGAGGGTTTACTTCCTCAAACTCCTCTCTTTGGGATTCCATCTACATTCTCTCCGTCCTGCAGGAGCTTATTTTCCTGTCTCCTTAAGCAGAAAATTTCTGTAAAACTTTAGCCACCTGCCTGGAATTGCGATATCCTAAGCTGGGGCATTCTCTGCAAAGGTGTACCAGGAAGCCTCAATCATTTGGGTAGCTTCTCCAGGTTTTTAGTCCCCTTCACAAGCTGCCTGATTTTGTATACTTTTCAGCATCCTCAGGTAGCTGTCTTTTTGTGTTCTGTCCAAAGGTTTTTATTTGTAATTAGTAGGAAAGATGGGCTGTAGTGGGCTTATTCTGTCACAGTAGAGCCAGAATTCCAGTTGATTACTGGTTTGTTTTTTGGGGGGGCTGTGCTAGGTCTCATTGAGGTGCACAGGCTCTAGAGTGTGCCGGCTCAGTAGTTGTGGCACATGGGCTTAGTTGCCCCTCAGCCTGTAGGATCTTAGTTCCCTGATCAGGGATCAAACCTGTGTCCTCTGCATTGGAAGGCAGACCCTTAACCACTGGACCACCAGAGAAGTCCCTGGTTGGTTAATTTCTAATCACAGCTTGGTGAAGGTCAGAGTTTGATTCCTACCTTTGCTGTTTATAGTCTGCCACTTTTAGTAGAAACTCTAGTTTTTTTCATTTGGCAAAAAAAATTGGGGACTTCTCTGATGGTCTACTGGTTAAGAATGCACCGTCCAATGCAGGAGACCCAGGTTCAGCCCCTGGTCTGGGAGGATTCCATGTGCCTTGGGGCAACTTGAGCCTGTCCCCCACAACTGTTGGGCCCACATGCCACCCCAATGAGAAGCCCACCCACCACAACTAGAGATGACCCCACCGCTCACCGCAACTAGAGAAGCCCACGTGCAGCAGTGGAGACCCAGTGCAGCTGGGTATATACAAATGAAATTCAAAAATTGGGGTGTGAGTACGTGCTCTGTTCCTCCCCGGGGCTGTGTGGAGCAGGTGAGATAATGGACGTGAAGTGCTCTGGGATTGGAAATTTGTATTCAGGTGGTGGCCTCCCTGCTGTGTGTGTGCCTGTGCGTGTGTGTGAGGTGTGCACTGTTCCTTCCTGGCCACCTCCCTGGCAGTGGCATGAGCCCTGACTTGCTGTCTCTCTCTTCAGGCTCTGCCCGGACCTCACTACTACACATGGGGGGACCATGGCGGCATCATCATGGCCATTGCCCAGGGCATGGAAACCAACGAGCTGAAGTAAGTGTCTCCATGGAGCCTTAAAAAAATGTTATTGAAATACAGTTGATTGACTTACAATGTTGTGTTAGTTTCAGGTATACAGCAGAGTGGTCAGTTATACATATATACAGATATATAAATCTCTATATATTCTTTTTTATATTCTCTTCCGTTATAGGTTATTATAAAATAATGAGTGCAGTAAGACCCCTAGATATGAACAAGCTGCACATTCTGAGAGCAATTTGTTCCTAAGTCCAGCAAAGTTAGCCTCGGTATACCCAACTAACACAATCCTCTATATAGCACTGTATTATAACAGGTCTATAACACTTTTCCTAAAAACAATACATAAAAAGAAAACACAAAAATGAAGAAAACATTTTAAGTCTTACAGTTTAGTATTTTGAAAAGTAGAGTAGTACAGGACAACAGCTGGCATACCAGGGCTGGCATCGACTGAACAGGCAAGAAGAGTTACCAACTGGAGGAGGGAGAGGAGGTGGGAGATGGTGGAGCTGAAGGATCATCAGCAATAGGAGATGGAGGGCAAGCTGCAATTTCATTCATGCCTGACGTTGATGGCTCAGGTTCTGGTTCCTTGCTGGAACCACGTGCATTTTCACATCTTTGAAAGTTCACAACTTGAAGGTTTGTGTGTAGGGGACTTACTGTATAGTGCCTGTGCTATGCCATAGGACCTTGTTGCTTATTTTATGCAAAGTAGTGTGTGTATTTTAATCCCAAAGTCCTAATTTATACCTGCTCCTGCTTTGGGAACTATAAATTTGTTTTCTGTGTCTGTGAGTCAGTTTCTGTCTTATAAATAAGTTCATTGGTATCATTTTTAGATTCTAGGTATAAGTGATATCATACAATCTTTCTCTCTTGGCTTACTTCAGTTCAGTTCAGTTGCTCAGTCGTGTCTGACTCTTTGTGACCCCATGAATCACAGCACACCAGGCCTGCCTCTCCATCACCAACTCCCAGAGTTCACTTAAACTCATGTTCATTGAGTTGATGATACCATCCAGCCATCTCATCCTCTGTCATCCCCTTCTCCTGCCCCCAGTCTCTCCCAGCATCAGGGTCTTTTCCAATGAGTCAACTCTTCGCATGAGGTGGCCAAAGTATTGGAGTTTCCGCTTACGCATCAGTCCCTCCAAAGAACACCCAAGTCTGATCTCCTTTAGAATGGACTGGTTGGATCTCCTTGCAGTCCAAGGGACTCTCAAGAGTCTTCTCTAACACCACAGTTCAAAAGCATCAATTCTTTGGTGCTTAGGTTTCTTCACAGTCCAACTCTCACATCCATACATGACCACTGGAAAAACCATAGCCTTGACTAGACAGACCTTTGTTGGCAAAGTAATGTCTCTGCTTTTGAATATGCTATCTAGGTTGGTCATAACTTTTCTTCCAAGGAGTAAGCGTCTTTTAATTTCATGGCTGCAATCACTATCTGCAGTGATTTTGGAGCCCCCCAAAATAAAGTTAGCCACTGTTCCACTGTTTCCCCATCTATTTCCCATGAAGTGATGGGATCAGATGCCATGATCTTAGTTTTCTGAATGTTGAGCTTTAAGGCAATTTTTTTACTCTCCTCTTTCACTTTCATCAAGAGGCTCTTTAGTTCCTCTTCACTTTCTACCATAAGGGTGGTGTCATCTGCATATCTGAGGTTATTGATATTTCTCCCAGCATCTTGATTCCAGCTTGTGTTTCTTCCAGTCCAGCGTTTCTCTTGATATACTCTGCATAGAAGTTAAATAAGCAGGGTGACAATATACAGCCTTGACGTGCTCCTTTTCCTATTTGAAACTAGTCTGTTGTTCCATGTCCAGTTCTAAATGTTGCTTCCTGACCTGCATATAGGTTTCTCAAGAGGCAGGTCAGGTGGTCTGGTATTCCCATCTCTTTCAGAATTTTCCACAGTTTATTGTAATCCACACAGTCAAAGGCTTTGGCATAGTCAGTTACTTCACTTAGTATGATTAATTTCTGGATTTTTTGATAAAGCTTTTTAACATCATACTGTTCTTCCAGAAATTTAACTCTGTGATTATAAGTGGACTATTTGTTTCACTGGGTTATTGAGTGCACAGTTTGTGACTAAGGAAATTATTTAAACTTTCCTTGTTTATAAAGTGGGACTGAAAATCTGCCTTTCCTATCTCAGAGAGGAACAAAAGAAATAATTTTATTGATTTGAAAAAGTGCAACTCTATATTATAAAATATAAATTAATAATGACTTAAAAATTAACTGGAGGCTCTTCAATTTGTTTTTCTTAGCTTTGTGTGTGACACAGTTATTCATAGAATGAATAATAATAATAATAGTACGTGAGTAATAATTTCAGGAATGCATGTTATTTGATAACACAGGTGACTTTTACTATGATAACCTTTGGTTCTGGGGTTTTTACAGATAGACCTGCAAAGGACATTTGAGGTTAATTAATGGCTTCATTTTATAGATGAGAAAACAGGCTCAGAAAGTAAAGCACCTTGCTCAAAGTACCGCTTTGTTCATAACAGGCAAGACTAGCATTCAGGTCTTTAAATTACATTCTGTATTCTTTGCAGTACATTCCTCTGAAAAGCAAACATGTCAAGAGTTAGTAACTTCTGCTTTCTTGAATCTGGTGTTATCAGAACCAGTTCTTCCATTACTTTTGTCCAAGTTGTGACAAAGGTTAATTTTGTCAACATTAGGCTGGGGAGACTAGCTCTCACTTCTTGTTATGGGGCTAAATTCATGAGACAGGTTGCTGGAGGAGGAGGAGAAGGCTTCTATAATCATCTCATTTAATGCAAGGAAGAAAGCCTTCTTTTCCTTTACTTCTCGTAGAAACAGGATCAGCAGCAAGACAGAGAGGTGGGTGGTTTGGAAAAAGAGATCTTAACAACTGGTTTCTTTCCCCTGTGGGTAGTGCGACTTGTGCTAAGCAGACTGGCCTCCAAGAAACAGGAAGAAACAAAGTCCTGGCATTCTCCTGTTCACCTGGCTGCTGTCTGGTCCATGCAGCTCTGGTCAGAGGCTGCCTTAGAGCCAGGAGTCAGAAGAAGCCCTCTTTGTATGCAGCATGCTGTGTCCACGTTCAGATTGATGTTTGTAAAGAGGAGGACAGTCAGAGGGCCTGCTTCCCACATTCATGTCATCATTTATTTATCCATTAATTTTTCTGTAGCTTGTACTTTTTTTTTTCCTTTTGGCCGTGCCATGTGGCATGCAAGATCTGAGTTTCCTGACCAGGGATCGAACCCATGCCTCCTGCATTGGGAGCATGGAGTCTTAAATTGCTGGACCACCAGGGAAGTCTCTGTTTATCCATTAATTTATTAATTCCCATCTCACACATTTCTCAAGCACTTGTGGTGCCGGGTGACGTCTGTCTAAAGAGAAATAGGATGTTTTCCTCCACTCTCAGGGAGTCCATCCTCTAGTGCTAAGATACATAAATACACAATGTGACATCCAGGACACCCTGGGAGGAGTATGGTAGGGAGCTTCCGTGGTAGTTTGACCGCCTGGGAATACATTTCATTCTGTGTGGCAGTCAGACTGCAGAGACACACTTCCTGATTTTCCCTGTTTAACTCTCCTCTGGACTATATTTGCATTCCACACTAGCTTTTCTAAAGCAGTTAACGTGATTCTGATCCTCTTACACCATCTGTTGGCGCATATGTGCTCAGGGAACGCAGAGTCATTGCTAGCTAGCTGCAGCAAAACTGGATCAGAAATGAGACCTGCTGTCAGAAGATCACAGGGCCCTCCGCCGACATTGAACAGTGACTCTGGGGTCGTAGACACGTGGGAGATGGGCTCTCTACTGTTCCTTTGTTTACCCAGCTCATTTGGAGGTGTCTGTAGGTGTGGTTCAAATAATGCATTTGCAAATTGAAAATATGTTCAGGCCTTCTATTGACAGGTGCCTGTGTCCCAAATATCAGTCTGAGCTGGGCCAAAACCTGTGTAGTGCAGCCACCTGGCATTTGTATGTTGCTCACAGAGGTTTTTTTTTTTTCCTTTGCTTCTCCTGCTGCTCTGCTTTTGACCTGTGTGCTATCAGCCTCATCAGAAGAGAAGCAGAAAATCCTATTGTAATTAGTTCAGATCTTTAAACCACGTGAGTGGAGGCTCCTTCTGACTCATCACTGGACTTTTGTTGCTGATCTAGGGCTTCAGACCCTTCTAAGTCTGGTGTCCCCAGCCGAGGCCTTGGCTCCCTCCTTCGCGTCTCATGGCATTTATCGGCAGCTGTCTCGTTGATTTGACATTCAGCACATACTGCCTCCATTTGTTAGTTACCTTTTCATCATATGCTTGAATTCCTCAACTCATTAACATGGTCTTTGTAGACAAGGATTTCTATTCTATGCAGGCTAGCAGGCACTTAGTAAATGTTTGATTGTTTGATAAATAGGTCATGCACACTTAGTGTTCCAGCGCTGCTTAATTTTTTTCTTGGTTAATAAAACTGGAAGGGGTGGGGTAGCATAACAGTCTTACAAACCCCTGGGAGTCAGGGCCAGTTCTCTGGTGTTCTATGGTAAATGACGATCCCTGGAATGCAAATGTGCATGGCGGGGGTCCCCCAAATGTGTGCAACCTGGTGAGAATGTGATTGTCAGGAGTTCAGGTTCACGCTGGACAGAAATGGAACATGTATCTGTTGGGCATCATTTTAGGTCAACTGCACAAACATTTGTTGAATATCCATGAGAAGCCAGTGATTGTTCTAGGAAGAGAGGATACAGAGTTAGCGAGGCATCCTTTGGGAGCCAGCCAGCCCCACTGTGGCTCCGAGATGTTTCTGAACCAGCTGGAGGGAGAGACTGGGGGACAAGCTTTCTGACGCGAAGTTTACCCAACCTTAGGAAGTAAGGGGTGACATCTGACTCTAGTAAGAGGTTTAGTGGAATAGAGGTTGGAACCTTGCTTAATGTAAGCAATAAGTTTAGGTTGGGTTTTTTTGTTTTTTGTTTTTTTTAAATTATTCATGTCTTTCTCTCCCTAATTAGCACAGCTAACTAAGAGGTTACAGTTACTTGTTTCGGCTTCTGCTGAGATGCTCCACTGAGGCTGTTTTCTTTGTTGTTGTTAATTGAAATTGAGAGTAAGAGGAGGAACAGTTTGTTTTTGCTCCTGCATGTCTGAAGTGAGTAAATAAGAACTTCTTCTGGGAGTCACTTTCCCCTCCATTCGGCATGCTGTCGCCGTGAACCTGCTCAGGGTCTGCAGGTCTTTCTTATGTAGAATCAGTGTTCTTCAGAGAGGGGGGATGTTGTGTTTTTACACCCTGACTGAAAACAAACCCAAACCCTAGCTTGTCGGTCTGATCTAGAGGGACACAGTCAGTTTTGTTTCTTCCCGGTGCTTTGCCTGTCAGCATAAGGATATTAGTAGTAGTTACTAATAATACCTTGGACGTTCCCCAAAGCCTCTTTCCTCATAGGAGATTTCAGATTTCGTAGGGTTTCCCTCTGTGAGTCCTGAAAATCCTCTGCAAAGACTCCGCCCAGCAGAGCAGCTGTATTTTCTAGACCTGAGTTCTAGAAGCAGCCTCACAGGTCCAGAATGTGGGAGGTGGCAGATAACTGGTTTGTTTGGTTGTAGAACCTGATCTCATAGTAACTTTGATGGTTGAGAGTCACCCCCACTTCATTTTCACTCCCATGTGATTTCGTCAGCCCCTTGAGTTGTAAAGGAGGAAGTGATCTTATCAGTCTTTAACTGTTGAGAAACTGACAAAGGGGGTTAAAAAAAAAAAAAAATATATATTATATATAAAATGTGGTTCATTTAATTTCCTTTAACATAAAATATTAATTAATGCCCTTCTGTGTGCCAGGGGCAGAAAAGCAAGTAAGAAGTCTTATTCCTGATAAATGGTAGCTGTCATAAAGATACTGAAAAATCAGGTCATTAAATAAGTAGGTATGTTACTGAACAAAACTTGGGTCTGCTCGTCCATCTACTGACATTGGGTTGTGGTGAAGAAAAGAGCAGCATCAGACAAGGAGTCCAGGACAACTAGTGCTCAAAAAGCTTGAGCTCCCTGATGGGTTTCAGGAGAACATTTTTAAAAAAATTTTTATTTTGGGTAGGAGTATAGCTGATTAGCAATATTGTGATAGTTTCAGGCGGACAATGAAGGGACTCAGCCATACATATTCCATTCTCCCCTAAAGTCTTTTCCTATCCAGGCTGCCACGTAACATTGAGAAGAGTTCCCTGTGCTATACAGTAGGTCCTTGCTGGTTATCCATTTTAAATGTAGCAGTGTGTAAAGAGCAGATGAGGCTTTCCAGGTGGCATTCGTGGGTAAGAATCTGCCTGCCAATGCAGGGGAGAAGAGATGTGGGTTTGATCCTTGGATCAGGAAATGGCAGCCCACTCCAGTATTCTTGCCTGGAGAACTGCATGGACAGAGGAGCTTGCTGGGCTATAGTCTATAGGGTTGAAAGAGTCAGACATAACTGAGAACACACACACGCATGCACACAGACACACACACACCAGCCCTGCAAAGTTCTCTGATTGCTTGATATTGAGGTAACAGTGTGGTGTCACAGGGGTTCACGTTATCCATCCTTAGGCTCCAGTAGCTACGCTCATTGTCGTCAAGTCGTTAACATCTTCCATTTGGTGGTAGTTTTAGCATCTGTAAAACAGCTCAGGAAATGTGCATCAGATACTCTTATCTAGGTATTTTAGGAAGGAGCTGTAGCAGAGAACCTGGGGAGGGGTTTGCCTGAGAGAGGCATCATGGAGTCTTGCTGGGTTACAGGTATAAAGCAGAGGGAGCACAGGGTCCTGGGGAAACCACAGAAGGAGGGCCAGGCAGGCTTCTGGGAGGAGAGGAGCCTTGGGCTGAAACTTCAAGGGTAAATAACAATGCTTGGGTACTGTCCCAGGGTCAGAAAGAGCTTTAGGGGAGACCAACATGAATCAGTGGAAGGTGCAAGCCTTTAGTGTTGATAGAATGTAGATCTCAGGGTGGAGGTGTAAGGACTGAGGCCTGAGGTGGGTGTATGAGAAGGGGCCAGGGCCCCCCAGGACTTTTATGTGCTTTACCAGAGAGACTGGACTTTGCTTTTGAAGTGATGGCATCCCTTCAAGGGTTTTAAATAGGAGAATGACATGGCTTGCATAGAAAGATGGCTCTGGCAAGGTTGAGGAGCATAAATGTTTTAAACTTTTTGTTTGTTATTTATTTTGGGCCATGCTGGGTCTTTGTTGCTGAACAGGTTTTCTTCTAGTTGGGGTGAGCAGGAGCTACTTTCTGATTGCAGTGCCTGGGCTTCTCATTGCTGTGGCTTCTTTCATTGAGGAGCATGGGCTCTAGAGCTCACGGGGTCAGTAGCTGTGGCTCCTGAGCTCTAGAGCACAGGCTCAACAGTTGTGGTTCATGGGCTTAGTTGCTCTGAGGCACATGGGATCTTCTCAGACCAGGGATCAAACCCTTTTACCCTGCATTGATAGATGGATTCTTTACCATTGAGCCACCAGGGAAACCCAGGAGCATGAATTTTCAAAGGACCAAGGCTGGAGGTGAGAGATGTTGCTTGGATGGGGACCAAGCATTTTCAGGACTAAGTCTGTAGGAGTTGCTTTTTGACCAGACAGTTTGCAGGGGCAGGGCGGGTGACAGGTCAAGATGACCGCATCATTCACAGAAAAGCAGAGAAGGAGTCGGCTGGAAGGACCGGGGGATGAGTGCAGATTTGGACAGGGTGAACTGACGTGGCTGTGGGATGTCCACAGGGAGATAGGCAGCAGGAATCTGGCAACATTACAGCCTCTAGTTCCGTCTTCCTCCATCATTGCAAGAATTGCCTGTCGTCAGTGATGGGTGATCACCCAGTCTTTGCTGGAATAATTCTAGTGGTGGTGAAGGTGAAGTTGCTCAGTCGTGTCCGACTCTTTGCGACCCCATGGACTGTAATGTACTCTGTCCATGGGATTCTCCAGGCAAGAATACTGGAGTGGATTGCCATTTCCTTCTCCAGGGGATCTTCCCGACCCAGGGATTGAACCCAGGTCTCCCGCATTGGAGGCAGACGCTTTAACCTCTGAGCCACCAGGGAAGCCCTCTAGTGGTGGAGACTTCGCCAAACTGAAAAATAAAAGGCGTCTGTTTCACCTCGGGACAGTTTGTTGTTCGTGTGTTCATGCACTCTGTTTATTTTTCCGTTCCCTTACGAGTGGAAGTTCTCAGGTCAGAGAGAGCCTAAATCTTCCTCACTCCTATTTCTATGCAGTGGGCTCAGCTCTGCTTCCAGGAGACGCACCCAACAGGTATTTCCTCTTTTGCTGAAAGCCTTTCAGATGCTTGAGGACCCCTCCCTGTCCTCCGGAGAGCATGTCCCATCCACGGCAGGCAGCCCCAGTCCCTTCCCTCCAATGCTGCAGGATCCTGAATCTGCACCCGCTAGGTTCTCCCTTGGGCCCTCCTCACACCATCAGGGCCTTGAGGTGAGGGGGCCTGATCTGCCTCTAGCAGCCTGAAACACACATCCCATTGGCACTGATACCCACATGATCCTGGAGACTTGATTTCCGTTAATAAAAACCTAAAACTTTTTACACTTTGACAGCCTTCTCAAGCTGGTAGCTCCTACTAAATTATGTTTTTAATTGAGATGTTCTTTACAGACCATGAGATGCTTTTAAGTACACCATTTCCTCCATTCTGAAGGTTGCATGTCAAGATGGAGAACTTTTCCGTCACCCCAGAAAATATCCACATGCCCCTCCCCAGCTAGTACTGTCCCCTCAGCCCACTGCCATGAATATCCTTATGAAAAGTACACCCTTATCATTACCTTGTTCTCAGATCAAGAATAACCCCGAGAAAAAGAAACAAGGTTCGTTTGTTATGACTTGTGTGTGAAACTGTGTGTGTTCCCAGCTCCACCTTCCTTCGCATCTAAGTTCTCTCAAATCAGCTGTTTCATAGTCCATTCTTGAAACCACTTTTTCTTCTTAAGGGAACTAAAACTACTTTTTTCTCATCTAGTTTTGAGATCTTTATCTGTTCTCGTGGTTCTTTTTAGAGATTATTAAAAGGAACTTTGCAGTCATTCCTTTAAATCTTTCAGTTCCCTCAAATGTGCTTTATTTCGTATTCATTTTCCTTTAACTTCCTTTTTTTTTCCTGCTTTGTCCAGTTTGAAGATCATTCTCCTTAATAAAGATAAACTCAACGTAGAAATTGACTAACCTCTTCTGCTTTTCTCTGTCATTGCTATTTATACCATTAACCGTCAGATGGATGATCCTATTCCATTCTCTCTTTAGAACTTGCTGGGTAAACCAACCCATGTCCCACTGCCCACTAATCTGCCAATTATTTTGCTAATTTGAAGCATTATCTTTGGCTTATTTTGAGCTGTTTGGTCACTGTTCCTGCAGATTACTAGTGTGAAGAATTATAGCTAAAATTAATTAGCAGATTGCTACAGCTCTTTAAGTTTTTGCCCTTGGTTATATGACTCTGTTTTCATCTTGAATATGTTCTTTAAAAGTCTGAGCTCATCAGGACCTTTCTGTGGAACCATAGGTATGTGCTTTGAGTTTCTCCCCCTGTGTCCCTTATTTAGTGTATCTTGGTTATATTATATTTTTATCATCATTGTGTATATAATCTCATCTGTTTGAGAGTTTTGACCATGAGATTATGTCTGTATTTTATTTGAATGTTTTCAATTCCCCCTTCCTAAGGCCCGAGGCCCTACATCCTCTTCCATGACTGTTAGGAACATAAGGATGTCTTGGTTTGTTTTCTTGCAAGGTTCTTGTCATTTTCACTTCACCAACACAAGTTCTCCTTCAGAGATCAGAATTCAGCCCAGAATAGATGATCCTTAACTGTTGAGCTGATGATGTGACTGTCCTTTCTCCAAAATTCTGAAAAGCACTGTTTTCTAAAGGCACAGTTTATTCTTAAGTACAAAGCTGCAGTCAGCCGAGCACCTGCTTTTAGTCTCAGTAATATGTTGTGGTCAGAGTCTGCTGGGAGCTTCTCAAGAAATGAGATGATTCATTTCCTGAGGTTATCTTGGGTTCGAGGATTATTCAACAGAATTACTTACATGGTATGCAAGTAGACAGACTTCCTCTGTGATCACAGAGCAGAGGGGTAGCTCCCATCGTGTTTGGTTGATAGACCAACTCTGTGGGTTCAGGTTGCTCTAAAGATGCTCCTGAGCCTTTGCTTCCCAGGTGACACAGTGGTAAAGAATCTGCCTGCAAATCAGGAGACATAGGAGAAACAGGTTCGATTCCTGGGTTGGGAAGATCTCCTGGAGTAGGAAATGGCAACCCACTGCAGTATTCTAGCCTAGAAAATTTCATGGACAGAGGAGTCTGGTGGGCTACTGCCCCTGGGGTCGATAAGAGTCAAAAGTGACTGAGCTTGAAAGCCTTTAGCTCATCACCTTGTCGCAAGAAGGAGACTAAGTTAACTTATCTCCTTATCTGGTGCAGGTTAGCTTAAACCAGAAGCACGTCAGCCGGAAGAGAACTTCCTCTCTTAGGAAGATCTGTAGAGGAGATTGCTCAGTCCCCTCTGCCCTGTCCCCACCCCACCTCCACCAAGACCGCGGTTTAACCTGTAGCCTTCTTGCAGAAGTACCAGTTTTAGTAATCTCAAGAGGAAGTGTTGAATTGAATGACGTAAAAAGACTTACATCAAGTATTAAGATCCTGAGTAAAAGTAAAATCTCAAAATCTTGAGAAAAGTGAAAGAAAAGCTCTGTTTCTAAATTGGATTTTGGAGAGACCCAGTAGTTCTGTGACCCTAATTGAACCCACTCTAGTTGAGAGGTTTCTTATGGTGAGCATCTCACCAGCTTGCTGGGTGATGAAGCCAATACCAGGCACATTTCCTCTCCTCTTCCTCCTCCTCCTCTATAATACAAAAGTTAATTTAAAATCAATACATTGAATTCAATGTTGCTTTTTTTCCCAAGAGAGCTTGCACACTTTTTCTGATGTAGTCTGCCTTTTCCCAGGACACAGTTTCATCCAGCTTTTAATTTTTGAGACTATGGGAAAAATTGTAAAAGTTGTGTAAAAAAGTACTCCTGTTACCTTCACTTACCCCTCATGTAATAATCACCAGTTGTTAATGTTTTGTTTGCTTTGCTTTTGTCATCTGTTTATCCTGTCTGCCATCTTTCCATCCATCTATCCCTCCGTTTTGGGGAAAATCATTTGAAAAATAGTTGCAGATATTGTACCCCTTCATAGCTCAGTACACATATCTTAAATAAATAAAGGTCTTCTCCTACACAGTCAGAATGCTGCTGTCATGCCCAAGAATTGATCATGAACTTATTTTGTTGTTCAGTCACCGAGTTGTATCTGACTGTTCGTACCCAGTGGACTGCAGCATGCCAGGCTTCCCTATCCTTCACCATCTCCTGGAATTTGCCCAAGTTCATGTCCATTGAATTGGTGATGTCCTTACTATAAGTATTACTTATAGACTGTTATATTTTCTCACTTGTCCTATCTTATTTGTAACGATTTTTTTTTCTAATCTAGGGTTCAGTCAGGGTTTACATTTATCTTTAGTCTCTTTTTAATCTCTAACAAGTCCTCTGCCTCTTGGGTTGTTTGGTTGGTTTTGATAGCCTTGATGTTTTGAAGATTCCAGGCCAGTTGTCACATAGAACATTCCACATTGTCAATTCATCCAGTTGCACGGACTCTTGCCTCGATGATGCATCATCCTCAGTGCTGTCTGAGAGGTACATGACGTCAGGTTGTCTTGTCCCACTTTGAGTGCTGCGAAATTTGCAAGAGTTGTAACTCCGTTCATCCACTGTAAATTACGTTTCCTCCTTTGCAGTGAGTGAGTTGGTATCTTTAGACCATGTGGATGCTCTGGTCCCCAACTTTCTTCACCCGTGTTTTTGGCATCCAGAGATAATCTTGTCTGACTTGGTTCTTGCAATAGGGCTACAGCACAGTCACTTTTCTCATTCTGTCATTTTTTTTTTTAACAATTATTAGATAGTACTGTGATATAATAATTTCCCTTCTCTTCCCTTTTTTCTTTACCATGTACAGACCCATGCCCTGTTTTCATTCAGTGTCTTATCTGTTACCATCATTTCTCTTTTTTTAAAGTTCACATTGTCCCAGCCTGGCCAGTTGGAGCCCCATGGAGCTGGCTCCTGTTTCCTTTCGCATCGACAGCATCAATCTCTGAGCGTTTCCATGCTTTCTAGCACAACCTTAAACTTCCCGGGATCAGCCGCTGCCCCAAGGAGCCCCGGTTCCTGCTACAGGTGACTGTTATCTGGAAACCAAGGTCTTGCCCCAGACTTTAACTGCAAGGATCCTCTTCTTACATCTGGGCAGGTACAGCACCAATGAAGGGGAGACCTGGAAAACGTTCGTCTTCTCGGAGAAGCCGGTGTTTGTGTACGGGCTCCTCACGGAGCCTGGCGAGAAGAGCACTGTCTTCACTATCTTCGGCTCCAACAAGGAGAACATCCACAGCTGGCTGATCCTCCAGGTCAATGCCACAAATGCCTTGGGTAAGCCCCTGCCTCCTTGGCCCTTTTCATGGAAGTACCTTTTTTTTTTTAACAATGGGACTGTGGTTGCTTTACCATGCTGTGTTAGTTTCTACTGTGCAGCAAAGTGAATCAGCTGTTCGTATACATAGATCTCGTTTTTGGATTGACTTCATCTTAGATATTCTCAGAAGGGTCTGTAATCCATTGAAGACAGCACGTATGCAGTAAGTAAACGAGAGATTCAGGGGCAGTTACTCAGGCACTTCTTAACAGGGCCTTGCATTCTCTGTATCCGCATTTCCTGTGCGGTCATGGGCACAGGCTGGGTTTAGGTGTATGTGTGCTGAACAGGTGAATGAATAAATGCTTGAAAACCATTCTTCCAAACTAGCAGTTCCATTTGGCACATTCAGTGGGTAAACTCTACTAATGGTGCAGGGTCCGCTTACAGCTGTCTGGGATCTCATCTCCATCTGCTGGCCCAGGCCCAGGACCTGCCAGTAAGGGAGCAGAGAGAGTAAACCTCCGCAGCATCCTTCTTCCTTCTTGCCCCCATGTAACCCTGCCCTCTGCTCCTTCTCTGCCGTGGCTGATGTTATTCCAGCTGCCTGGAATGCTCCGTGGGTTACCCATTCAATTTCTGCTAGTTGAAATCCTTTTCATGGATCAAGACCCAATGCACTTGGCTGCTGATAACCCAACCAGACCTCTGCCCTCTTCTCTGTGTCCAGAACGGACATGTACTCTTCACACCTTGGATTATAGATTTGTATCTGCCACGTTTTGTGTGTCGTCTCTCATCAGCTGGATCATAGGTCTTTAGGTATAAGAACCTGCTCTGTGCCTCTTTATCTTCTACCCACTGCATGGCCTGATAACCTTATCAGTAAGGGTCTAATAAATGCTTGCTGATTGGGATGGTGTTAAGTTGACGTAGTTCATCTGTTCAGGTAGCATTTAATCTAACCAAAGACACACATATAAAAAGGATATAAACTACTAGGATAGACTGGTAGACTTCGGAATTCTTGTAGAAACCACTCTTTTTAAATTTTACGTGGATGTGGGTAGATGGAGTGACCGTCCAGGTTGTCTGACCAGTTCTCCGCCTCCTTCCATGAAGGCCTTGGACCTTCAAGCTGTGACAGTGGATTCTCTTGCTCATGGGCCATGCTACAGATGCGTCTGTGCCGTCTTGGGAATCTGGCAGGGAATACTACTCCTCAGTGATGCCACCTCTCGGGAGTCCAGCCTTGACCTTACTCCCCAGAGACAAACACCTCTGGGGACCTAGTTCTAAAGGAAATTGCAGAATCTGCTCAAATCTTTCAGAAGTTTAGACTGTGAGCGCCAAGGGGGCTTGCTCCCTCCCAGCTTTCTCAAGTGGATGTCTCTGTTTCTGGGGACCCTAGAGGCAGGTGTGCCTGGCTCCAGAGCCAGCCAGCAAGAGGGTCAGGGCGGCTCCAGGGGCCTGCATGCCCGCTGGGTGGCAGCGAGAGGCCCGGGGAGTGGGTGGCCAGGCCCGGGGCAGGCGGGACAGGAACCCCGTGTGGGCGTGCCTGTAATGCTGCGTTTCCTCCTCCTCAGGGGTCCCCTGCACGGAGAACGACTACAAGCTGTGGTCCCCGTCTGATGAGCGGGGCAACGAGTGTCTGCTGGGGCACAAGACTGTTTTCAAACGGAGGACCCCCCACGCCACGTGCTTTAACGGAGAAGACTTCGACCGGCCGGTGGTCGTGTCCAACTGCTCCTGCACCCGAGAGGATTATGAATGGTTGGTTGTCATCCACGCCAAGGACTGAGTGCTCTTCTGGCCCCTCAGCAGTGTGGGCAACAGGCTAGGGCGTATGCCTTCCCCTGAAGAGAGGGAGCGGCTCACAGAAAACAAGTATTTATTAAGCAGCTCTTACGAGCCAGGAGCTGTGCTGGGCACTTTTTATGTCGGTTTTTCCATTTGGTTGTTTCAGCCGTGTGATGTGATGGAGGTGTGACCCCTCCCACCACCCGAGCAAGCTGCAGTAATTTATATAGGAATAGATTACTCTGGGATTTATTTCCACGAGGGCAAGCCAAGAAAGGAACATGCTGAAAGTTCCATTGTGGATAACCCCTTTTCCTTAGGAGCCCTATTTTCATGGAAATTTGTTTCTTGAAACAAGGGTGTGTGTGTGTGTGTATGTGTGTGTATATATGTGTGTGTGTGTGTGTGTGTGTGTGTGTGTGTGTGTATACATATATATGTATATGTGGGCTTCCCAGGTGGTGCTAGAGGTAAAGAATCTACCTGCCAATACAGGAGACACTAGAGACACGGGTTTGATCCCTGGGTCGGGAACATCCCAGGAAATGGAACCCACCCCATGGCAACCCACTCCAGTATTCTTGCCTGGAGAGTCTCATGGATAGAGAGCCTGATGGACTATAGTCCATGGGGTTGTGAAGATCAGACATGACTGAGGCAACTTTGCCTGCATGCACATGTATATATTTGTGGGTGTATAAATATACATGCATATGTATATTTGTTTATTCATTAGTCCTTAAGTAAAATATCTAAGGCATTGCCTGAGGCTGTAGAAGTAAAAATATGCACACAAATAATTGTAATGGGAGGTGGAAAGATGGAGGTACCTTGGAGGAGGAATGGGTGTTTTCCTGGGATTATTGATAGGAAAGAGGAGACTATAATATGCTGCCGTTGTTGTTCACTCACTCAGTCGTGTCTGCCTCTTTGTGACCCCATGGACTATAGCACGCTAGGCTTCCCTGTCCTTCACTATCTCCCAGAGTTTGCTCAAACGCATGTCCATTGGGTTGGTGATGCCATCCAACCACTGTATCCTCTGTCGCCCCCTTCTCCTGCCCTCAATCTTACCAGCATCAGAGTCTTTTCCAGCGGGCCAACTTTTTGCATCAGGTGACCAAAATATTGGAGCTTCCGCTTCAGCATCAGTCCTTCCAATGAATATTCAGGGTTGATTTCCTGTAGGATTGACTGGTTTGATCTCCTTGCTTTCCAAGGGACGCTCAAGAGTCTTCTCTAGCGCCACAGTTAGAAAGCATCAGAAGTTTCTTTTACATCTTTATATTCCCCAATGTTGCCAATAAGAGAGGTTTTCAAACTCCTGACTGCAGTCCCTAGTAAGCACTGTATTTTATGGTACGCCTCTTTACCTATACATATTTCTGTATTTAGACACAGGCACACATCTATATAAACAGAAGTTTTGTGAGCTAAGGCTTGCTTTCAAGTGCGATGAGTTTTGTAGTCTTCTGTTCTTTGTGGGGAGGGGAGGAAGCAGGTCCAGACCCTTCAATGTGCTTTCACAGGCTCACTAGTTTATGACCTACAGTTTGAAGAAACTGCCTATGAAGGGTAGTTGGCTATTGGAGTAATTAATGCTCTGCCTAGTCCCCCAAAAGATTGAAAGCAGCCACTCTGTAAAAATTTGCCTGATTTCACAATGGGACCTGTTTGGTACAGTAATGAAACTCCTCCCCTCTGAGTAATTCTGTGTTGAGGGTTTGGTGTGGACTGTGGCGGGATGTACACATGAACCGCTCTGCTGTCTCCCTGTTAATACCTTCCCTATAGTAGCTGTTACACGTAATTGAGTCAATGAAGCCTTATGGGTAAAGCACACCAACCTGGAAATGCCTTTGGATTTCTAGTTGATGGTTTGGGCCAGACCTCAGGAAGTGCATATTACAGCTGCCTCATTTCGGAGCTGTCAGCTCAGGCATTGGCAGTAACAGGACAGAGCCAAGACTACACCTGGGACTCCTGCTTCATACCCCAAGGCTTTACTCACCTAGCAGGTGGGAGTGGCAGAGATGTGGTCCCCACAAGCAGGAGGTCTCATGGATTAAAGGACTAAGTCCCAAAGTACATGAGGAGGAAGCCAGGATGATTTTAGGTCACAAGTGGACGTGATCTTAAATAACAGCTAATCCTTAGTTTAGAGAAAAGACTATTCTTTTAAATTTCTCTTTTAATTCTCCCAATAGTGTCAAGGAGAAAGTGTCACTGGGTAAGACGCAGCAAACTTTCCACATTTGCTGATGCATTTTAACAAAAAAGAGGGCAGGCACAGAGTCTTTGGGTGGAGAACTGGATCCAGCTAAAAAATGCAGTATTATTTTGTTTTGGAAATGATGATCTGTCTCGTTTTTATCTATTTATGGCATGGATAGTGGTTTTCCAATTAAGGCTCTGATATAAAGTTTTTTTTGAAATGTGCTTGTGTAAAAAAGTGAGTATTTGTTAAAGGGACACGTTAAGTAGCTTAAATATGTGTATATTTAGGTGTTTGTTCAGCATTGCTGGGTCTTGGCTGTGACATGAGTGATCTTTGCTGCAGGACACAGGCTCGCTCTCTAGTTGCAGTGCTCAGACTCGGTGGTTGCGGCCCAAGGGCTTAGGTTGCACTGCGGCATGTGGGATTCTAGTTCCCCGACCAGGGATCGAACCCACATCCCTGCCTTGCAGGTGGATTCTTAACCACTAGATCACCAGGGAAGTCCCTAAGTGATTTATGAAGCTGGTGTGGGGCAGTAGAGTAGAGGTCACAAGGGAGGGGCTTAAACACCTGAAGTGTGTAAACCAACAGCCTTGACAAGCCCCGATTGTCTTTTCAGTGACTTCGGCTTCAAGATGAGTGAAGACTTGTCACTGGAGGTTTGTGTTCCGGATCCGGAGTTTTCTGGGAATTCATACGCCCCTCCCGTGCCTTGTCCTGTGGGTTCTACTTACAGGAGAACCAGAGGGTAGGTCTTGGCCGCCACGTCCGGGACACATCAGGTCTGCTTGGCTGGAGAGTGTAGGGGACCACCTGGGTTCCTTTCATACTCGATGACAGAATTCCACGTTAGCATCTTTCAGGTAGCCAGCACAAAATTTAACACTGTGATGTTCGCACTCTTCTCCCTACCCACCCCCCATGGGGAAACAGTGCAAGTCTGTAAGTTTCTCTGAAATTCCAGTTGCTTCTTCAGTCATAAACTTCAGCCAATGCCTGTCTTCAGAATGGCATGTTGAAGAGATACGGTTGACCCTGGAACAATACACATTTGAAATGCACATGTCCACTTATAGGTGGATTTTAATCAATAAATATAGTACCCATATTTTCATTTTACAGGTCTTAATTAACTAAGTGTGGGGAAACCTTTTTGGTTGATTAGAGATCACAGTACATAGAATAAAAAGAACTAGGATTCTAGCCCCAATTCTCTTCAGACTGTTTGAGTTTCCTACCTTTGGTGAGTTATTTATGAATTCCTTTGATTTTGAGGGAGAGAGAGCAGTTATGCAGATTTTTACCTGTTGGAGGGGTATTAGTGCCCCTAACCTTCAGGTTGCTCATGGGTCAACAGTATATGTGAAACCCACCTAGGACCGTGCTTCAGAATGTTGGGCTGCCTAATTGCTTTACAGACAGAAGCAGTTCAGAGTGAGTCAACATCCTCCTCTGTGCTCTGTAGGAAAATGAATAGATAAGCTCTAATGCTGTGTTCCTTCATGATTGTACTTTGATGTTTCTGACTTCTTGCTTTTTGGGGGGTGCCGGTGACAGCTATCGGAAGATTTCTGGGGACACCTGCAGTGGAGGAGATGTCGAAATGCGTCTGGAAGGAGAGCTGGTGCCGTGCCCCTTGGCAGGTAAGAGACGTGGTTTCTTCCCTTTGTCTCCTCGGGACATTGTTGAAGCATTGCTGTGATCTCACCTGGCTCTTCCAACTTAATGGGGAGAAAGAATGGAGAGTACAGGCCTCTCAGAGCTGTCTGCCCCAAGCCATGGTCTCTAAATGACATTTATTTATGGCCTTATGCTTTTATAGGAATGGGAGACGTTGGAGGGAAATCCCTTTTGTTCGTTGAAAGACGTATATTTGGCATCAGTTGTATGTTAGGCGAGGAGGTGCTGAGGGACGCCCATAGGCCTTCTGTGTGCTTCTTAATCTATTTGTCATGGAAACAGACTCATGGCTTTCTGGGAAGTAGCTAAGTGGTCTGTCTTCATTTTTGTAATGATAACTGTGACTGATATTTTAATGGAATTTTACACATTTTAATTCACTTTTCCATGTGTTATCAATTTCATCTTTATAACTACCCAGTGAAGCAGATATTATTGTTAGCTCCATTCTTTTTAATATGAAGATGCATGTTTAGAGGAGAGAGTCAAACAGTGTTTAAGGTCTCATATCTGGTCAGCAGCAGAGCAGAAGTTCAGACTCTCAGCCCATGCTCTTCCTTGGCCATCTCTCAAGCATCATGCCCATTTCTTGACCATGCATCCTTATGCAGGCACATGAGGGGAAATCTTTGGAGCAAGGGAATATGCTGTCAAGATATAGCATGTCCCAGATATTTCAAGCTGTTATGGTAGTGATGGCTCATGTTGAGGTATTTATAATATACTGGGAAGATCCCCTGGAGGAGGGCTTGGCCACTCCTGTATTCTTGCCTGGAGAATCCCATGGACAGAGGAACCTGGTGGGCTGCAGTTCATAGGGTTGCAAAGAGTAATCACGACTGAAGCACCTTACACGCACGCATGCACACACACATGAAATTATGATACCGTAATGAAGAGCTGATCTCTTAGCACCTTTTCTTTCTTCGCTCTGTTCTAGTCTTACTCATATAGGGTTTCTCTTCCCTCTGAGCTCTCCCTCCTGCTTGTGCCTTTTGGGAAAGGTGCATGATTAGGGCAGACTCCCTTAGCAGAGGTGGCATTCAGTGGAACAGCCATCGGTGCCACGTGAATCATGAGAGAACCACCTCATCCTGTGTGGGTGGGGAAGAGCAGCCCCCTCGCTTGCTCACTGCTTGCCAGCTCGCCCTGATGGTTTTCATGCTAAGCTCATTAGTCCCTTAATTTAATCTTCCATCGTTACCCAAGTAATTAACATCCCTCACTGTGGAGACTTAAAAAGAACACGGCTTCAGCAGATTACCACAAACGAGCAGATAATACTCAGATAGTCCCCTCACGAGAGCTGTTATTGATGAGGGCCTGGGTGAGCAGGGTTTGAGTGATTGCTCATAAGGGGCTGGAGCATGTACTTTGGTGATAAATATTTCTGAAGATGTCACCGAGGGACAAAACAGTTTATTTAGAGCTGTCTAAAATGTTAGGAAAGCTATTTTCTCTTCTGATAGGAGAGGATAGACTAGGGAATAAGCTAAGTCACTTCAGTGACTCCATGGACCATAGCCTGCCAGGCTCCTCTGTCCATGGAATTCTCCAGGCAAGAATACTGGAGTGGATTGCCATGCCCTCCTCCAGGGGATCTTTCTCACCTGACCTAGAAGTCAAACCTGCACCTCTTATGTCTCCGGCAGGTGGGGTCTTTACGACTAGTGCCACCTGGGAAGCCCTTGCAGGGTAGTGAGTGAAGAGAAGTCGCTCAGCCGTGTCGTGTCCGACTCTTTGCCACCCCGTGGACTTTAGCCTACTATGCTCCTCCATCCATGGGATTTCCCAGGCAAGAGTACTGGAATGGGTTGCCATTTCCTTCTTCAGAAGATCTTCCCGACCCAGGGACGAACCTTGGTCTCCTGCATTCTAGGCAGACGCTTTACCATCTGAGCCACCGAGAAAGGTTGTAGGGTAGGGTGGGCTACCTTCCATTTTTTTTTACCCCCAAAACTTGGAGCAAAGGCAGGAATGTACCACGAAAGGAAAAGATATTTCATAGGACTAAGATGGAACCATAATATGTTTGCAAAGATGAGATAATCTGATCATCTGGAAGGATTTTTAAAAGTGAAGAAATTTTTCTTCCTTCAAGATTAGGATAATGACACATTTCTAGGCTGGGCTTATGTATGCCTGGGATTGACCAATTCTATTTCTTTTCTAACACACAACATGCTATTTGTTTTTCTACTCCCCATTGTAAGGCAGGTGTTTCTGGACTCAAGAGGCAGTGTCGGTTAGAAGAAAAAGTCCCAAAGCAATAGAATGAGGTTTCTAAATGCTGGAGAGAGGTGGGGCGAAGGGCTCGCTGCTATGACTGCGTCTCCACTACTCCATGTGGCAGTGCCACAGCAAGTCTGTGATTCCAGCACTGTTTAGAAACTCAGCACTTTTCATCTGACTGCCTGGTCTCCTGGGAATTACAGTGGAATGGTTTTCTTGAAAACGAAAGGGAGTGATTCGTTATCATGTGGTAGCTTAGATCCTTTTGAAGTGAGACCAAAGGAAAAGAGGGCAGATTTACCTTTGATTTAAAAAAAAAAAAAAAAAAAAAAATATATATATATATATATATAGGTAGATTTAAGTTTTTGAGTGCATTATTTATATTGGAGCTTTATAAAGCAGAGGTGGCTAACATGTTTAAAGAATGGAATGAGAGAGAGGAAAAAAACCCCAAACAACCGTCACCATGCAGGCTTGCAGCAGAGGGACCCAGATTTGTCACTTGCAGATGCAATATATTGTCACAGTGGACACCTCAGAAATGGATGCGGGTGTGTTGCTGATTTTCATTCTCTCAGGAAACTCCAGATGTTTTCTAGGCCGGTCCCTAAGAGGAAGAGAGAGACTGCCAAGAGCACCAGCTCTTCCTGTTCTTCACTGTCTGACATTAAATCAGTCTATTAAGCACTCTGAGCTTCTGTTTCTCTGTTTTGAGAGATTGGTGTCTATATTGCAAGAGATAGCCTTGGGTGTTAAAGCTTAGACTTTGGATCCAGACCACTGGAGTTTGGTTCTTGGTTCTGCCACGTAGCAGTTGTGTGACCTTGCATGGGTTACTTAACCTCTGCTCTCAGCTTTCTTATTTGTAAAATCGAATTCGTAGTTCTTCCATTATACAGTTGTTCTCTCTCTCTCTCTCTCAAACTCTTTTAGTCATCTCTGACTCTGCCACCCTGTGGACTATAGCCCACTTGGCCCCTTTGGCCATGGAGTTCTCCTGGCAAGAATACTGGAATGGATAGTCATTCTTTTCTCCAGGGGATCTTCCCAACCCAGGGATCGAACCTGGGTCTCCTGCATTGCAGGCAAATCTTTCATGTCTTAGCCACCAGGGAAGCCCATTATACAGTTGTTACTGAGAGCAAACAATTCCTTATACATAGTATGTATGTTGTGTAAGTATTTAAGTAGAAGTAGAATCTTCCTGATGATTATGTTGTAATACATTGTGTAGGTGGCCAAGGAACATATATATTATTACTTTGAAAATAGAATAGGTTGATATGATATGTGTCGTGAACAATATTGAATGAGTGAGCAAATAAATTAGAAAACTTAGCTATAAATCTTCGTGAAAAGTTCCCTAGTCAGTGAGATTATGGTGCCACATGACGTGGTCCGTCCTGTGACAAGGACGGATGTGCTGAGTGGTATGACTGTTTTCATATGTGACAAAAGCTTTTAGGTGGAGCTCTGAAGCTGGATATTGGAGCCTGCCTACTATGGAAGGGCAGGGCTGTGGAGGACATAGATTTGGCGGGGGGGAAACAAAAATAGCAGTAAAAAGCAGTGATTCATGAATGTCTGAGTAGCTTGGCCGAGGCAGAAATGTTTCTGCCTTACTCTCCTTCTAAGTTACGATCCCTGAGTTCTCACTTGATTCACGCCTTGTGCCGTCCATGGCTCTGAGGCTTCTGGGTGAGAAAGAGGTAGGTCGGACGTGCGAGGACCCCTTCAGCACCCCCAGGCCCACCCGCCCTCTTGTCTTGTGTGTCTGTGCAGAGGAGAACGAGTTCATCTTGTACGCCATGCGCAAGTCCATCCATCGCTATGACCTGGCCTCGGGGGCCACCGAGCAGCTGCCTCTCACCGGGCTGCGGTCAGCGGTGGCCCTGGACTTCGACTATGAGCGCAACTGCTTGTACTGGTCCGACCTGGCCTTGGACATCATCCAGGTGCGTCTTCCCTGGGTCTGCTTGTGGGAGCCCTGCCTTGGGACTGCTGAGTCCAGGTAAACCTATTTTAGAGTGTTCTAAGGAGATGGGTATTTGAGGTTTTTAAGTTTTATCTCATCTCAGGGCCAATGGATGACACTTTCCAGTTTTCTGTTCTAGTATTTTCTTTCCCTGCCTACCTCTGTCCTTATAGGAAAAACAGAGGGAGCCCTCAAATCTGCATTCTTGCTTGTAAGTGAGGTCTCCCTTTTCCTGCTGGGCAGATTTTAGGGCTCAGTATGTAGCCCTCTTTGTCCCTACTATCATAGCCACTGCCTCGTTTGTGTCCTTCTTTTCAAGCCCTGATATAGTAGCTCTTGACTTCTCTGTAGTTCACGTAATTATCCACTTCAGCTATTCCGAGCACAGTCAAGAACCAGAAGTAAGCTGTAAAGATCACTGGGCAGGCCAGATAAATGGCCATACTTGTAGATTCGTGCATTTTAAAGAGAGCTCTTTGATCTTTTCTCATTGCCTATTTAATCCTTTTATAAAAGCAATTCTAACAAGTTTTATCTGGACTTCCAACCCAATAGAAATTTTACAGGGCCTGAGTATTCGAGGAGGTGGGAACAGGGAGGTGGGGGAAGGGGCTGTCCAAGAGGTAGCACCTGACGACTTGGAGCCTCCGAGGGAGGAAGGACTATAAAAAGCAGACACAGGATCTTAAAAATAACAGCAATCTGGTTTCATTTATTTTAAAAGCAAGCAGACTCATGCATCTTGGTCATCTCTACCTCATTATTGTGATCCAGCGTAGCTCAGTGACCACTGTTCACGACCATCATGCAGGAAGATGTAAACGACTCGGCTCTATTAAGTTATCCTGCTTCAAACAGGAAGGTGTAATCCATTTAAGAGATGCTTTTAGTGAAAAACAGCTTCATGCATGTGGAACACTGCCCTTGCCAGTCAAGCCAGTTGAATAAGCAGGTTCCCTTCGATGGAACTGATTTGGCTGGAGGTCGTGTGCGCATTTCGCAGTGTTTCTTCTTCTGTCCCTTCAGCGCCTCTGTTTGAACGGGAGCACGGGGCAGGAGGTAATCATCAGTTCTGGCCTGGAGACAGTGGAGGCCTTGGCTTTTGAACCCCTCAGCCAGTTACTTTACTGGGTGGATTCTGGCTTCAAGAAGATTGAGGTACGTGCCTTCCGTGCTGTCTGTGATTAAGCAAGCAGGGAGGCGCTGGGCTGGGAGCCAGATTTGACACAGGGGGGGAGGCCAGTGTGTCCAGCTCCTCTGGAGATTCCCTGAGAATTGCAGAGAAAAGGAGTCCTGTGTGCAAATGGGATGCCTGCATCTGTCAAACAGAGATTTCATTAAGATCCCTGAACACTTGCACTGGGGCTGGCGGCAGCAGAGCGCAGTAACTGTCATGGTAACGATACCGTAGCTTTGCTATATGCTGTAACGTCCACACTCCAGTATTAGGCGTTCACTGTAATGAAGGTAATATTGTGCCTGCCGTCCTCATTGTGGTTGTAATGTGGTTGCCGTACTCATGTGGTCGCTCCCTGCTGGAACCACGTGGCGTGAATTCTCTGACTCACTTCTCACAGCCGCCCTGTAAGGTAGGTCCCCTGACCTCCTCACTTCACCTGTCTGCACCTGAGCTCTGCAGGCCGAGAGGGTGAGAGATCACGGGCTCCTCGGCATGCTCAACTCCTGCATATTCCTGCTGGGGCCCTGGGGCTCCATCTCAATACCTCTTTACACTGACTTCTGGGGAGGCATGATTTGTGTAAGGCGCAATAGAAACAGGGAGACCCAGAGAGAGAGATAAGACAGATCGCACAGCAAAAGCCACAAACTCGAGAGATGGACCTGGGTTCAGTCTTTATCCTTTTGTTTTTTTTAATTTAAAAAAAAGTATTTATTTTTATTTATTTGGCTGCACCAGATCTTAGTTGCAGCACTCAGGATCTTCTTTTGTTGCAGCCTGCAGGATCTTTAGTTGAGGCATGTAAACTCTGAGTTACAACATGTGGGATCTAGTTCCCTGACCAGGGATCGAACCCCGGCCTCCTGCATTGGGAGTTTGGGATCTTAGCCACTGGACCAGAGAGAAGTCCCCTAGTCCTTATTCTGGTAGCTAAATGACTCAGGTAAGTATCTTATCCCCTCTAAGGTTCAGTTTCTTCATCCGTAAGGTGAAGATTCTGTTGTTCAGTCAGTCATTTGGCAGGTGCTATGTCCCGGCCCACTGTGTGTGAGGTCTGGTTTTAGATCCTGATGATACAGCAGGAGGCAAGACATGCAGGTCCCTGTGCTGAGAGATTAGGTTTTAGTAGAGGAAGCAAAATAACAAAGAATAAGTCTATCTGTCCTGTTGGTGCCATGTGCTGCAGTGAACATCACACAGGGTATGTGATTGCGTGACAGGGGAGAGGAGGTGTCTTCGAGGTGACATCTGAGCTGAGCTCTACCAAGCAGGGATCATTGGAGTGTTCCCCTCATGGGACGGTTGAGAGAAAGGGTGGAAGGATGCATAGCACTGGTCACATTCTGAGCCGTGTGTTGGTGGTTGTCGTTACTCTTCTTCTCTCTTTTTTTAATTGAGTGTGCTCAGCACTTTGCTAGAAGGTTGCGGGTAAAGCTTGAGTGTCTATAGGCTCACAGTGTAAACCCAAATACTGTGTGTGAAATGGTGAAAGCAGAGTCATGAGAACTATGGATGCCCATTGATCAAGGTGGATCAGGAAGGTTAGCAGAGGAGGGGTATTTTGAAGGAAGGATAGGATTTGATTAAAAAGCAGAGGATAGGTCTTTGGGGGATACATGGCAAGAGCAGACAAGAGTAGGTATATCAGGCTTGGGGATCCCCGAGAAGGCCAGTCTCCCTGAGGTTGTAGGGGCTGACGTGGAGGAGAGAGAATGTGGAGAGAAAAGAATCTGGGGACTCTGACTTGGTGAGGTAGTGACATTGAGAATTTGTTTTATGCATAAAACAGAGACATTGGTGGCTTTGGAGCTTGGAGTGGTAGAGGCGGGTGGAGTAAATAAACACGCAGTGAACACTTACTTTCTGCAGGTCATCACACCCCCAGAACTGGGGGTGCAGGTGAAGCTGGCTCCTCTGTCAGACCCGGTGAGAATTGCTGCCTGAACCAGAGGAGGGAGCAACTCAACCTGACTGGAGAGCGGGGCAGGTTTCCCAAATCAGTCTGCAGGGGAATCCAGTCACCACAGAGGACCGTGGGTGGGAACCAAGAGGGAAACTTTGCAGCGTGGGTCTTATAAGGAGCTCAGATCCTTCTCAGCCTTTCCCTCTCCTTTATTTGTCAGGTGGGGCATCCAGACGGCGACTTCCGCCTGACCATTGTCAATTCCTCTGTGCTCGATCGACCCAGGGCTCTGGTCCTCGTGCCCCAAGATGGGTGAGTGTGGTCCCAGAGAGGATTCATGTGGGTCCAGGGCTGCCACAGACAGAGTCTCTTGGAAATGCAACTGCTGGACAAAAACTTGTTTCTGATCATTGTGGCTGAAATAATCTAGGACCTGCAACTCTTGGAACTGGGCAGCACGCTCCATCCCCTTTCTGTTAGCAAGCATCATGGTCTGTTTAGGCACTCAGATGTCTCGCAGCTATGGGGTGTTTCCCTAACAGAAAGTAGTATTTAAAGTCTCTCTGGACATAGTCAACCCTGCTTGAATACTGTAAGGAGCCTTTATCTTGAGTTTAACGTGTGATACAAATATTTAAACCATTTCTTCTTTTTCCTGCCCCCAGCTTGTGTTTTCTTACCAGCAGTTTGCATGAAAAATGGAAAATGGGAAATGCAGAGGTGCTTCTTATTAGTTTATTGCTAACTTAAGGAAACATACCTAAAAAGGGAAATTCCGGATTAGTCTTTCTAGCATTGGTGATTGAGAAATCAGTTTTTAAAGGAAAATTCTGAAGGTAACATATGCACTTGGTTAAAAATATTAAAAGAAAGTAGAAATTTATGAAATGAAAAATATTGGTTTCTTCTTTTCGCTTTCACATTTTC
Source organism: Aepyceros melampus (assembly GCA_006408695.1). NCBI lineage: Eukaryota > Metazoa > Chordata > Mammalia > Artiodactyla > Bovidae > Aepyceros > Aepyceros melampus. Next base: position 97,447 of record SJXQ01003292.1, on the reverse strand, counting down.
TAGGAGTAATCATGGTTAATATTTTCTTATGTCTCATTCAGAGTTTATTTTTACCCATGTACATGTGCACACCCTTTAACACACAGAGACACATATGCACACACATGCATCAAAGAGGATCATAGGATATTTACTATGCTGCATATTTAAAAAATCTTAATATGGTTGGAAGATTTTTTAATCTGAACGCATGTGGATCTTTAGATGTTTTACTGTTCTTTTCTATGTACCATAATGTAACAATTTACAGATTAACATTTTTGTGTGTGTATATATATATATAGACACACACACTGAAATATACATACATGTGTGCACATCTACCTATATATGTATATTTCTTGCTAGTGTGGACAGTGGGCTTCCCAGGTGACTCAATGGTAAAGAATCCACATGCAATTCAGGAGACATGGGTTTGATCCCTGGGTCAAGAAGATTGCCTGGAGAAGAAAATGGCAACCTACTCCAGTATTCTTCCTGGGAAGTCCCATGGACAGAGTAGCCTGGTGGGCTACTGTCCATGGAGTCGCAAAGAGTCTGACACAATTTAATGGCTAAACAACAACAAATGTGAACAGTGCTGATGATGAACATGTTTGTACACTCTCTTTGCATAACTTGATTCTATCTGTAGATAAATTGCAGTGAAAGAATTTCTGGGTCAGGTAGTTAACTGGCTTTAAGCAGTATAATTAGAGATTACTATAACAAGGCTGAACTAACTGGCTGAATGCTTGGCACTTTGGAGGAGTATTTGAGCATCCATCTCCCCATTCTTTCTCCAATGGCTCAGTGGTAAACAATCGGCCTGCAGTGTTAGGAGATGCAGGTTCCACCTGTGGGGAAGATCCTCTGGAGCAGGGCGTGGCAACCCACTCCAGTATTCTGGTCTGGAGAATCCCACAGACAGAGGAGCCTGGTGGGCTGTGGTCCATGGGGTCTCAAAGAGTCGGATATGACTGAAGCGACTAACCACGCACACTCCCCGTTCTGATGGGATGTGTGCTTTTCCCTGGTTTCGCCCAGGGTGATGTTCTGGACCGACTGGGGGGACCTGAGGCCTGGCATTTACCGGAGCAACATGGATGGCTCAGCCGCCTACCGCCTCGTATCAGAGGATGTGAAGTGGCCCAACGGCATCGCCGTGGACGAGCAGTGGGTCTACTGGACGGATGCCTACCTGGACTGTATTGAGCGGATCACTTTCAGTGGCCAGCAGCGCTCCGTCATCCTGGACAACCTCCCGCACCCCTACGCTATTGCTGTCTTTAAGGTGGGACCTCACCTGTTCCCAGCATTGGGCAACCTGTCTACGTAGGCGAGGAGCAGACTGAGGCAAAGAGCCTGCTGTCTCTGGGTTTTTACTGAGATGCTTATCTAACTTGTAGAAAATCAGCTCGTTTCTGAGTTGGAGGCAGTTTCTTTCGGCCCCTAGGGAGGGATTCTAGACCCAGCTGCCAGGGATCCAGGGTGCTCATTATTCTCGTTTCAAAAGGTTAAGTTCAAGGTTGCATTTGATGAAAATTCCTGGCTTGCCTTTCAGTGTTGGTAGCCTCTGTTGGGCTCCGAGTTCCCGTCTGTTGTGAGGTTTGCTCTCTTCATTCCCTGCTGTCTTGAGATGAGCCCCACGCTGCCTCCTAGGGGCCTTGTCACTTGTGCTTCAACCCTGAAACATACAGTAGCTCTTCAGAGTTTGAACTCAAGGGTTGAGCTTGTGGTCAAAGTCGAACTCTCATTGGATAGTTTCTTTGGGGCAATTCCTTCAGTGTGGATATTTGGTGAGGTTTGGATAAAAGTACTGATTCCTGCCTTTAACTGGCATCTTGCTCACGCCGTTCATTCATCCAGGGAATGTTAGGTGTCACTCCACAGTGGAGTTCTTGTTCTTAATGCAGGTTCTGAGTGAAAGACAGAAGAGCTGACTAATGAGTGAATCTAATCTCATCTTTTTAGAATGAGATATACTGGGATGACTGGTCACAGCTCAGCATCTTCCGAGCTTCCAAATACAGCGGGTCCGACATGGCCATTCTGGCGAGCCGGCTCACAGGGCCCATGGACTTGAAGATTTTCTACCGGGGCAAGACAACTGGTAAGGCAGCAAGCCCTCCTTCATCTCTGTCGCGTTGATCTCTCGGAAGGGGCTGGGTGTGGGCAATCCCTTGCTGAAGCAGGATCTGGCAGCCTTTGTCTTTGTTGTCACGACAACATGCACGTTATTTAATTTCTTCCTAATGACATCTTAATTTCTTTTCTAATGATACACAAACAGCTGGAAGACAGCATGTCTTTGCCTGCCTGGAACGCTGGCGTTTGTGGGTAATTTCAGCCTCCTCCTGCCACTGGCCCCTGACTGCTGGGCAGTGTGGCTTCTCTTGCACAGCTTCACAGAGGCTCAGCGTGCAATGCATCCTCGTCTGGCACCTGGACAGGGAGCCATGCTGTGCTGGGTGCTCAGCCAGCGCTGGTTCCCGACGGGAGTCCTGTCTTCTCTGGTCGCTCCGATGACGGATTGCTCACGAAACCTGCTTCTCCTGCATGGCAGAGTCTAGTTATAGGATGACTTATTTCTTGTCCTCACCATGAAACTCTAAACCCCATGAAGAAGGAGGTTTTGTCTTTTTTGCTCAGTAATCTTACCAGTGCCCAGCAGTCAGTCGCTGCTTATTTCATAGTTGCTGAAAGAGGAAGGGACGGGGCAGGGGAAGCCTTGCCAGGGCCTGTAGAGAATGAGTGTCTGAAAGATGATGGGGTGAGGCTTCAAGACCTGCTGCCAGGCTCTGCCTGGCTGGCCTGGGCTCTGAGACCGTTCAGTAGGACGCCTTCTTCCTTCTCCATTGCTTGTTCCCTTTGTTGATCTCCCAGTCACACTATTAATTATGGAGGAGAGGGATCAGGACACCCGCCCCCCCGCCCCCCGGCCCCACTGCG
>SJXQ01003292.1:68474-94337 GCA_006408695.1 Aepyceros melampus | reverse complement strand
GGAAGAATAGTCCCTTTTAAGAAGAACCTTCTTTATCTCAGCAGGACTCAGTAGCATCCTGGGTCTGCTGACGGCCCTTTATTGACAGACTGCTAGGTTTCCTGTTTTGGACTAGAACGTTGATGTTGTCTTGTGGTTTTTGGCTGGCCCCGTGCTAAGAGAAAATTGACTCTCAGGGGAAGTAATCCGGTTATAGATATCACTGCTCTGCTTTTGGGACTGGAGAGGGGAGCCTGAGAAAGGGGAGCACACTTAGAAAACTATAAAGAATCCCAGAGACGGAAGTCTGTATTATTGTTGTGCCTTCGCCACTGACCTGTGAGGTGGGTAAGGCTGGCATTAGGATCGTGGTTTCTCGATTAAGGAGCGGGATCTCACATATGAATTAGCTTTCCCAAAGGCCCCTCTCTTATTTAGGAGCTGGGTTTTTTGTTCCAGTTCTGCCATAAAACGAAGAAGTCACATTCTTTCCTAAAAGAGGTGCCTGTTTTGAAATAGGAAGAAAGAGACAAAAAAACAAAAAAATACAAAAGAAATAAATGAGATAGGGAGAGAGGACTCCTGCTTTCCAGCTCTAGTGGTTGAAATCTCAGGGCTTTTGACGGAGGACACCCACCCCTACTGATCCGCCCTGCTGGCAAGCTGAGGGAACAGTCAACATTTCCCCAGGTTACCTCCCCGTCTGGAAGAGCAGGTCTGTGTTTTGACATGTGCTTGTGAGCACCTGTTGGCTGAGCACACAGCCTCAGATCCTGCAACTCCGTGTTCAGATGAACCGGAGAACCCTGGTTTCCCACCCACAGGCTCGGCTGGTCACTTCATCCTAGCTGCTCTGCTGTACCCCTGTGACCTGGAGGCTACTCTGGCTAATTTAAATAAGTCACCAAGGGGAAATACCGGCCTGTCTCCTGCCTCCAAGGGACCCGCTGCCCACAGATGCAAGGCCAGGGAAGCACGTCTGTCATCTCTCAGGCCTGTATGAGCTCAAGCATTTGCAGTGGCCTCTGGCTGCCAACACTGCCGTCTGCAGTGGGTGCCTCTTGGCCTTGAACTTGTTTGCTCCATCCTGCTTGCTCTGTTGGACATTGAGAGTGTTGCAAATTTATGACGGTATTGGCCATCCCCGGTGCCAAGCAAGCTTTATTTACCTCTGTTTTCTGTTCCTGACACATCCAGGACTTTGTACAAGCCATGTGTAAGGTAATAACAGCAGTGATAAAGGACTCTAAGGGATTTTGCTGTGTCATAAGCACCACACTGATTTCCTTAATGGGCTTGTATAACCTCAGTTTGGAGAATGAAATGGCAACCCACTTCAGTATTCTTGCCTGGGAAATCCTTTGGACAGAGGAGCCTGGCAGGCTTCAGTCCATGGGGGTCACATCAGAGTCGTCATGATTTAACAGTTTCCCTCAAGTCCATGTGTATTATTAATAGTCTCATTTTACAGATGAGAACCCGGAAATGAGGTTCAGTAACTTCTCTCCATCACACATTTAGTTAGTGGTGAGAATTTGAACCATGGCCTAGCTGACTTCAGAGCTTGAACTTCCAAGAAAGCACCAGGCTCTGTTCCACCTCTCACCTGTTGCTGGATTAGCAGTGCCCCAGTGTATGACAGTGATTTAGAAGTCTTAGGTTTTAGTGTATTCTTGTTTAGGATGATGAGAATTTTGTTCATGTGCAGTGTTGTCAATTTAGAATATTTAGTTATAAACAGGCACTTTTTTTTTTTTTTTGTCTTCATACCTGGTTGTTCTTACACAGGGTTCCTGGAATTAACTCTTCGTAGAGAGTGTTCTTTTCTTTCAACAACTCTGTCAGCAGGGCTCCTGGTGTATTCAGTTGACGCTGCAGTGGGTTAAACTGTCTTGGATTGTTCCTTCAGAGCCTGCAGTAAACACATAGTTTTCAATATCTATCATGAGGGTGACTATTTACCGTACGGGGTGGATCTGATTTTGATATTGTCCAGTGTGTGGATGGTTAAGCCAGATAATAGCAGTGTTGGCTCCTCAGAGGGTTCTGGAAGAATTTTCCAAAGGGAGATCTGTAAATGTCCTGGATATGCCCAGTGAAGGCCTCACGGGGCTAAACGTTTGGTCTCCGAAAGGGACGTCTTTGAAGACGGAGGCTGCCAGCTGCCCAGTCTTCACATGGCCCCCCTGGCCCACCAAGACCGTGGTGTCCTGGGGCAGGGGCCTCTGGCTGTGTTCTGATGGAACTCTGCCACATCTTCCTTATGTTCTCCCAGCTTCTCTGCGACCAGCGCTCCCGTTTTCTGTACTGTGGCTCTGTGTGTTTATTTTAAATGTATGTATATTTTTCTTTATTTCTTCATCCATTCCTTTGGCTGTCCCAGGTCTCAGGTGCAGCTCTTGGAGTCTTACGTTGCAGCGTGTGGAATCTAGTTGTCTGACCAGGGATCGAACCTGTGCCCTGTGCATTAGGAGTGCAGAGTCTTAGCCACTGGCCCACCAGGGAAGTCCCTGTGCCATGGCTTTGGACCTGCCCACACGTGCCTGCCCTGCCTACTCCTTTAGGATCAGTGACTTGGTCGCGTGGTTTGGGGTTTGTCCCTGGCCATGCCTCTCAGATTACAGTTTCATTTATGCCTCTGGGGGCCAGTCTCCAGAAATACTGCTGCTCCCTTTGGGTTCTGTACTTTCAGTTTTCTTCTTTGGGTGGAAACACTTACCCTGCCCGTGAAAATGTCACTGATGCTATTTCACAGACAGAGTCCATGTGAAAATACTGCTGTTGATGAGTATTTGTTAAATATTCTATTATTGTTCAATTTCTTGGAACGTCAAATGACGTTGTGTCCTTTGAATACAAAGAACATGTTCCAGAACCCCAGATGGGATTGTTTTTGTTATTGGCAGCTCGGCATTCCCTCCTGCAGCCCATGGCAGGTGCATTTGAGATAAAGGGACAGGCATCTGCCCATGGAACAGATGAGAGGGAGCTGGTTCCTGGCATTTCTGCTCCCATCAGCAGGTTATTCACTGTGATGATCCAGCCTATGGGTTGATGGAGTCAGTTGCAGACCCCTTTGAATGTTTCTCAAACAGATCTCCCTCTGGTTGTGTATATTTTATCCGCTTGGTAATGCCTTGTGCTCTTGGATCCTTAGCATCAAAGCAATACTGTTTTTGTATCATGAGGAATTTTATTTTTTTACATGTAGTTTATACCAGTTAAACACTGAGGAGACGCCGACACATTTGCAGCTTATGGGTATGTTATCACTTGTCTCATTACCAATTGTCATAAATGAACCCTGTTTCCCAACCTGCAGGCCAGGATGGCATAGGCTAAACTTTGGCTGGCTGGAAACAGATTACTTAGATTTGATTCTGGTGGGGTCCTCTGTCCCTGAGAGGGCACAACTGAAGAATCTTTATCAGCTGAGTTTTATCCAAGCGTTTACATTTATTTTCCCCAATTAAACATTTATTCATTTATTTATTTTTGGCTGTGCTGGGTCTTTGTTGGCCTTCCCAGGTGGCGCTAGTGGGAAAGACACATGGCTGCCAGTGCAAGAGAGATAAGAGACACGGGTTCAGTCCCTGGGTTGGGAGGATCCCTTGGGGGAGCAAATGGCAGTCTACTCCCGTGTTCTCCTCTGGAGAATCCCATGGACAGAGGAGCCTGGCAGGCTGTAGTCCATGGTGTCACAAAGAGTCAGACACGATGGAAGCTACTTAGCACACGTGGGTTTTTGTTGTTTTCTGGGCTTTTCCCCAGTTGTGGCGAGCAGGCTTCTCATTGAGGTGGGCTCTCTTATTGAGGAGCACGGGCTCCAGGCAAGTGAGCTGCAGCAATTGTGGCACGTGGGCTTAGTTGCTCCACAGCACGTGGGATCTTCCTGGATCAAAGGTCGAGCCCTGGTGGATTCTTAACTACTGAGCCACCAGGGAAGCCCCTATTCAGTTTTGATTATAAGTTGTCACAGGCAAAAAGAAAAGCACCCAGTTCTTAGCTTATATGACTTTCACATCGCTTGATCATTGTATCATATTTTCAGCTGTTGAGAAACGGTTTCCTCTGTTATGGCTCCTCTGTCTCCTTCCCAGAAGGATGCGGGGATAGAAAACGGCTCCGTCACCGTGCATCCACAAACGTTCTCTCTCGAGAGTGCAGTGAAGGATCGTCCAGACTCTAGCTGTCTTTCTTTTTGGGAAGCTGAACCACAGAAAAGATTGGAAATAGTGGACTAGATCAACATTAGCTGTTCCTTATGTGGGCCCATTGCCCATGGATTTATTGCCTAATGGGTATCTGGTCGGTTCCTCACTGAGCTCAGCGGCTGTGTTCTGAGAGCACAAAGGAATAAGGGAGGCAGACTTGGATTTTGTCTGGGGCCTACAGGTACTTGGGTGTATGTTTGTTCTAGTTAAGGGCTTTTGGGTCACAAGGCACAGAAAACCATTCAAGGTAAAAAAGTGCTATGGAAAGAATGAAGGGAGATGGGAAGGAGCCCAAGAGAGGAGGCACAGGTGTGTTGATGGGGACTGGGGCCGGGCCTGGCCAAGCCCCACAACCCTGCACCCCTGGTACCTGTGTTATCCTTTCTTCTCTTCCTAAGTCGGCTTCATCCTCCTGATGCTGCAGACTGATCTTACCTGCCTGCCTCTGACTTGCACAGGTTTTTGCCTTGCATCCCCTGAGACACCCCCAGGCGACAACTCTCCTCCCCGCTGCAGCTCCCTGCCTACCTTGTGGTGTCTCACCGTCCTCCATCCAGGTTCTCAGTGGGCTTGGTTTCGGGGCCATCCGATCCAGCTGGGGCCCCGCTCACACTGGCCACTTCACCTTTCTCTTCCTGTAAAAGGAGTCGTCCCTGGGTCTCAGGCCTGTGTTTGGCGCCCCCTGGTGTCTGCTAACCCGGCTGCTGCCACCTGTCTCCTCTCCAGGAAGCAATGCCTGTGCCTCCCGGCCTTGCAGCCTGCTGTGCCTGCCCAAGGCCGACCGCAGCAGGAGCTGCAGGTGTCCAGACGGTGTGTCCAGCAGTGTCCTCCCATCCGGGGACCTGATGTGTGAGTGCCCCCATGGCTACCAGCAGAAGAACCACACGTGTGTCAAAGAAGGTGTGTCCCCTTCTTCCTTTCTGCCCATCCTTCCCCTTTGATGTGTCCTTGATACACTCATGTTTGGGGTTTTTGAAAATGCCCAAGGTAGACAATAAAACCCTCTAGACACAAGCATCCTAGTTCACCTTCCAAGGCCCGTGGTCCCACAGTCCTCATCCAGAGCAGGCCCACGCTGTTCTTTTAAAGATGAGTTACTTTTGGGTTAAATGTCAGGGGATGCAGACCTTCCTGTGAGTGCACCTTTCTTTTTCTGCTTCTTCCTCTCCTCATCCACCCTACACCAATCATCTCCAGCTCCTCCTGCTTCTGTGAGTGTGTAGGGTACAGTTGGCCCACCCTAACTTCAGCAAAGGACACCTGCAGAGCTCACCTTGTCTCATCCAGCAGTTCCCCTCCCTGCCCAGCCTAGGAACATCAGAACTTTCTGACCAGTTTTGCAAAGCACTTTGAATCTTTCCTGTTAAGCCACAGCCAGATGTCTGCAGCAGCCTCACCCCACTCCCTCTTGGAATCTGAATACACAAATTCTAACATGGCACCTTGAAAACCTGTTTCGTCTTTCTTTCCTGTCTAGTTTTTCCTTTCACCACTTTTATCACATTTCTTTTGGGGAGGTGAGCCCCTGGAGGGGCCTTGCCACAAAGTATCCTGTTGATAAACATGGCCTGGATTCCTACCTTTCCTTATTCTCAAGCTTATATTTGCTTTGTAATCATAACTTCCCCTCTCACAGCAGCCTTTGAGTCCAGGGAAGCAAAAACTGCAAAGTGGCCTTCTGGGCCCTCTTAAAAAATACAGATGGAAAAAAGATGAGCCTTTTTGTCTAAGACACAGGGGCTCTCTTTCAGGTGCTGGTCATCATCTTAAAGTTGTTTGGAAAGAAATGGGGTTAACACTGAATTGCAGGAGGAGGAGAAAAGGGCTTTTCTGTATCCCTGTCAGAAAGCCTTTACTTAATCCAGACAGGAGGCCGGTCATCACGTGTTCTTAACCCAGTTGACTAAACAATGCACTTTTTTTTTTTGTCTGTATAAGGATTATGACTGCTCACTTTGAAGGAGTCATGGGGTAGGAAAAAATACTCAAAAATATGTAAAGCAATCTCCATAATCCTCCTGGTTGTTAAACTGAACACACACGAACATATATGACCATATATAAACTATCAACTATAGATATAAATATACTGAGTATGTGTATATAAACTATATAGGTATAGATAAACTGAATAGGTATAGATATACTATTTAGGTATAGATAAACTGTATAGGTATAGATATACTGAATATGGATGTTTGGATAATGGCTATATAGGCTTCCCTTGTGGCTCAGCTGGTAAAGAATTTGCCTGCAATGCAGGAGACCTGGGTTCAATCCCTGGGTTGGGAAGATCCCCTAAGGGAAAGGCTACCCACTCCAGTATTCTTGCCTAGAGAATTCCATGGATATCCATGGGGTCACAAAGAGTCGGACATGACTGAGCAACTTTCACTTCACTTCTCTTCTATGGCTACACAGTCCTGTAAGGAATTCCTTGTGGAGGTAGTTTTTTTTTTTTTTTTCTTATGGCTACGGCATGTTGGATCATAGACTGGGGATTGAACCCACACACCCTGCAAAGTATTAACCACTGGAAGTGCAAAGTGTTAGCCACTGAATGGCCAAGAAAGCCCCTGGAATCAATATTTTATAGTGTTTATATGTCTCTACTTGCTATATCCACCTGACACCATGACTCTCCTTTTTCATCATTGTAACCCCCTCTGCTGCTCCTAGAGGCCTCTCCTCCTTCAATTTTAATTAAAAGAGGAGAGAAGGAGGTCTCCTTGGATGCTGGTTTCCCTCTGGGCACCTGTGCAAAGCATCCCGCTTCCCCTCTGCTGTCTGAGGCATGTTATTTGAGGAAGATGAATGGAAACTCAGAATAGACAGTCTTATGGTCCAGCAGGAAGAATGATAATGGTTTTGTTTTCTCCTCTGCCTCCCTCCGTGGCCAGAGAACACCTGTCTCCGCAACCAGTATCGGTGCAGCAACGGGAAGTGTATCAACAGCATCTGTGGTGTGATTTTGACAATGACTGCGGAGACATGAGCGACGAGAGAAACTGCCGTGAGTCCCTGCGTGGCAGAGTTTTTGGGAGGATAGGCATTTCCTGGTACAATCAGCACCTTCTGGGCGGGGCCTGGAGTCTAGGGCCCCCGTGATCAGTGATGCCCATTTAAGTGGCTAGAGAAAACATACTTCCTTACCCTATTACATATGTGCCCTTCCCAGGTGGCTCAGTGGTGAAGAATCCGCCCGCCAATGCAGGAGACATGGATTTAGTGCTTGGGTTGGGAAGATCCTATGGAGGAGGAAATGGCAACCCACTGCAGTATTCTTGCCTGGGAAATCCCATGGACAGAGAAGCCTGGTGGGCTGCCGTCTATGGGGTCGCACAGAGTCGGACACGACTGAAGCGACTTAGCAGCAGCAGCAGCAGCAGCGTGTAGGAGGTTATTACCAAACCTTCCTTAATCATTTTTCCTTGGCTTCAGAGGCCGCCTTTCATCCCCAGGGAGAGGAGTATTAGATAAAAATCTAATTAATTTAGAGAGCGGTAGCCTCTCTGTGTATTCTTCTTTTCTGCAAAAGGGGCATTGATCAAACCTCCTCTACTGACCCAGGGTCTCAGGAAGGTGTGATATTTGTGAGGAAATAGCCAAAGCTCCTTGAAAACATTAGTTAATATTAACATCATTAGAGCAGATACTGGAAAGGAGTTTGTGACGGAACAGGTTGGGCAAGGAGACACGTCTTAGAATTAACACATTGCAAGAAAATTGACCAGATGTGATGAAACATAATGGAAGTGAGAGCTATAAATTGAATGGCCTCATGTCCATTGGCGAGGGGTTCCTCCTTGGGTCCCTGGGCTTTGGTTTCTACTAGATGTACGTGGTGGGCTCTCCTGTTGGTTCAGTGTTTTGCTAGGAAGTTTCCCTCCATCTCCTCCCCACCAGCCCCTGAGCTCGCAGGGTTCCCTGAAGAGTTTAAGCTTCTCCTAGGGCTGGATTTTGCAGCCAGCTCTGCCCTCCTTTTTGGTACAAATGTTAGCTGTAAACGACCCTTTCAAGACCCTGAGACTTGCTTTCTGCTCTTGTGTTGTTCACTCAGTCATGTTGGACTCTTTGCAGCCCCCTGGGCTGCAGCGCCTCAGGCCTTCCTGTCCTTTACTATCACCTGGAATTTGCTCAGACTCCTGTCCATTGAGTCGACGATGCCATCCAACCATCTTGTCTTCTGTCGTCCCCTTCTCCTCTTATCCTCAATCTTTCCCAGCATCAGGGTCTTTTCCAGTAAATCACTGTTGGCATCAGGCAGCCAAAGTATTGGTGCTTCAGCTTCAGCCTCAGTCCTTCCAATGAATATTCAGAGTTGATTCCCTTTAGGATGGGCTAGTTTGATCTTGCAGTCCAAGTGACTCTCAAGAGTCTTCCTAGCGCCACAGTTTGAAAGCATCAGTTCTGCTCTGCTTTCTCATGATTCCATGTGCTCGGGTCCCGACTAGTCAGCTGCGGTGGAGGTGAGGGATGCAGGGGGTGAAATGTGGAGCCTCAGAGCCGGGAGAGCGGTGCTCATCTGAGCCTTCCTGAGGGTCTCTGTCATCAAGGAGGAGGTGAGAGGAGGCGGCGAGGGGCATCCTGGTCCAGGCAGGTCTCTGTCATCAAGGAGGAGGTGAGAGGAGGCGGCGAGGGGCATGCTGGTCCAGGCAGGGCTACAGGAGGGGTCAGGCCCTGGCTGGGCAGCGCTGTCTGGAAGTTAAGCAAGGACCCCCACTCTTGTCAGTTGCCAGGGAAGAGAAGAGGCGTGGAGACAGAGGCAGGTGTGGGAGGGATTCTGTTGGCAGATCCCCTTTCCTCTTCGGCAGGCTCCTTCCCTGGGTGATTGTCAGGCACTGGGGGTTTTGACGTAAATCCCCTGCAGTCTTGTCATTTTTGCATTCATCCTCTGCCTCCCACCATGAGCTCAATTATGGAGAAGAAATGGAGCCCCAAATAAGAGCTGCCAGGGACGTCTGATTGTGGGGTTGCCACCTGCTTCTCTCTTCCTGGCACCGTCCCTCCTCCACTTTCTTTGCAGGATTCTCTTCTATTCTTGGGAGCAGCCTTCTTTCCTGAAGCCTTTACTGTAGGGTTCTATGGCTTATGCCTAAACCTGGATCACTTCTATTGAGAAGAAGGAGAAATTATGTTCACGTTGTGAGCAGAAGGGCGTGAGGATGGATGGGAAGAGAAGTTGCATTTGTTTAGAGCCCATAGTATCTCATCCTAATGATGGGCGCTGGCCCCAGAGTTGTTACCTTATTGACTTTCATAATAATGCCAGGAGGGTAGGTATTGTCTCCATTTCACAGTAGCAGGAACGGAGGCCCAGAAGGGTTGGGTAGAGTAAATTGTGGGCGGTAGAATTAATCCCCATCTCTCATCATTGTGTTTGTCATCATAAGCACCTGCTCACATTACCTTATCTTCCTTTTCCTGCGGAGGAAACTGAGGCTCAGGGAGGTTAAGATTAATTTCTGAAGGAAGAAATAGATCCAAGATTTGAAACCAGTCCCGCCTGACTGCAGGGCCCCTCTCCTGCTGTAGGACTTTCTCTCTACCCTCCCTCCGTCATCTGTATGGTGAGGGGCCAGCTTTGTGGGTGAAAGTGGGCCTCCTAATGGTAGTTTTCTGGATAATGGAATATCTGCTAGTAATTTAGAAAGACACCATCACATCTGTGGGGGTGGTCCTAGGGGCTTATCTAGCGCATCACACCATCTCCCAGCTAGATGACGGCTTCTCACATTCCCCAGCCCTGTTGGCATCTGGAAGCCGTCCATGAAAGGACAGGCCTTTATGTCCCTTGGCTGTAAATTTCAGGCTATCATGCAGTTATGTTTTTCTGTACATTGAGGTTTCAATTCTGTTGCTGAAATTGATATTACAATGAAAACCTGCTTCCTTCACTTTCCAGTGGGATGTCTGGGGGCCGCTGATTGGATCTACTGAGCCTGTTGTCTCTCTTTCGCATCTTAGCAACCACCGTCTGTGACCTGGACACCCAGTTCCGCTGCCATGAGTCCGGGACCTGTATCCCCTCTCCTACAAGTGTGACCTTGAGGATGACTGTGGCGACAATAGCGATGAAAGTCACTGTGGTAAGGCGGCATGAGGTTCAGAAGGGGCTGCGCGCTTGCCCATGGGGAGGGTTGGAAAGGGAGGGTTTCTGAACACAACTGTGTGATTTGTGATGTCAGTTGCATGGCCAGCTCCGTACACATGGTAGGAGTGATTCATTCATAAGGGGACAGGACTTCTTCATTCTGCAGTGCTGCTGTGCACATGTGTGTAAGACTGGGAAAGAGTCCTGAATGAATGCAGACGTTTATTGATGGCTCTACAGCCTTAGCCCGCATTTCTCGGTGGCTGTGAGATGAGCCTCTTGTAGACCCAGAGCTATTCCTTTGTGAATGCTTTTTTTAAAAACTTAGGTAATTCAGGAAACCCTGTTAGAAGTCAGCAGATGGCACAAATGTTATTTGAGCACCTGTTTTCTGGATGGAAATTTTTATTTAGGAAAATAGTGTTTTGGAACTGAAGCAGTGGTGGGATTCTCTACTTCAGTCCTTTGATTTCCAGTGAGATGACGGAGGTCCACAGAGGTCAGGGGGCTTGTTCAGGGGGATACTGTTGTTTGTGTCAGAAAAGGGAACTGGATTTCTCGTTGCATACTCCTCTCCTGTCGGTTGTAGGAGGCCTGTCTTAGTTGACGGGCTCTGGTTCCAAGCCCATGGCTGCTAATCATTGCGGGAGGTAACAGAGTGCCCCAGCCTGGAGGGGGGCCAGCCTGGGCCCAGACGCCGACCCCGCCGCTATGAAGGGCCAGCGAGACCCCGTGGGGTCCCTGTCTGTCCACAGGGGCATGTCCAGTCCAGCTGGGCCTGTGCTTCCGGATGGGGCCTGAGTCACCATGGGCAGGGGTTTGATTCACTGGGACTGAAATAAGGGGAACCCTCAGAGCAGTTTTTTTGGGGGTGGTTATATCGTTTTCCTTCATTTTTTTAAACACAAAGTTCCAGGAAACAATCATTGGGGTTCACACTCTTCCCTTCCTCCTTCCTTGTCCCGTCTGCACTCAGAGAGCCCAGCTGTGTGGCCGGCTTTGCTCTCTCGAGGAGGAATCACCACGTGGTCACCCGTGTATCAGGAGTCCTCTCAGCCCGCCACTGGACACACAGTGTCTGTCCCTCAGAGCCTCTGCTCGTGGCCTATTCATGCTGGTGCATCCTGAATCCACCTTGGGGTCTCAGGTGGTCCCCTCCTCAGATCCAGGTCCTCTCTGAGAGTCTCCAGACTGTGTCCCCGTGAATATCTGCTTCCCCAGTTCACCATCAGCCTCTCTCACTGAGGCCGCCACCCTGGGACCCCAGGCGTCTTGGCTACTTCTGTTTTCCTGGACTCTTTACAGTTCCATGGGAAAGTCCTGTGTTGCTGCTGTCCCCAGGGTCTACATAAGATTCTGCCAGTAAAGCCGCCTTTCCTGTCTTGGTCAGGCTGCCTGGGTTCGTTTGCCTCCAGCCCCCACCCTTCCTGAGCCAGCCCACCGGCCAGCATCCCTGGAGCTCTGCTCATGGAAGGTCCCCAGCCTCTCTGTTCAGAGAGCTCGGCACCGGTCTTGCTTTTCCTGACCTGAGCACCTCACACGGATCTGCACTTTTGAGGTTCTCATCACTCCTTTTCTGAAACCACAGGCTCTGTCTCTAGAAGTCTTCTGAAATTGTGGCTTTCTGGGCAACCAGAGCATTGCTCCCCCAACCTTCTGCCCATCAAGGGAAGCATAGAAAATATTTGTAAAGTGTACCAAGATAAATGGACAATGCCTTTGTGGCCTAGAGGCCTTAAGTGTGAGGTGTCAGGATCTCAGCACACCTGTGCCCCATTCACAGTGCACTACCGTTGCCCCTGGGTATCCACAGGGCATCAGTGCCAGGACCCACCACAGGTTCCAAAATGCATGGGTGCTCGAGGCCCTCCATGTCCACGGATTCTGCATCCACAGGTTCACCCAGCCGTGGGTCCTAAACGTAGCACCCAATGCTGCTGTTTGTTGTTTAGTCACTAGATCGAGTCTGACTCTCTGGGCTCCATGGACTGTACCTGCCAGGCTTCTCTGTCCATGGGATTTTCCTGGCAAGAATACTGGAGAGGGTTGCCATTTCCTACTCCAGGGCATCTTCCCAGTCCAGGAACTGAACGTGAGTCTCCTGTTGGGCAGGCAGATGCTTTATCACTCAGCTACCTGGGAAATATACGGTGCATGGTTGGTTTAATCCATGGATGCAGAACCTACAGGTCCAGAGCGCCAGCTCTCCTTGGGCACCATTCCTCATGATTTTCCATCCCTAGTTTAAGTCTTCGTCTGTGTATTCTGGATCATCAGTGCTGATGGGGATATTGGGTGCCTCTCTAACTACCAGGAGCCCTGACATCAGAGACAGAATTCTGAGTAAGCTTTTGTGCTCACATCCATGTCTATGGTCTCACCTGCAGAAATGCACCAGTGTCGGAGTGACGAATACAGCTGCAGCTCTGGCATGTGCATCCGCTCCTCCTGGGTGTGCGATGGGGACAATGACTGCAGGGACTGGTCTGATGAAGCCAACTGTACTGGTCAGTATTTCCTGGACTCCCTGAGCTGCACTTAATCTGTTCATATAGTGGGTAGCATTACCACCCTACATGATCACAGAATCAAGGCTCTAAGAAATGGACCTTGGAAACTAAGAGCTGGTCTGTGATCACCTTGTGCCAAAATGTTACCAGTTCTTTGCTTCCTTCATTGAGAAAGTCTTGCTATGGAAGAATATTAACTGAGCAATGTCATGAGTGATACAGTTGTTTTACATTTTGGCTCAAGTTTATTTTCCTAGGAACAGTAGCAAAGAGTTTGCAGACTGGCCCATGGTCTGGGGACCATACCTTGAGGAGCAGTGAATTAGCTCTTGTTTTGGGAATGGAGCATCAAGATGTTCCCTAAACAGTGAAAACTTAAATTGTGCTTGCACCTATTTGGGATAAGATTTCATTAAAGATAAAGTTGGAAACAGCAGGAGACTATGAGAAGAAGGCTGAGTGGTCTGAGATTCTAATTCTTCTGCTGGTTTAGGTTCACTCATGTTCACGCCACTATTTTTTGTGAATGAATGAATGATTAAACAAACAAGGACATGTACATTATGATGGAGTTGGGGAGAGCAAGGAGTTGGGGCAGTTGTAGAGGCGGAAAAACAAATCCTACTAGCTGATCACTGATCTCTGCACCCTTCTTTAGAAATTGTTGCTCAATTCCACCTTAAATCCCACCAGTGATGGGGATGACGATGTTTCCTTTCACCCTTTTGTGGCGAGTGAGGGCAGATCTGGTATTTCAGGCTTCCTTTTGCCATCTATTGTTAATGAATCTTCACGCTTGCAAATTAAATCACTTTTCATTCCTTTTTTTTTCTTAAAGATTTGTTGTTGTGGTTGTGGACCTTTTTTAAAAGTCTTTTATTAAATCTGCCAGAACACTGCTTCTGTCCCATGTTTTGGTTTTTTGGCCACATGGGATCCTAGCTCCCTGACCAGGGAACAAACCTGCACCCGCTGTATTGTAAGGCAAAGTCCTAATCACTGGCCCACCAGGGAAGTCCCTCATTCCCGTATCTTAGTTGTCCTTACCCCAGCAGTATCCTGGCAGTTCCTACACTATCCGGCAGCCGGGGTCTCGGAGTGTGCTTCCTAATTTCTAAAAGCAAAAAGAAAAAAGTAGATCTGCTATTATATCCCACTCTTGTGGTCTGCTTTGGTTTAGATTTGGTTTGTGAAGGACAGAAATGATCTTTTACTCCTTTATGTTCTCCCAATGCCCAGTTCAGAGAACCTTTGTTGATTGGGTAATTTGACACAACTGTAATACTCCATTTTTATTTTAGAGGTGACCTTATGCGGCTTTAAGGAATAAATGGACCTACTCAAAGGCCAAATATATCACATTGGGTGATCTGTGATGTTACCAGATTCCTGCCCACCTCGTAAACTCCCCATCCCTGTGTCCTCTCTGGCACAGTCTTGTTACACAACAACTGCACCTCTGCTTCTGGAAAGACTGTAGGTATTGCTTTCTTGGAAAGCTTGGCTCGCAGAGGAGGGATAAACAAGGTCTTGGAAGGAACCACCATCAGCCCAGAAGACACGCAAGGGCTGTTTGGAAGCTTTGGGTTTGGGTGGATCATTGATTGATAAATTAGAGGGGTGCCTCTGGGCATTTCCATTTGTAAGTTTCATGATGACTGGACATATTATTAGCACAACCACAGTAGTCAAACTTGTGTTTCAGCTGCATGAGCTGGTCTTCCACAGTGAATTAAGAACTTCATTTCTGTGGGTAGGCTTGTCACTGACCCTGGTTTTATCTCTGGTTTCCTCTGGCAGGACTGCATGGGGAAATGTAGTGTGCCCACACGGCCACTGCAGCCTTGTTCCAATGGCTGTGCTTCCAAACCTTTTTAAAGGCGATTGTCCATCTTCATCCGTAGATTAGATGGAGGTAGTATGTGCGCTCACTATGTGGTTGCTTCATTTCCTGGCCTAGTAAGTTAAGTCACGTGCAGAGCCAAAGAAATGGGTCAGGGCCTGCTGACTTCTTTTGGGCTTCAGCTCTCATGCGTGGTGTCCTGGGCCTTTTCCTGGCTCTTCCCCTCCCTTGTTTTGCTTTCTATGGATTTGAGACTCTTACTCCCCCCTGCATTGATTTGGAACTTAAACATTTCATTTCTGTTTTTTACCTGTTGCCCTAGGCATCTTATGCATATTCCTAATATCTTTCCCCCTCCTAGACCTGCCTTGATTCCAGTCTCTGCCCATAATGTCAGTTTGACAAACTCAGTATATATTTAGTATTTTAAAACACGAGGACTTCCCTGGAGGTTGGTCCAGTGGTTGAGACTCCACCTTTCCAATGCAGGGAGCTCAGACTCAATCCCTAGTCGGGGAACCAGGAACCCACATGCTGCCTGGTATGGCCCCCATCGCCCCTCAAAATAAAGCCGTGAAATACTTCATAGTTTAATTTTCCATTTAAAAATCCTAAAATCAGGCATCGTTATTATCGTTTAGTAACCGAAGTTATTTGTAGGTACCTACCTATCACTTCACCTTCCTGTGTTACTGCTTCCTTCCTGTGTTCACCCTTCAGCGTTTTGTAGCAGAGTCTATGAGTCGTAAGCTTAAAAGTTTTTCTTTATATAACCATGTATTTCTTTCGTTCTCAACACTGAAATTGATGCGTCTGGTTTTCTGGATGTGTAGTAATTTTCCCTAAGTATTTTGGTGGAATTATTCCATTTCTTTCTGGCCTCTTTCGTGTTGATTTCAATTCTCCTGTCAGACTATCTGTTCCAGTAATAACTGACGTTCTTTTCTCTCTAGTTGCCTTTAGGTGTTTTTATATTTTGTTTGCTACTCAGTTTCACCTACCTACGGAGAAGGCAATGGCACCCCACTCCAGGTGGAAAATCTCTTGCCTGGAAAATCTCATGGATGGAGGAGCCTGTTAGGCTGCAGTCCATGGGGTTGCTAAGAGTCGGACACGACTGAGCAACTTCACTTTTACTTCTCACTTTCATGCATTGGAGAAGGACATGGCAACCCACTCCAGTGTTCTTGCCTGGAGAATCCCAGGGACGGGGGAGCCTGGTGGGCTACCGTCTATGGGGTCGCACAGAGTCGGACACGACTGAAGCGACTTAGCAGCAGTAGCAGCACCTACCTAGGCGTGAAGTTATTTTTATTTATCCTGTTTGTTGTCTTTCTAAAATCTGAGGATTTATGTTTTTCATCAGTTCTAGGCAGCTGAAATCAACTGTCTTTTCTGCAGCCAACTATCTTTTCTGCTGTTTGCTACTGTGTCTTCTCTTCTCATTAGCCGCAGCTATCAGCCATTCGCTGGACTTTTTCATTCTGATATTTATGCCTTTGGTTTTTAGATTTTTTGTCTCCTTATGACTCTGAGTTACTTCCTCAGATTTCTCTTCCTGTTCAACAGTCCTCTTTTCAGCTGAATCTAATCTATTTCACACATCCACTGAGCTATTTTTATTTCCATGGCTATATTTTTTATATCTAGAATTTCTAACTGGTTCTTTTTCAGATTTGCCTTTTATTTTTTACTGTCCTTTATGCTTTGTGTATTTTTCACATTATTAATCATTCAAGTTATGTTGATACTAACATTTTTTTTTTCCTCCATTTTCTAAGAGTCCAGTGTTTTATAATAAGGCAGTGTGTTTCTTGTCACAGTAATTAACTCATCTCTTCTGCCCCACTTTTACTTGGCTAATGTGTTTGATCAGGTGTCACAGAGGGTCTTACTGAGTCAGGAGAGATATGTTCATGTTAGAGTAAGCCAGAGGATAATGGCCTTTATTAGAAACTCTGATATTCTAATTTCATGATCATTTGCCCCAGTAGCCCTTCTTTTCTTAGAGTCATGATGGACCCTGCTATGCAAAGGATTCTTTTTTATCTGCCTCAAATTCTTTAGTCTATTTTAAAGGCCATCTCTTTCATCCTTACAGTTAAATATTATCAATTGAACATAGACCATTCAGCAGACACTCAGTGTCAGAAAGCTAGTAAGTTACTCAGAAGACAGAAAAAGAGACTATGTTAAGCATTCCAGCCCTTCCTGGCCATTTGAATGAAATTGTGCAAATTAATTAGTCTTTCTCAGCTTAGCATCAGTGATAGAATCTGGAGATGTCAAACATGCCCTTCAGCGTTGTCCATTTGGAAACTCCATTAGCACTCTGAAATTGTTTTCAATTGAAATCCATAGGCTGAATAATAGTGAGTATTTCAGTGTGGCAATGGTTTAGGTGACAGTATCTTTTATGATAGCGAGCAAGGCTATGGTGAGGAATTTTTTAAAGGGCTATCAGATTTGTAAAACCAATAAATCAGAAGTATTCCAGGCAATGGCTGTTGCTGGGGCAAAGCTAATCTAACATGCAGGGACAATTTATTTTTCTTTTCAGAGACAAGTATATTTTAAAAAGATATTTAATGGATCCTGACTGCCAATATTGTAAAATACTGAAACTTCCAGTAGATGTATTTGCATGTGACTGGACATAGCATTGGTCTTTGAGAAGCCAACAGACGGTGGACCACCTTTTGTCGTAAAGTGGTTTGAAAAATCAGGGGCTTTGATTTCAGACTATTGCCCAAAATAGCCTCAAATGCAGTAGCAATTCTGGAGGGCATTGGAAGCCCATTTTCCCAACCCTTGAGTCACTTATTACCAACCATCTCAACTGAATAGGTAACTATGGTTTGTACTCAGCAAACTACTTTTGTGTGTTTTGCCTGCTCCTATCACAAGGACACCCTGTCCACACGGTTCAACCAAGAGAGCCCGTCTGTCTTGGTTATGTTATTTCATGCTGGTCACAAACAAGGCTAGCCCTGGCTTGTATTCAGCAGTGAACAGACACAAATTGCTCTCTGCATCAGAGGAGGAAAGGGAAATCTGATGGAGAAGGCGGCCAGTAGTGTTGCTTGGGTTGCAGGCAGATATTATGCATCTGAAATAGTCTCTGACTGAAGTTTTGACATTTTCTAAATGACTTCCAGGTGGCCTCAGCCTGTGTATGCAAATGAGCCTGTTCAGTTATAACAGTGACTAGTTCCCTGGCGTTTTAATTTTTTTTCCTTTTAATGATTGTGCGTGATGCCATGTATTATTAGCTGGTAGACGTCACTCTTGGCTATCCAGAAAGTTAAGGCATTCTAGGTTTCTGGGCCTGCTTTCTTTGTGATTTTAGAAGCATCTTTTATGCTCTTTGGACTGGATGTTTTCCACTTATGAAATGGGCAATTCATTTAGAATTGTAAAATCAGGCCCTTTCACAACTTACAGGGCTCTTTAGATATCAATGCAGATGATGACATCAAGGTCCCTACAGTGTCGGGAGCAGGTCTAGGACCCAGAGCCCCGAGCACCCTCTGCGTGTTCTTGTCCAGCAGAGTCTGGAGGAGTGAGAAGATCAAGTAGCCAGGCGGACTGCAGGAAGCACAGGCTTTGGACTTGGACAGCCCTGGTGCTATTGCTCCATTATCTTTGTTACTCTCGTGACCTTCTGAGAGTCCTAAACCTCATTCTCATCTATAAGTGGGGAGTAGTCCTGACCTCATAGGTCGCTGTGAAAGTGACTGAGTTTTTAACGTGTACTCTGTGCTTGTGTAACACTGATGAACCCCGAGGCTGGAGCTGATGCCCCTTCAGGAGGCTGCATTCTGCCTTTGGGGTAGACCCCTTCATACCTGTTAGAACGCGCCTCCTTTGCAGTCGGCTGCTGAGGGTGATGGGGCTGCGGAGGTGAAGGAGGCCTTGACCATTTTTCTCCCCTGTTTCGTTGGCAGCCATCTATCACACCTGTGAGGCCTCCAACTTCCGGTGTCGAAACGGGCACTGCATTCCCCAGCGCTGGGCGTGTGACGGTGACACGGATTGCCAGGACGGCTCTGACGAGGATCCGGTCAGCTGTGGTGAGTGCAGGTGCTTTGGCCGCAACCCGCACGTCTCCCATGTCTGCTGCTCAGGAGGAGGGCCAACGGATGGACCAGGAGATGGACCAGAGTCCCCACTGTGCCTGGTGCACACTAGTGAGCTCGCCCTGGCTGTGTGCCACTGCTGTTCGACGTGTAGGCCTGGGCGATGTGATTCTCATGATTTGTTGTTATTGTTTGTTCATTTACTTTGGCTGCAGTGGGTCTTCGATTGCTTTGCACAGCCTTTCTCTGGTTGCGGCGAGCAGGGGCTGCTCTTTATTGTGCTGCATGGGTGTCTCATTGCAGTGGCTTCTTTTGTTTTCTGGAGCACAGGCTTTAGGCGTGCGGGTTCCCATAGTTGCTGCCTGTGGACTCCAGTGGTTGTGGCGCACACAGGCGTAGTCGTCCTGAGGAATCTTCCTGGACCAGGGATCGGACCCGTGTCCCCTGCATTGGCAGGTGGATTCTTTATCACTGAGCCATCAGCAAGTCCTGTAATTTTAATTCTTGTGCAAGCAGGTTGCCTCCATAAAAACAAGAAAAGAAATGGGAAACCCACTAACCACCCCCGAACACTAAATAGGGTCACATAACCAGTGTTCTGCCAGAAATTAGCCAACAGTTTCTGTATAGATGACATACTTTATGGCTGAGAGGGTGCTGTAATGGTCCCTTGGGAAAATGGATACCCATACTCATAAGCAGAACTTTTTCAGTGTAGTTGATTTAAAGAAGGATTCTGAGATAGTTAATAGAAATTAAGCATAAAATGGCTGCCACACAGACATAATATATAAAATGCTTTTTCACACCAAATTGGCTATGGATTTTATATTGGACTGTAGCTGACTTACAGTGCTGTGTTAGATTCAGCTGTACAGCAAAGTGATTCTGTTTTGTTGTTGTTTAGTCACTAAGTCGTGTCCAGCTCTTTTCAACTCCATGGACGGTAGCCCGTCAGGCTCCTCTGTTCATGGGATTTTCCAGGCAAGAACACTGGGGTGGGCTGCCATTCTCCAGGAGTTCTTCCCAACCCAGGGATCAAACCCATGTCTCCTGCTTGGAAGGTGGATTCTTTACCACTGAGCCACCAGGGAAGCTTGATTCAGTGATGCATGTACACACATGCATTCTTTTTCAGATTCTTTCTCCATACCGGTTATTCCAGAATTTTGAGTATAATTTCTTGTGCTATACAGTAGGTCCTTTTTAGTTATCTGTTTTATATACAGTAGTGTGTACATGTTAATCCTATGCTTCCTCGGTGGCTCAGCAGTAAAAAACCCTCCTACCAACCAGGAGATGTGGGTTCGATCCCTGGGTCACAAAGAACCCCTGGAGAAGGAATGGCGACCCATACCAGTATCCTTGCCTGGAAAATTCCGTAGGTAGAGGAGCCTGACAGGCTACGTCAATGGGTCCACAGAGTCGGACATGATTAAGTGACTGAGCACGTTTATTCGTTAGGAGCCTTATGCCAGAAACCCAGGGCAGAGACCAATATCCATATTTTCTATTATTTCATACCTCACACCTCTAATTTTCGTGGAACTGCAGTCATTGTCTGCATGCTGCTGTATGTTCTGCCCTTTTCACGGCACAGTGTTAAAGCTGTTGCCATATATCTGATTTTTCTGTGGTTAGCATTTTCATGGCAGATGCCCATCCTCTTCGCATTATTGCTGTGACGTAGTTTACGTAGCTGCTCCCTGGTGGGGTAATGTCGTTTTGCCCTGTCATGTTTCATAAAAACTGTTCGTGTCCTTGGAAATGAAGGCTTAGATTTCCCTTGAGATACTACTTCCTGGGGTATATCCCTCCATATGGAAGTGCTGGGTTACAGGTTCTGATCCATTTCCATGATTCTTGTTGTTTCCAGATTTTATTTCCAAGTGATTATACCAAAAGGATCTCCATTAGTAACATATTGGATGTTTCCCCAAGCCTCTCTTGATTTTTATCTTTTGACTTTGAGTGAGTGATAACTTGTCTTGTACAATTGAAATTCTATACTTTTGAAAAACCTTCTTATGCCGAAATCTATTTCCCCATCTCGTGGTACTCATTCCTTGTTTCTCTTTTGATGTCCTTTGAACAATGTCCTGGGGATGATGACTTTTTACAGGATTAAAACACATTTTCTTGCCTTATCCCTGATCCTCCTGAAACTACGCCAAGAGTTGGGTTTACAACTGACCTGCTAAAAGTGATTCTTGAGCCAAATGTCTGGCAGTTGCTTTCTGTTCAGGAGAATGGATGACCTAGTACTAAAAGTTCTACACTAAGTGCAAAACCTAAGATTCTTAACCTTTATGGGGTAAAGGTTCTTCAAAAGGGCTTTGGTTTAGAATTCCTGAAGAAATAAAATGGTGAGTGATGTAAGAGAGCTTAAAAACCCCAGGGTCTATAAAATCAGGGTTCACATCCTCTTTGTTTCCATCCAATTGGTGCTTTCGTTTTACTTTTCATTAAAAAAGAAAATGTTTTGAGTAGATAACGGTCACGTGGTTCACAATGGAAAAGTATAAGGAGATTAAACAGTAAATGTTTTTCTCCCATCTGCCAGTTTCCCTGCTTCGCTGTGTATCTGTTCAGAATATTTTTGTGCATACATGCAAATTTAAATATATGACATGTACTTGTCCTGTTTTCACACATGTAGCATGCCATGCCGAAGAAGGCAATGGCACCCTACTCCAGTACTCTTGCCTGGAAAATCCATGGACTGGTGGGCTGCAGTCCATGGGTCGCTAAGAGTCAGACACGACTGAGCGACTTCACTTTCACTTTTCTCTTTCATGCATTGGAGAAGGAAATGGCAACCCACTCCAGTGATCTTGCCTGGAGAATCCCAGGGACGGTGGAGCCGGTGGGCTGCTGTCTATGGGGTCGCACAGAGTCAGACACGACTGAAGTGACTTAGCAGCAGCATGCCATGCATGTTTTTGGTACCTTGGTTTTTCAGATAACTGTCTATCTAGGACATGTGTTCACCGAGTGCTTCTTCAGTCTCTCTATACCAGTCTGGTGTCCTGTGGACAGTTGCTTATTTCACAGTCCCCTGCAGATGGATACGAAGGTGGCTTTCAGTCTATTACAATCAGTGCTGCAGTGAATAAGCTTGTTCCTCTGTTATTTTTCACTCATGTGGGTAGATTACATTTCTGGGTCAGAGTATGTGTGTATCTGTAATTGTGATAGCCCTCCACAGGGAGACACATATGCAGGTATAAGTATCTGTGCCACAGCGATGTGAATGTCTGCCTGTCTCCTCATTCTGCTGCTCCTTGAACCACTTTCCAGAGAAGAAGTGCAATGGGTTCCGCTGCCCGAATGGCACCTGCATCCCATCCAGCAAACACTGTGATGGTCTGCATGACTGCTCGGATGGCTCGGATGAACAGCACTGCGGTGAGTCCTCACGTTGGGCTAAATCCTCTCCTGCCCTGGTACCTGCCTGCGTCAGGTCCTGCATGGCCAGGACCCTGAGAGGGGTGGAGGCAGAGAGGCATGGTTTGGGTGAAGGAGAGGAAGCAGGGGGCCGTGGAGGGTGACCGTGGAATTAGGTCACGGTCCACGATCATCACTGTTCAGCTGCAGTATGTCCTGCGAATGGACCAATGATCTGGAATTGGACACTTATTTCTCCTCCTTCATTGGCTTTGCTAGTTGCTGAGTATCACTCGGCTAACAGTTTTAGGCATGGTGACTTTGTATGCTGTGTTTTCTTTGGACCCAGAAAGGTAGTCTGGGGTCAGTGGTGCTCATCTTGGGAAAAGCAAGCTGGAGATCCAGGGATGAGTTAGTGTTGCAATTCAGGCGTAAAGGCCACCTTCTTCCCATGTCCTCACGTGGCCTCTTTGCCTGCATCTCTGGTGCTGCTTAGAAGGACACTACTCCTATAGATCCTTTTAACCTTATCTACCTCCCTTAACCTGGATTTCCTCTTTAAAGCTCTATCAAGGAATTCCTTGGAAGTCCAGTGGGGAAGACTCTGTGCTGCCAATGCAAGAGGCATAGGTTCAGTTCCTGGTCGGGGAACTAAGATCCCACATGGCCTGTGGCACAGCCAAAAAAAAAAAAATTAAAAAGAGCACTGCCCTTTCTCCAAATCCAGTCACACTGGAGATTAGGGCTTCAACATATAAATTGGTGGCAGGTACAGTTCAGTGGGTAACATTGATCCTTCATAGAAGGGGTTTGCCAGACCCCATATTCGAGAGTCAGTGTTATGTTGATAGTGGTTAAGATCGTGGGCTGTGATGTTAGGTAGCTCTGGGTTTCAGTTTTGGCTCCACCCTTATCAGTCGTGTGCTCTTGGCAAAATACATAATGTTCCCGTCCCCTGTGCTTCGTTTGGGAAACAGGACAGTAAAATCTCTCATCATGTTGTGCTGGGAGCTTAACGAGGTCCTGAAGCTCAGGGTTTGCTCAAAGCTTGTGGTTGGTGGTGGTGCCCATGACCCCCGCCTCCTGAATGTGCGTCCGGTCAGAGCATGTCCTGCCGTGGCCCACGAGGTCCCCAGATCCAGGGGCTCATGGCCTCTTCCCCTTGCTGGTCCCTTTCAGAGCCCCTGTGTACTCGCTTCATGGACTTCGTGTGTAAGAACCGCCAGCAGTGCCTCTTCCAGTCCATGGTGTGTGACGGCATCATCCAGTGCCGGGACGGCTCCGACGAGGACCCGGAGTTTGCAGGATGCTGTGAGTCGGGGGCGCTGGAGAGACTCGGGGTGGGCCACCCTGGGCACGTGCCTCCATCCAGTTTTTAGGTCCCCAGTGAGGGTTCAGACTGCATTTTCTAAGAAAGGCTCACCTTGGTTGCTTCGGAAGCCTGCTTGTTAATTGTTGGTGCACAGCTCAAGGCGGGGATCAAGGTTAGCAGTCTTGGCCCACGTGTCACTCCTCCCACAGCCTTTCTTGTGCCCCCGGAGTGGCCCCTCACCTTGCTGCAGTGTCTGTACCCCACTCACCTCCACTCTGCACACTATAGTTATTTTGTGGCCTGCCCCCCCACAGCTGGGCTCTTCTGTGTGTGCCTGAGAGCAGGTCCTTGTCTCGTTCACGTCTACAGCCCTGTCCCCAAGACTGCCCTGCCTGCATGATAGTGGGGGCTTGCATCAGTCTGCTCGGTCTCCCCAAACAGAGGACCACAGCCTAGGGGGTTGATCACAGTTCTGGGGGCTGCAGATCAGAGATTAAGGTGTCGGCAGGGTTGGTTTCCTCTGAGGCGCCTCTCCTTGGCTTGTAGACGGCCATCCTCTGTCTGTGTCTTCACTTACTCTCCTTGTGAGAACACCAGTCCTGTTAGATTAGGGCTCCATCCTCATGTAATGACCTCACGTTAGCTTAATTACCCCTTTAAAGACGTTATCTGCAGATGTTGTTGCAGTCTGAGTTGCTGGGGACCAGGAGAAGGCGATGGCACCCCACTCCAGTACTCTTGCCTGGAAAATCCCATGGGTGGAGGAGCCTGGTGGGCTGCAGTCCATGGGGTTGCGAAGAGTTGGGTACAACTGAGTGACTTCCCTTTCACTTTTCACTTTCATGCATTGGAGAGGGAAATGGCAGCCCACTCCAGTGTTCTTGCCTGGAGAATCCCAGGGACGGGGCGCCTGGTGGGCTGCTGTCTATGGGGTCACACAGAGTCGGACATGACTGAAGTGACTTAGCAGCAGCAGCAGGCCTTCGACTTGCTTTCGAGGAATCCTCCAGCCGGGCCATCTCTTGGTGGAGGGCCTTTGTTCTTGCCTCTTGTTTCCAAACAACAGTGCCACGTTGAGCTCTCCAGTGTGGAAGTAACCTGGACTTATGTTGTTGGTTCCTTCCCTAGCCCGAGACCCCGAGTTCCACAAGGTGTGTGACGAGTTCAGCTTCCAGTGTCAGAATGGAGTGTGCATCAGTTTGATCTGGAAGTGTGATGGGATGGATGACTGCGGTGACGACTCCGACGAAGCCAACTGTGGTAAGGAGACCTCAGCTCTGCCCCCGGGCATCCCGGGCTCCAGGTCACACAGTGCTTGGCTTTGCCTTCTCCCTCTTCAGCCATAATTCCTTCCAGGTCTTGAATCTGCATGTAACAAATTGAGTCTTAAAGTGAGAACCTACCCCTTAGCAGAGATTGGTTGGTTGGTTTAGTCACTGAGTCATGCCCAACTCTTAGCAACTCCATGGACTGTAGCCCACCAGCCTCCTCTGTCCGTGGGATATTCTGGGCAAGAATACTGGAGTGGGTTGCCATTTCCTTCTCCACCAGCAGAGGTTAGGGTGTATTTATTCTGTTTTCTTTCTCCAGTTAGGAAGTTGACGTTGTGTATAAGGAATACAGTAGAGGAGTTATGGTAAATATTTTAGAGCATATTTCCCCCACCCCCTAAATGTTACAGACGTCACAGCATGATGGAATCATTGTTACCACTGGGTTATCATCAACAGTTAGGTCATTCCTTCAGTAGACTATCTTGGGTATCAGGACTTCCCTGGTGGTCCAGTGGCTAAGACTCTGTGCTCCCAATGCAGGGGGTCCAGGTTCCATCCCTGGTCAGGGAACTAGGTCCCACATGCCTCAACTAAGAGTTTGCATAAGATTAGAACTATAAGATCCCATGTGCTGCAACTAAGACCTGGTGCAGACACATAAATAAGTGCAATAATAAAAGGATAGATATTAACCCACTCGAGTGTCATTTGCAGGATGTAGAAGCATAGGTCAGAGAATATGACCTGGGGTCAGGGAGGAAGGTTTTGTCCAGTCTGGATGTGCTCTTGGTCTCCCTCTGGCCCGGGAAGCTGCCTTGTCCTTCTCTGAGAGGGTCACGTGGGCTGCCCTGGGGCTTGGTGAGGAGCCTGTGAGTCCTTGGAGGCCTCTGTTCACGCCGTGCAGGCCATAAACTGACGCTGCGCTTCATCCCCCAGAAAACCCCACCGAGGCCCCCACCTGCTCCCGCTACTTCCAGTTCCAGTGCGAGAACGGGCACTGCGTCCCCAACAGGTGGAAATGCGACCAGGAGAACGACTGCGGGGACTGGTCTGACGAGAAGGACTGCGGAGGTGAGGGTCGGGGACGGCCCCGCCGCCCAGACCACATAGAACTCACCTGTCTCTTCAGCGTCTGGCTTAGGCAGTGATTTTGGGTGGGTGGGTCGGGCGG
>SJXQ01003292.1:20028-68401 GCA_006408695.1 Aepyceros melampus | reverse complement strand
TCCAAAAAAAACCCCTTTGTGTGGTTTTTCTGTTTTTAAAAAATTTTTAAAAATTTTTTTCGGTTTTTTTGGGGGGGGGGGGGGGGGGGGGTAACTGAGTTGTTTTCTCTCCCCCTCCCATTGTGAAATCGACACAGTTGGCCTCTCCTGTTCCCAGGGTTATTCTTTCCAGGGCACAGTGGGAACTTGAGAGACTGGTCCCACGAGTATGGGCTGCAGAGCCACAGCTCCTTGTTAGAACAGCAGCCCCTGACCCCACCCAGGCCTCCCTCCTGCAATGTGTCCCGCATTGTAACAGGCGCTCTGGGTGACGCCTAGGCCATGATGCATACGTGTGTACGTGATACACGCCGTGGGGCCGCCGGAGCGCACACAGGACTGTCCCTTTCCTTTCTGGTGTTCTTGTCCCTGAGCTGCTCTTGAGGTGGTTGGGGTTGAGTGAACCAGAACTGGTTTAACCTGGATAGGAATTAATTCTCCCATCTGCCCTGTGCCTTCTGAGTCCCCTTCCTTCCACCAGCTTGCACAAGGCCTGCAAAAGCAAACGCATCTAAATACTAGCCCAAGGCAAATATAATAGGTAAGGTGAATCCGCTCCGTGGAAGGGAAGGGAACAGTGTGTCCTGACACCCCTCCATACGTGATTTTTAGGTGAGCCACTGCTCAGAACAGCCCTGGCACACAGCCCCCCACCCCACTGCCCCCAGTTGTGCAGCTAAACCTGGGACGTCACACTGGTCTGGGACACGTCGGGGCCTGAGCTCAAGCTTCCTGTAACATTTTGGGTCTCCTTGTTTGCTGTTTTCCTCAGATTCACACGTTCTTCCCTCCCCCACTCCCGGGCCCTCCACGTGTCTGCCCAATTACTACCGCTGCAGCAGTGGGGCCTGCGTGATGGACAGCTGGGTGTGTGACGGATATCGAGACTGTATAGACGGCTCGGACGAGGAGGCCTGCCCCTCGCCTGGTAAGTATGGCCCCAGCCCTGACCCGGGGCACCTGCTTCAAGGAGAGGACCTTTGAGGCTGCATCCTGGGTGGCCGAGGGCAGTGCCCTGCCCTTGGGGACTCTGCTTTGTGGCCAGCTCCTTCTTACCTCCAAAACAGGGAGATCCCTAGGCACTCAGATGTCATCTTCCCTCTCTGCCTTCTGTATCTGGCTGACCACCGTGGCTGCTTCCTCTCCCAGGAGGTTACCATGGGGATTGTAGGGAAACTCTCCTAAATCTCTGGTTTGCTAGTTGGCAGCCATTCTATTAAAAGAAGGGTAAGCAGTGCCATCTAGTGGCTAAACATGGCAAGGCACCTGGAGGTCTGTGCTTTCACCTTGTTGCTGGAAGCCAGCATAAACCGTGAGACCCTCGTCAAGGCGCCCCCGTAATTGCAAGCAGAACTGTGTCTTTTTCTCAACAGGTTTCCATTTCAGAGTCAGTTATAATAAGAGAATAGATCATCACTTGCCGTGGTTTATGTAATTCTTTTCAGCAAATTCCTGGATCCTTTAAGACTGTTTTCATCCCATCTCTTCTCTGTTTAAAATCATGAGTGGTGGGATTTCCCTGGCATTCCACTGGTTAAGACTTCACCTTCCGATGCAGGGGGCTCAGGTTCAATCCCTAGTTGGGAAGTTAAGATCCTACATGCTTTGTGGCCAAAAACCAAACCAAAACATAAAAAAACAGAAGCAATACTGTAATAATTCCATAAAAACTTTTAAAATGGTCCACATCAAAAAATCTTAAAAAAAAAAAAAGTAACTTTTTAAAAGACTCATCACTGGTTTCTGCTTGTCCTCTTGTCCAGAAGATAGACCCTAACCCTTGAGTCCTATTTTCAAGGCCCTGTTTGAGCCCTGTTAGACCCTTGGTGCTTGTCATGACTTCTCACTTCCATACGCTGGGCTCCTCACTTGCTGTGGATGGACCTGCCTCTTGTTTACTAAGATTCCTCCGGCGGAACTTTTGGCCTATTCACCTTGATGCTGGCCCCCTCCTTGCCTTCTGTGAAGCCCACTGTCCATCAGGGCAGACAGAAGCATGGGATGCCAATATGCCATCACTCTTTCTCGCATTACAGCATGTAGAACACCTGTAGGGAATCACTTGGTTGTTTCTAAAAAGCGTAGAATATCTTATGTATTTATATATATTTTTTCTATATTTATGAAAATACAGAATCAGAATTTCTGCCTGGAGCCCAGGAGCTCCCCCTGTGAATGACACAGGTTGACTGATTGTCTTGTGGGGATCGTGAGGCGGGGGAGTAGGGAGTCTCACTGCTGCTTTAGCATCTTTCAGTGGCTCCCTTGTATTATTTTCACGCTTTTCTCTCCTGGCCAAAGGATACCATTTTCCAGTCTGTTTGCAGATTCTGTGACGTTGGTCTTAATGGAGCTTGGCTCTCTCCCGTGACAGCCTAGGGTTGAGTCTGCTCTACTCTGAAGCCTCTGGCCACTCACCCTGTCTGTCGGCTTCCCAGTTTCCCAGGTTCTGTTGCTTTTGTCTCCGTCAGGGCCTTCCCGGGAGAGAAGCAGGACTTATCAACCTGCCGTGTTCACCAGAGCTCACATGTCTGTTTGGGTTCCTGTCGAAATCCCCAGAGCGCCGACATCCCCAGCACATCAAATAGGTCGCTGTTGCTGGCCTCAACACTAAAAAAGTGAATTTTAAAACCCTTTTCTTCTAGCCAACGTGACTGCTGCCTCCACTCCTACCCAGCTCGGGCGGTGCGACCGGTTTGAATTCGAGTGCCGCCAACCGAAGAAGTGTATCCCCAACTGGAGGCGCTGTGACGGCCACCAGGATTGCCAGGATGGCCAGGACGAGGCCAACTGCCGTGAGTGGTCGGCAGGGCCGTCTGCCCCCGGGGAAGCTCCAGGAGAGCAGGACAGCTCGGGCTTGTGCTTTGGGTCTCATATTAATAAATTCTGGCTGTATGCCTCCATTTTAGAGATAGGAAAGTTAAGCTTCAAAGAGGGTCCCCTCGTCTGCAGCAGATTGGGGCATTTACTTAGTATTTTCTTGATACAGAACCGTGATCTTCTCATTATACCATGTGGAAAGTTCTTGTAGGGAGGAATACTCCAAAACAACACAGAGAAATTAAATGGGGATTAGCGTAAAATCCTGACTTACGTGAAGAGACTGAACAAAGTGGACCTTTGGGACATTCAGATAACAGGGCAGGTTGATCCAACACTCATCAAAATCATAGTAGGAACGTCTGAGCCAGATAAGTACGGTAAGAAGAACATTAACTGTAATTAACAAAGACGAAATGAAATAGGACCTTCCTCTTGGGTGAGATTAATTCATTAATGGGTGTTTTTAAATAAATATCTTTTGCCTGTTTCAAATCTGTCTTGTACATAAGGAAATCGCTTGGTTAAGAGGCTCCAAATCAAGATGTGCTCTATCTACAATTTTCCTCAATCCATTAATCGGATAACCCCATCAACAAAGGAAATGAGATTAGCATGACATGCCTCTTCTCAGAGAAGCTGGCCCCTGAAGGCTACTACATTCTGTTTTAAGTACCCATTAATCATCTGTTTAAGAACCAGTTTAAGAATTTTCAGACAACCTTATTCCCAGTTTCTAAAAACCATGTTTTATTCCTTTGTAAATATTGAGATGTTTCCTAAAGAAACGTCAGACATCTTTCAGCTTGACTGTTCATCTGTTTTTTGATTATATTTTACCATGTTCTTAGCAAGTGGAGGGGTGGTAATTCTGTGATGGGGATCTTGGTATTTTCCATAACAATCCCCTCTGAGCATAGAGTCCTTCCCTGACTCTCCTGTATAATATCCCCATCACCCTCTTCCAGTTACTCTCAGTATGTTTCCTTGTAGTCCTATCACTGTCTAAAATAATGTATTTGTTTACTTGTTTGCTATTTCAGTAAGCTCTGTGAGGGTAGGTCCTTTGTTTCGCGTATCACCATATCCTTAGTGCCTTAAACAGTATCTGAATCATGATAGAACCTCCCTAAAAGTTCCATAGACGGATGGATGGATATGTGGGTGGATGAATCCCATCCTGTGCTTCTGAGGCTGCTCACTAGTGGTTCTAAAACCTTTTCTAAGGCCTTTGCTGGTGGCTCAGTGGGAAAGAATCTGCCTGCCACTGAAATGTGGTTTTCAGAAGTGGTGCAGTGCCTCAGCCAGAAAACAGGGTTATCTAGTTCTAGAGCGGCAGTTCTCAGGGCCGGCCAGTTCTGCGGAATCGCTGTGGAGCGCGTAAGCCCTGCACGTGCCCAGTGCTGTTTCTGCCTCAGTAGGTTTGGAGCAAACCTCTGTGCTTCACAAGTTCCCCAGAAGACTGTAAGGACCCATTGTTAGTAGACTCTGCTGGTGGATCACCACCGTGGTTTAGCAGTCTGTTTGGCTTCCTTTTTGTTTGGATAGACTCATTGTATGGAGCATTGTGTGCATATTTGCACGGGGCGGGGAGCGCTAGTTGATGAGTTCCCTTTCCTAGAACCTGGGAACGCTTTGGTGACTGTGGACTCTCACGTGTTGCAGCCACGCACAGCACGCTGACCTGCACGGCCGTGGAGTTCCAGTGCCAGGACGGTGAGGCCTGCATCATGCTGTCCGAGCGCTGCGACGGCTTCCTGGACTGCTCAGACGAGAGCGATGAGCGCGCCTGCAGCGGTGAGTGTGGCCCCCCAGGACCCCCGGCTCATCCTCCACCCCGCTGGGCGGGGCCCAGGGCAGAACGTGTTTGAGCTTTGCCTCAGTCTGAACATGCTGAGATTCTCGCTCACTGTTGGAGCTCCAGAGGAGGCCTGTCCCACTTGTGATACGGCCTCCAGCTCACCTCGCCCCTCTCAGGAAGATGCTGGTCGAGACTGGGGTTTTCATTTTGTTTTTCGCTTTAGTCCTTGTGCTGGTGGGTTTCTCTGGTGGCTCAGACAGTAAAGAACCTGCCTCTGCAATGCAGGAGACCCAGGTTCAATCCCTGGGTTGGGAAGATTCCCTGGAGGAGGGCATGGCAACCCACTCCAGTATTCCTTCCTGGAGAATTCCACAGACAGAGGAGCCTGGCGGGCTACGGTACACAGGGTCTCAAAGAGTAGGACACCACTGAGCGACTAACCCATCACCACCTCGTGCTGAGGCATTGTTGCTCCTGCAGTGCCTCAGGCTCTGCAGTGGGGTAAACTCCACCTTGTGTCTGAAATGCATTTAGCAATCTTTTGGGGCTGTTGTCACAGAATACCACTGACTGGGTGGCATGAAAGCAACAGAAACTTATATTTCACAGTTCTGGAGGCTGGAAAGTCTGAGACGGAAGCCCAGAAGATTCGATGTCTGGTGAGGGCCCACCTGTTGGTCCACAGACAGCCGTGTTCTCCGTGTTGTCCCATGGTGGAAGGAAGTGCTCTGGGGTCTCTTATATGAAAACACTAGCCTCATTCACGAGGGCTCCATCCTTAGGACCTAGTCACCTCCTGAGGACCCGCCTCCTAGTACAATCACATTGGGCTTGAGGCATCAGCATGTGGATTCTGGGGCACATAAGCATCTCAGTCTCTAGTGGTCACAGATCCCGCCATGAGTGTCCTTGGATTTGTGGTATTCTCTATTGAGAATCAGGCTTGTCTCAGTGCAGACAAGGAGGTGAAATGCAAGGAGAAATATCACAACTGGAAATTTAGGAGACCCTGGGGAAGGGTGGATAGGAAGGTTTGAACTCTTTTTTTTTTTTTTTTTTTCTGGGGTGTTTTAAGATGATGGTGGCCAGACCATGCAGAGCCCAGTAGGTCTGCCTGAAACCAAGGAACCTCCTGTATGCTTTGAAATGCAGAGATTTGTAAGGTATCACTTGCTTTTTCCCCCTTTTCTCTCTCTAGAGGAATTAAATGTATACAAAATACAGAATCTTCAGTGGACAGCAGACTTCTCTGGCGATGTAACGTTGACCTGGATACGGCCCAAGAAGATGCCCTCTGCTTCTTGTGTGTATAACGTCTACTACAGGTGGGTCCCTTCTTTGCCACGGGAGAAGAAAATGATGTTGGTATTCCATAGACTCCTGTGTGTGCACCGAGCAACTCCGTTGACGGGTTCAGACATCTTGGCCACCCCGTGCTGCTCTGATGCGATGCTGTCTTTGTTCTCTTGCCCAGGGTGGTTGGAGAGAGCATATGGAATACTCTGGAGACCCACAGCAATAAAACGAGCACAGGTTGAAAGTCTTGAAGCCAGACACCACATATCAGGTCAAAGTCCAGGTCCAGTGTCTGAGCAAGGTGCACGGTACCAACGACTTCGTGGCCCTGAGGACTCCTGAAGGATGTGAGTGCAGCAGGAACAGGCCCTCTGTGGATTTTCAGAGTTTCCCAGGGTGCTCAGCAACAGGGCAACATCACTGCACGTGCCGTCTGTGTGCCTAAGCGTACAGTCCTGGCTGTCACTCTCCTTATTACAGCACATAACTTTTTTTAAAAAGCACAATTCTGGTTTTTGAAGTGTAGTTGATATATAGTGTTTTAGGTAGGTGTACAGCAGAGTGATTGAGTTATGCATGTATAGCTCTCTTCTTTTTCAGATTCTTTTCTATTATAAGTTATTATGAGATCTTGACTATGGTCCCCAGTGCCGTACAGTAGGTCCTTGTTGTTTATTGCTTTGATTATGCCCAACTCTTTATGACCCTATGGACTGTAGTCTGCCAGGCTCCTCTGTCCATGGGGTTTCCCAGGCAAGAATACTGGAGTGGGTAGGCATTTCCTTCTCCAGGGGAATCTTCCCGATCCAGGGATTGAACACGCATCCCTTATGTCTCCTGCATTGCCAGGTGGGTCCTTTACGACTAGGGCCACTTGGGAAGCCGTTTTATATAGAGCAGTGTATATCTGTTAATCCTCATCCCTCATTTATTCCTTGATCCCTTTCCCCTTTCGTAACCATACATTTGTTTTTGACATCTTAACACAATTTTTTTTTTAATTGAAGTATAATTGACCCACAACACTGTGTTGGTTCCAAATGTACGACGTAGTGATTCGATGTTTGTGTAATTACAAACCGATCACCATGCATAATGTTTTTCTCTCTTAGGAAGTAAATTTGATCTCCCCATCCCTGCCCTCTTTTGCATTTCTTATCTAATTTCTGTCTCTGCCTTCCGTCTCTAGGTATTTCACCGTATTTAGTGCTTAGGAGATCGGCATCATTAACATATGAAGCGTGTCAGAAGTATTTTGGCATACTATAAAGAAATTTACCAAAGCTCGAGGGTTGTAGAGTTCCCGACTTCCTCCCTTCTTCACAGTAGTTGACGTTGGGTGCCTGCGCTTGTTCCCATGACCTTTGCTCCCCAGGTTTCGTGAACTTTTCATTCTCAGTTGCCGTCAGAACCGTGTTTACACTTGGAGATGTTAGTATGAACTCATGTTTAATGTGCATGCATGTGGTTACACATAAAAGCTTTATAGGTATATGTACCTGCACAAGTTAGTATACCGCATGCATTTCCTAGTTTCCTCAACTGGGAAGGCCCAGAAAAACTCTGATAGCATTGAGCACACCTGTCACTCAATCAAGGTTTCTGACGCCATTCTTCAGTAAAAGGATACAAGGCTCCTTGAGGAAGTCCAGGCCTGGGGAAGGAGGTCTAGAAGAGGGTCTTGCCAGGAAGTGAGGATGTGCATGAAGGCCACCAGATAGAGACAGATATCACATGGCCATGCTTGTCTGTGGGACAGAGAGAACTGGTGCAGATGGGCTTATCTACAGAACGGAAATGGACACACAGACATAGGAACCAAACTTACGGTTACCTCAGGGGAGTTACTTTGCCGACTAAGGTCCGTCCAGTCAAGGCTATGGTTTTTCCCATGGTCATGTATGGATGTGAGAGTTGGACTGTGAAGAAGGCTGAGCGCCGAAGAATTGATGCTTTTGAACTGTGGTGTTGGAGAAGACTCTTGAGAGTCACTTGGACTGCAAGGAGATCCAACCAGTCCATTCTGAAGGAGATCAGCCCTGGGATTTCTTTGGAAGGAATGATGCTGAAGCTGAAGCTCCAGTACTTTGGCTGCCTCATGCGAAGAGTTGACTCATTGGAAAAGACCCTGATGCTGGGAGGGATTGGGGGCAGGAGGAGAAGGGGACGACCGAGGATGAGATGGCTGGATGGCATCACGGACTCAATGGACGTGAGTCTGAGTGAACTCCGGGAGTTGGTGATGGACAGGGAGGCCTGGCGTGCTGCGATTCATGGGGTTCAAAGAGTCGGACACGACTGAGCAACTGAACTGAACTGAACTGAACTGAAGGGGAATTGGAGTTGGTGACAGACAGGGAGGCCTGGCGTGCTGTGATTCATGGGGTCGCAGAGAGTCGGACACAACTGAGTGACTGAACTGAACTGAACTGGTAAATTAAGAGTTTAAGCAACTCTAGGAAATAGTGAAGGACAGGGAAGTCTGGCATGCTGCAGTCCATGGGGTCACAAAGAGTCTGACCTGACTTAATGACTTATGACTTATCAACTTATAAACAACAAACAATAAATTAGGAGGTTGGGATTAACAGATACTACCTATACAAAACATAAACAACAAGGACTTAACTGCATAATACAGGGAACTATAC
The DNA here is from genome assembly GCA_006408695.1 of Aepyceros melampus. Classification (NCBI taxonomy): domain Eukaryota; kingdom Metazoa; phylum Chordata; class Mammalia; order Artiodactyla; family Bovidae; genus Aepyceros; species Aepyceros melampus. Next base: position 59,794 of record SJXQ01003292.1, on the reverse strand, counting down.
TTCATATAATGTAATAATCTATAGAGGAAAAGAATCTAAAAAATACATGTATATGTATGTGTATATACATATAAAAATATATATGCATATATATGTATCTGTGTGTATGTGTGTATATATACACACACATATATATAAATGAACTTCCCAGGTGGCACTAGTGGTAAAGAACTCTCCTGCCAATATAGGAGACATAGACATGTGGCTTCGGTCCCTGGGTCGGAAAGATCCCCTGGAGGAGGGCATGGCAACCCACTCCAGTCCTCTTGCATGGAGTATCCCATGGACAGCAGCTATAATCCATAGGGTCGCAGAGTCAGACACAACTAAAGCAACTTAGCACCCACGCACATACATGTAAATATGAGAGTTCAGGGCAGCTGCCTGTGAGAATCAAAACCTCAGCCTGGAAGCCCAGGGCCAGTGCTGACTTAACATACCCAGCTGATTCCGTCCTGCAGCCCATAGAAGCCCCCAGCCTATGTCAGACTCTCTGAACCATTGTTGGTCTGACGGGTGGACAGCAGGGAGGAAAGATGTTCCATCAGTGGGAAGACCAAGCTAACACCCCTTTCTGGTGCACAGGTCCCCTGCTGGCCCTGGGTTCTTTCTCGTGTGTGTTTTAAGCTCAGGGAAGTTCCTCCAGTTGACAGGATGCAGATGGATTTTAACCCCACGTGGCTTCTTTTTCCAGTGCCAGACGCCCCTCAAAACCTCCAGCTGTCGCTCCACAGGGAAGTGGAAGGAGTCATCATGGGCCACTGGGCCCCACCCGTCCACACCCATGGCCTCATTCGGGAGTACATAGTAAGTTCCTCCCAGGAGCGGGCAGTGCGTGTGGGTGAGCGTGGGAGATGGCCGGGTCTCCTGGAGCAGAATCATGTTCTGTGTGACGTGGACTTGCTTTGCCTTATAATCATCTGTCCGCTAGGACACTTTGCAGCCCACCTTCCCCTCTCTCCTCCTGCCTTTTTGTAAGGTGTTACGATGCCCAGACCTTTGGTACCTGTTCATGGTATAGTATTTTTACTTTTATTTTTCTCTCTTTTTAGGTAGAATACAGCAGGAGTGGTTCCAAGACGTGGGCCTCTCAGAGAGCTCTTAGCAACTTTACAGAAATAAGGAACCTACTGGTCAATGCTCAGTACACGGTCAGAGTGAGTGTCTGCACACGTTTCTGCCTGGCTGGGTGGCCTGGGATCACGGGGAGATGGTTGCACTTTCATGAGAACTCCATGCCTTCTTTTATGAGGTGCTGACTAGTGGTCTGCTCAATACCCAGCCCCTTGCTCTGGGAGCTCATGTTTTCTTTTAGTCTCTCAAATCAAGGCCACATAGAGAACTCAACCTTCACTCAGATAACTGAGAATTGATTATTAATGCAGCTCTCCCCGCTCTGAACCCAGATATTCTGCTAGCATTCCAGTTCCAATTTCTTTTGCACCCACCTCTTATCTTTAGCTGCAGGGAGAGACAGAGCTGTGATAAGTGGCATTTATGAAATGATCTTCTGGAGTTCTTATGCAATAGATTGTCAAAATCTTCAATAGAAAAAAGAGTTGGTGCAAAACATGTTTGGAGACCATTGAGTGCATTCACAAGCTCCCTTACACTGAGAGTCTCATACCTGTGTATGGTTATGCATATATATGGACATGCACGCACGCACTCCCTTCACACCCCTGCCCTTTAGGAAAACTTTGACACCTGTCAATCAACAGAAATTTTGTAATTTCAGCTTTGTCACAATTCCCTTTCCCCAGGTTCCCTCCTGTGCTCTCTTTCCCTGTCTTATTTCCCTTGCAGGCGCCTCAGACTGTCTCGCATCCCTCTGTGTGTATTTCTTCCACCCATATTGCCAAAGCCTCACCTCTTTTGCCCACTTGGGATTCTCGCTGTGTGGCATGTTGCCTTTATTTCATACTAATTCACACTCTGATTTGAAAGGTGGCTGCGGTGACCAGTCGTGGAATAGGAAATTGGAGCGATTCTAAATCCATTACCACCATAAAAGGACAAGGTAAATGATTCCAGCATTTGCAGATTTAGAGAAGATAGAAACCCTTAGAAAAAACTCTGTGTGACTGGCAAATGAAGACGCACAGATCAGAATAGTTCACACAACCTCCCTCCCCACAACAGGTAAACTTCTCTGGGTGTCTCTGCTGTGCTTTAGACATGAAGTCTTTTTGGGGGGACCGTTGATCATTCCTCCTTCTGTATAGAACTTGGCATCTGTTGTAACAAAAGTGTACAGGTGGATTTCTGAAGGCCGCCATGCCCGGCTCTGCTTCTCAGGCAGAGTATCCATGACATAAGGAGTCTTCCTTTCTCAGCCAAGATAAAGATGGTCTTGTCCATTTTATCTGTGGGGTGCTGTAGGAGAGTGCCATGCCTACACTCGTTACTGCCCTGGGGAAGCCACCAGCAACACGTAGGTGGCACTTTCTGTTTTTCTTTCGCTGCTGCTGCTGCTGCTGCTGCTAAGTCACTTCAGTCATGTCCGACTCTGCAACCCCATAGACGGCAGCCCACGAGGCTCCTCTGTCCCTGGGATTCTCCAGGCAAGAATACCAGAGTGGGTTGCCATTTCTTTCTCCAATGCATGAAAGTGAAAAGTGAAACTGAAGTAGCTCAGTCATGTCCGACTCTTAGTGACCCCATGGATTGCAGCCCACCAGGCTCCCCCGTCCCTGAATTCTCTGGGTAAGAACACTGGGTGGGTTGCCATTGCCTTCTATCACTGCTGCTGCTGGTAAGTCACTTCAGTCGTGTCCAACTCTCTGCGACCCCACAGACGGCAGGCTACCCCGTCCCTGGGGTTCTCCAGGCAAGAACACTGGAGTGGGTTGCCGTTTCCTTCTATTGCTAGAGCTGATCAAAGTCATGGACCTGGAAGGCTGTTACGCCAGCTGCTCTGCATATACCAGCTTATCTCATTGAGCCCTCAGAACAACTATAAGGACAGATAAGGGAATGGAAAGGTTGTGTCATTTGCACATAGAGCTGGGGTTGGAACCTGATCTGCTGACTCCAGAACCTAAGCCCTGAACCTTTGCAGGGCCTGCCTCCTGGGCAGGGCTCCTCACTTGGCACATGTGCCTCACATGTGCTGCCACCCTATCCTCGGTGTGGAGTAGGAGCCGATGAAATCATGGATGAGTGAGTGAACTGAAGCAAGTGAATGGAACACTCTGGCGCTCAGTGGGAGACGTACCAGCTCATCTTCCTGATCTTAGCCTTGGCACTTTGATTTCTGGATTGCCGGGCGGATACGAAAGCTGGAAATGCCACCAGGAATGTGATCGGGGGATTTTGCTTTAACCTGAGCCTGTGAGAAATAGGCTCTGGGTCTTGCAGAGTCACTGTCTGGTTGCTTTTAAAAACATGGGGTGGTTGAGATCAGTGCAGGGGCCAAGCTGAACTTCGTGAAGCCAGCCAGTCTGTGAATCAGGGAGATTGTACATGTTGGAAAATGTGTGCTGAGTTCACACTTCCTGAGCCTTGTGTTTTGTTTTCTTTTTTTTTTTTTTTTGTTATTTTTGGCTGTGCTGGGTCTTTCTTGGTGTGGGGGCTTTTTCTCTGATTGCAGCAAGCAAAGACTCCTCTATAGTGCTGTGCTTGGGCTTCTCACTGCAATACCTTTTTGTTGCAGGGAATGGGCTCTAGGGTACGTGGGCTTCAGTTGTGCAGCTCGTGGGCTCTCGAGCACAGGCTCATAGCTGCGGCTTAGTTGTTCTGCAGCATGTGGGATCTTCCTGGGCCAGGGATCGAACCCCTGTCCTGCATTGGCAGGTCCTGCATTTGAAAATCTCAGTTGGTTGTGGTTTGCTGCTCTCAGGAGACCTGGGTTCAGTCCTTGGGTTGGGACGATCTCCTGGAGAAGGAAATAGCAATCCACTCTAGGATTGTTGTCTGGGAAATGCCCTGGATAGGGGAGCCTGGCAGGCTACAAGTCCATGGGATCACAAAGAGTCAGACATGACTTAGTGATTAAACAGCAACAACAGTGATTTTTAGGATGAACCTCAACTCCTCATACATGTACTAGTTGGAAGGCAACTGTGTGCAGAGTCGAAAAGCGTGTGTTATGATCTGCCTGTGACCTCGGGTCCTAGTAATGTAGGAAGGTGGGATTCGAAACAGCAGGAGCATCACCCAGAATCACCACCGTCATAGTGGACACAGTGGGTTAATGATAACAACAGCCGCCATATTTTGAGCACTGCAGCAAGCACCTTGCAGGTTGCTTTTATAGGAATTTATCTCTTCTAATCCTTATCAGCCCTGTGAGTATTCTTAAACTCATTGAGTAGCTGAGGAAATAGGGACTTGGAGAGGATTGTGCTGTAACTCCCACCACTATGATTATAACCCAGGTCAGGTTAATAGCAGCACCTGAACTATTTTGCTCTGAGCTGGCTGCCCGCAACTCCTAATACCCTTTCTTCTTCTGCATGCTGTATTTTCCTCAAGCCCACTTTTATTGAACATCTAGAGAGACTCCTGTATGTTTGAACCATCTCTGCCACCAAGTCTTAGCTACTCCTTTGGGTCTTTCTTGTCTTGCTGATATAAAAGGCGTATGTGCTGAGAATCTAATCCATTTGAATGTTATATTCTGATGAAGCTGACCCCATCAAGCCCTCTTAGGTCACACCTGCAGGACACTGCTGGGTTTCTGGTGGGTAGACATTCAAAATGACCAGCGTGGTGCTATTCACTTGAGCCAAGAGGAATTTTTTCTCTCTGCTACCCTTTCCCTGCCCCCTTAGCTCCCAGGCTGAGCTCTGGAGTTTTTGTTTTTGTTTTTTTTTTTTAATTTAATTAATTAGGCAGCATGGAGTCTTGATTGTGGCACACAGGAAGTTCTGTTGGGGTGCACAGATGCCCTGGTTGTAGTGGGTGGGCTTAGTTCCCTCTGTGGCATGTGAAGTCTTAGTTCCCCAACCAGGACTGAACCCACAGCCCCTGCATTGCAAGGCAGATTCTTAACCACCGGACCACCAGGGAAGTCCCAAGCTCTGGTCTTTATGAGGATGCCAGTATCTCATCAGGTCTTTAATCTGTCGTGGGTGGGATTTTACCAGAAAGAGAGAAAGGGAACTTTGAGTATCAAGACACATATTATTTTAGTGAATTTTGCCATCTCTGTGAAGTACAGATGGTATCTCTAGGTTTAGCAAGGACAGGTAACTCGCCCCAGGGCACACAGTTGCTAAGTGTCTCAACAGGAATTTGAATTCCAGGGCCCAGATTCTTTCCATTTCGTCCCACATACATCTACAAGTTAGGACTTAAGATTTAGCATGCTGTCAACCTTCAAAAAGGACCTGAGGCCACTGGGACTTCATTGGTGCCAGTAAAGGTGGTTCACAGTGTGACCCCCAGACTTTTCAGAACCAGGCTGAAGCTGGGCTGACTTGGAGCATTTACATAATGGAACTTTTCTGCTCGACCCAATTGCCGGGATAGCTGACCCAGCTGAGATAGTTCTGTGTTCACCAGGCAACTGTGGACCCAGCCCCAGCCTCAGCCTCGGGGCAACAGTAGTAAAAGCGGTAGAGGAGTCAGAACTGCCAAAGCAATGCCTTTTCTTTCCCAACTGAAAGATCGCTTTGTCCCTTGAGTTGAAAACTGTGAAGTCCTGCCGTCTTCACTTTTCATCACATGGTTTCTCTCTTTGAATCCCTTTTTTTTCTCAGTGATCCCACCACCAGACATCCGCATTGACAGCTACGGTGAAAATTTTCTAAGCTTTACCTCTCCATGGACACGGACATCAAGGTAACGTGGACATTTCAAACCAGGAGTCAGGTGGGGCTTTACTTTGCATGGGAACCGATAGCGCAGAGGACAGGAAGATTAAGAGAAAAGAATGACTTGTTCCAGCAAAGCTGAAATACCACACCTAGGTTGGCTCCTTCCCCCACGAAGAGCAACTGGAGTCTTCCCGTGTAATTATTCTGCCTCTGCCTGGTGCCTTTTTTTTTTTTTTTTAACCATATAATTAAATGGTTCACAGCTACAGTGCAAATAAAGAGTTGGTGTTAACAGAATATGTTTGCCCTGTAATTTTCAGCTTTATTGGATTTCCTGATTGCTGAGCGCTAATGCAGAGGTTCCCTCAGTGGAAGAGGGTCTTAGGGAAGAGGCAGATACCTCGGACACATATCCGCCTATGTGCACCCAGAGTCCTTCCCCTTCCAGCACCTTCACCCGCTCTGCTTGGTCCATCAGTGTGGCCTCCTTCCCCGCAGTTGTCTGTGTCCCCTGGTTTCTCAAGTTGCCGCTCACCTTCAGTGGTGTTTTTCCTCTTTGTTTTTCCTCACATCCGTCCTGGTCTGTGAAGTTGCGTTGGGACCAAAGGCCTGCAGAGTCCTCGTGCCATTGACTGCGCTACAGTGTGGTCTCAATGCTCTTGGCTTCAGGGACCGTTGATGCCAGAAATGGCCTTGAGTAGACCTTGTCTCTGGAGAAGGCAATGGCACCCCACTCCAGTACTCTTGCCTGGAAAATCCCATGGGCGGAGGAGCCTGGTAGACTGCAGTCCATGGGGTCGCTAAGAGTCGGGCATGACTGAGTGACTTCACTTTTGCTTTTCACTTTCATGCATTGGAGAAGGAAATGGCAACCCACTCTGGTGTTCTTGCCTGGAGAATCCCAGGGACGGGGGAGCCTAATGGGCTGCTGTCTATGGGGTCGCACAGAATCGGACACGATTGAAGTGACTTAGCAGCAGCAGCAGCAGCAGCAGACCTTGTCTTGCTAGTCTTTGGTCTTGATACATTTTAATTTGGGTCATTGTCTAATATTTTTAAAGACTTTTAGGTCAGATCTTTTTGTGAGCTCAGGACTCAGAAGAGGTAGTCTTTCCTGACTCATGGATATATTTGCTTCTGTTAGACAGTGGGGACTTCCCTGGTGGCTCAGATGGTAAAGAATCTGCCTGCAGTGTGGGAGACCTGGATTTGATTCTGGGTCAGGAAGATCCCCTGGAGAAGGAAATGGCAACCCACTTCAGTATTCTTGCCTAGAGAAGCCCATGAGATCTGACCAAGCCACCTTTGTTGTGACCTCTTGTCCTTGACTGCAAGGACTTCCTGAGCTAAGCACGCGTGTGTGTGTGCTAAGTTGCTTCAGTCGTGTCTGATTCTTTTCAATCCTATGGACTATAGCCCGCCAGGCTCCTCTGTCAATGGGATTCTCCTGGCAAGAATACTGGAGTGGGTTGCTATGCCCTTCTCTAGGAGATCTTCCTGACTGAGGGATCGAACCCACATCTCCTGCAGCTCCTTCACGGCAGGTGGATTCTTTACTACTCAGCCACCAGGGACACCCATCTGAGCTAAGATGGATCCTTAATTACTGTAATCTAATTACCTTTTCAAAGTTTCTTCTTTCTTCCTTTTTAGTTCTTGTCCTTTTATTTTGCATTAATTTTTTTTGTTTCATTGCATCTATTTAAAAATATTTTTAAATTGGAGTATAATTGTGTTAGTTTCTGCTGTACAGTAATATGAATCAATTATATGTGTACATATATCCTCTCTCTCTTGAGCCTCCCTCCTTCCATCCCACCCCTCTAGGTCTTCGCAGAGCACCGAGGTAATCTCTCTGTGCTGTACAGCAACTTCCCACTGGCTTTCTGTTGTACACATCATAGTGTGTATATGTTGGTCCCATCCTCTCCTTCTGCCCCTATATTCACAAGTTCATTCTCCATGTCTGCGTCCCTGTTCCCGTCCTGCAAATAGGTTCATCAGTAACATTTTTCTAGATTGCTTATATATATGTGTGTGTGTGATATATTAATACACAATAGAATCTATATATTATAAATTGTTTCACATTCATTTTTAGAAGCAGGGAGGAGTATGATTGTTCAGTGTTAGCACAAATAGAGCTGGTCTAAGGACCCAAAGGGCCAGCCCGTTCTTTATAGGAAGGGAGACACCCAAGGAACAGCGGGGAGTCCTGCGTTTCCTGTCTGGGGAGGTCGGTGCACGTGCACTGCCTGTGTGACCTGGCTCTTGGCTCTTGGCAGGTGAGCGGCTACGTGGTGAGCCTCTTCTGGTCGTTTGACAGCCGCAGACAGGAGAAGAGAACGTTGAGCTTCCGAGGGACTGTCCTGTCACAGAAAGGTAGTGTCCCGGAGCTAGTCGGTGTGTCAGCAGGAAGGAGGGAGGCTAGACTGAGCTTTCCTGGCAGTAGAGCTTGTGTGGGGGGCCGGGAAAGGCGAGGGGTCTTCTCTGCAGCCGTTCTGAGTGGGCCCGTGTTGTCCATGGAGGATCCTGTCAGTGGCTCCTGAACCCAGGTGAGGAATCCGCTGGGTGGTTCCCCAAATCCCCCTTCTAATCTGGTGGCTCTTCAGGGAAGTTGGGAGGCTTAAAAAGGATGAAACGCTGGAAAGAAGTCAGATTAACTTTTACAGATGATGTTTTCCCTCCCCAAAGAATTCTCGGGATTAATTACCTCTCTTTTCACCCCCCTGGTTTGCTCCTCTTTTGCGGATATTAACACAAGGTGGTGTAGGGCTGCTGTGTAATTGGCATTTTGTAAATATTTGTTGAACAAATGGGCCAATAGACTGAGAGAAGAAGGGACTCCAGTTCCTCTTGGATCTGTGCAAGCAGTGAATCTCCAAATCCTCATATCTGAAAATAGGCTAAAGGAAGGATTTTAATTGCTTCTAAGACAAAACCTTCAATGGCCAAGGCTGCATGTGAATGTTGAGAAGGACATGAGAGCTTCTTTTCCCTTCTAACCTCTTTGCAAAGTACTTCCAATCCTAACAAGTATTCTATAATATATGTATACACATACATGGTTGCCCAAGGAGGTTATGCAAGAGTAAAGCTATCATTGGGTACTTAGCGTGTGCAAGCATTTACCCAGCAGGCACTCTGTGTGTGTTTTATTACCTAACACTTCAAAAATGATGCTGCGGGATATCCTCATTTTATGGATCAAAACATAAGGTTCAGGGATCGAGTGGTTCCCCCAGAAGGCAGCAGAGCTGGGATTGGAAGCTACATCTCTAATTCCGAAGGCTGTGATCTCATTGCCCCCACATCACACCAAGAGAAATTGGCGGAGTCTGGGACAAAAGTCCTATGAGCCATTGGCTGAGACCCACAAAGGCCTGCTTCACGCCAGGGGCTATGCAAAGCACTTGTTGACGAGCGTCTTCTTTTTTATTCCCTGCAACAGCCAGCCACCATAAGTGCTGTTATTCTACGTCTTACCAACAAGGAGAGTTTGAATACTTTACTCTTGGCTTCTGCAACCATGAAGCATAGAGTTAGGCCTTGAACACAAGTCCTCTTGACTCCAAAGGCTGTCCTCTTAGCATATCCTTCTTTTTTTTCTGCGTGATATTTATTTCTACAGAAATATAGTTGATTTACAATGATAACAATGATTTACAATGTTACATTTACAATGTTTAATTCCCATTAAGCATATCCTTCTTATGGCTCACTGCTCTTTTAGTTTCTGATGACAGTTTTCCAACTTAGAAAGGGGCACATCTTTATTACAGAAAATTTAGAAAACAAAAACGTGTATAATAAAATTTTTGAATTCCTATAATTTCACTTCCTAGGGAAACCACTTTTATTAATAATTTTGAGTATCTCCTAACTTCGTACTTTTCCTCCTCATTGATTTCTTTATATATACTGTATGTACTTTACCTCCTGCCTTTTTTACTGAACCTAAATCATAGAATTTTCTAGTCGCACTATGTATTCTTGGAAAGAACTTCCAGTGAAGTTCACGGATGCACCTTAGTCAACTGTTGCCTTGTTGTTGGGTGATCAGATGATTATACTTTTTTCTGCTGAAAAAATATGGTGACAGACATCCTGATTGCACAAATTTTTGGATCCCTCTCTTGTACCTGGATTGAAGGTTATGAAGGATTTCAAGACCCTCACAAGTCCAAATGGCTCTCCTCAAGGATCATATCAATTTATATCCACAGATGGTCGGCTTTAAAGGAATTTTTTCCATGCCCATGCACTGTTATTTGCAGTTTTCATTAATAAATCATGCTGAGTGAATTCATAAAATAGTAAACTTCCTACAACATGAGAGACTCACTTAAACGGAGAGGTTACATTGGAAAAAATAGGTGGACTTCCCTGGTGGTCCAGGGGTTAAGATTCCATGCTGCTAACACAGTGGGTGAGAGTTCAATCCCTGATTGAGGAGCTAAGATCCTACACGCCGCGTGGCACAGTCAAAAGATAAGAAAATTTGTTTTTAATTTGAAAATTGAGTGTGCATATAAAGACCACTGCTCCAACCCTTTGACCCTGTTTCCCCAGTTGGCAACCTGACAGCTCATACGCCCTATGAGATTTCTGCCTGGGCCAAGACCGACCTGGGGGACAGTCCTCTGGCATTCAAGCGTGTCACAACCAGAGGTGTCCGCCCACCCGCCCCGAGCCTCAAAGCCAAGGCCATCAATCAGACGGCAGTGGAATGCACCTGGACGGGCCCCAGGAATGTGGTAAGTCAGCCTGGATGACCTCTGCAGACTGATGGGCCCTCCCCTGGCACTAGACCACTGGACGTCCCCAGGGCTTTCCCCTGTCACTGCTCTTTTTTCCTTTTCCCAAACACAAGCTACCCTCTTGGTCAGCTCTGGATTGCCTCCAAGAGGCACCTGACATCCCTTTCTACAACCTGGCCTGGCATCTAGGAAGAAAGAACCCCTGTTGTGTAAGCTGAGTATGAAGAGGGGTCACATTCCTGATCAGGCACTGTGGGGTTGGGGAGGGGTCTTACCTGGGGATGGGTGAGAAGTCAGTTGCCTTGACAGTGAGTATTGCATCTGAGGACCATGCCCGGGTTCCTCTCACCCTCCCCATCCGGGGGATCCCCCACCCACAGGTCGCCTTCTCAGGCACCGCCCCCACAAGACATGCCTCCCTATTCATTCCAGGGTCCCCACTGCCCTTGTACTTGGGTCTTTTTGTTTCTTCTATTTATTCATTTTAATGTATTTGATGCACTGGGCTTAGATCCATGCTTCCTTTTGAATCTGGTTTTGCCTTCCCTCCCTCCCCAGTGCGCACCTTCCTTTGCTTTTAGGCACACCTTCGCAGGGCTGTTTTCATCCACCTCCTGCCTCTGCCCTGTGGCTCCTGCTCTGTCTTCCCTGGAAACCTTCCCCCTCCTGCTGTGCAGTCAAATCCTAGCTCTTCTGCTTGGTCTCCTTCCCTTAAGAACTGAAACCTTGGAGTTGGTGCCGTGCAGCCTGTTTCATCAGACACTGCGGATCTGACTTGATATCTTCTGTCTCCTCTCATCTCCCTAGCTAGCTGATAAGATCTTGAAGGGAAGGGTAATTTTCTGAGTTTTCCAAATGAGAAAGTGTGTGGGACTAAATCTGTGAGAATCCTCAGTGGCTGGTGAGGAGGAATTGGCCTCTGTCTTCTGAGAGCGCATCCAGTGTGCACTGGGAGCAGCACTGGTCCGTGGGGAAAGAAGCAAGGTTTGCCAGGAACTGTCTGTGCACTCAGCTGTGAAGAAGGAAGGGGAGGTGAGAGTTGTTGAGCACCTACTGTGGGCCAGGCATGATGCCCATGCTCCATCCATGGTCTCCCCTTTCCTACTTTTATCAGCTCGGGGGGGGGGGGGAAATGTTTCTGCTCTACCAGTGAGGAGACCTCAGCCTGGAGGGGTGAGGTCACTGGCCGCAGTCAAGGGTTAGTCAGCAGCAGACTGAGAGCTCAGGTCCAGCTGGAGTAACAGCCTGGGTGCTTCCATCGCTCTTAAACCTCACTCTGAGGCAGGGATGGGAATGAGATGCCCAGAGCCACGCCTGGGCTCCGTTTTACCTGGAACTGGACTCTCCTTGGAGAGGGGCCTCTGTCTCTGGTTATGTGCCCAACCTAGGCCTGCCTACCTCTCACACCCAGCCATCTGCACAGAGTAGGCGTTATGTATAGAGCACTGGTCTGCAACTTGATTTTGGTGTCTTATCACATGTGAGCTTGGAGAAGGAGCCCCCTCCATGTTGAGTCTGCTTGCACTCACTGTGGGTCTGAGGGTCAGGGGCCTTCTGAGGGTCAGGGGCCCGTGGAGTGCCCTGAACGGAGCTCTCAGCTCCCACCTGTCTCCAGCTCACTGTGGATGCTGGAGTCTCACCCAGAGTTGTTGTCTCCACCACAAGAGCTGTTCCCATCACTGCAAGTGTGGCCTTCTTACACCCTGGCTCCCTGAGCTCTGGGGTCCCCTTTCCTGGCTCTTGGCTGGAACCCCCATCGTGTGGTGGCCACAGGCCCATCCTCTCCAGGGTCAGACCTGCCTGCACCCTGGGTCCCCCTCTGCTGTCCCATCTAAGCTCTCTCATTCCCCTATTCCAGCTTTTTGTTTATCTGGGACCTGAGAATCCCTGATGGGTTTCCTGGACTCCCAGGGCTTCTCCAGACCTGTACAGTTTTCAGGTCCCCTGTCTTGCCTGCTTATATGCTCGTGGAGAAAATGCCCTCTGTCTCTACCTTACAAAAAAAGCATCCTCACACTTACCCTGTTATAAACACTCCCAGCCTTCACTTTTCCCACTACAAGCGCCATCAGACTCCCACCTGATGGAAGGTGGTTAGGGTTAAGAATGGCCACGTAGAACAGGAGTGGCTGTCAACAGTTTCTTTCCCTTCTAATTTTGAGTTGTTCAGAGTTTGGAGTTCAGCCATGCGGGGCTTCTATGTCAGCAACATGGTTTGATCCGTTTCCCAGGCCCTACTGACAGAGGTCTGTGTGGCCACAGCTGTGGCTTTTCTTATATGCATGTGAGAGCTGGGCCATAAAGAGGGCTGAGCACTGAAGAGTTGATGCTTTCAAACTGTGGTGCTGGAGAAGACTCTTGAGAGTCCTTTGGACAGCAAGGAGATGAACCCAGTGATCCTAAAGGAAATCAACACTGAATATTCATTAGAAGGACTGATGCTGAAGCTCCAATACTTTGGCCACCTGATGCAAAGAGCTGACTCTTTGAAAAGATTGAGGGGAAAAGAGGAAAGGGGGTGGCAGAGAATGAGATGGTTAGGTGGTATCACTGATTCAGTGGACATGAGTTTGAGCAAACTCCAGGAGATGGTGAAGAACAGGGAAGCCTGGCGTGCTGCAGCCCATGGGGTTGCAAAGAGTTGAGCACAACTTAGTGACTGAGCGACAACAGCCAGTGCCCTGCCACCCTGGCCTGCGGCAGGGCTTGCAGTCCAGGGCTTGGACTGGCCCACGTCACCGTGTGTACTCCAGGCAGCGGGAGGGGAAGAACTGCTCTCCCTGCGTTTCCATGAGCCCCACTGAGGTCCCGCCCAGGATGTCTGCTGGCATCCTGTTGAGCATTCCTGTCACCTGGCCTCTCCTGCCTGAAGGAGGGAGGTGGGATGCGGGCTTGTTTCCAGGTAGCAACTCACTGAGAACCAGGATTCTACTGTGGGAGGAGGGGAGATCAGGGACCTGCTGGGCAGCTGGCAGTGTCTGCCCTCCCGCCACACACACTCTCCACCAGCTTGCACACTCGCTACTCCCATCACCCTAAAACAGTGTCCCCACTTCTTGGTCATTCCCTCTTTTTCCCAGCATATCATGCAGTCTTCTAGTATAGCTTCCAGGAGTTTCGTATTTACAACTCATTATTTATAAATCTGTTTTTCTTCTTTGCCTGGCTTTCCTCAAGAAAGCGAGCTCTGAGGACAGAGACCACGTCTTGTTTGTCTTCGTAGGTGGGAAGCCGCTGCCTGGCCCAGGGTGCCTTCTCTGTAAACGCTGATGAAATAGATGCCGAGTGAAGACTTCTTTGTGCGCTCATGTGGAGCGGTTCCCAGGGTCTTAAATCAGGGCTTTCATGAGAGTGAGGTCACTGGCCATTGAACTGGTGCCCTTTTCTGATCTCTGCTTTTACCAGGTTTACGGTATTTCTATGCCACGTCCTTTCTTGACCTCTATCGCAACCCCAAGAGCTTGACTACTTCGCAGCACAACAGAACAGTCCTTGTCAGTGGGGATGAGCAATATTTGTTTCTGGTAAGTTTCCTAATGCCAGGAGCACAGAGGAATGTTTTATTTTTTGAGGAAGTCTTAATTGCAGGGCTCCAAGCTCAGACCTAGGACCTGGGGAGCTGGAGATGCGGATTCCAGGATGTGTGTGTGTGTGTGTGTGCGCGCATTCAGTGTGAGGGGGTGGGAGGAGGGAAAGAAAGCGATGAGAGGATAGTTCTTCTCCACAAGCATCAGGTTTTTACTTGAAGCACAGAATGAATGGCCACTTTAACCATCTGCAGCTCCCTTGTGCAGGACTGAGAACTTGGTAAATGGGTCTCAGGAATAGATGAAAGCTTGTATCAGATTCCACTTCTAGGAATTTAGCCACGCTCTTACATGTGTGCCAAGGTGTATGGAAAATCATGTTTGGACTACTATTACTTGTGAAAACAAAAGATTTGAAACAAAACATCTATCAGGAGAAGACTGGCTAAAAGTATTACGGCTTATCTTTGAGATGGAATACAGGGCAGTCATCCAGCACAAATACAACAAACTAAATGTACTGATTTGGAAAAATTCCCAAGCTGTATTATTAAGTAAAAGAACCAGAGAGCATAATTATGTGTGTAATGGTTTTCCATTTGTGTAAAAAAGTTAAGGACAATAAGTTTTACATACACACACATGCATAAGCACACATAGGTATGTATGTATCTATACACACACACCCTCCCATCGCTGTGTATCTGTGCTTATATTTGCATAGGACATTTCTGGAAGGAAGCATGTAAAATCATTGCTAGTACTGCCTGTGGGAAATGGATGAGAGATCTGGGGTAGGTGGGGGCCTATCCTGCATCTTTTTGTATGCCTTCAGTTTTAACTGTGTATGTGTGTCACTGTGTTGTTGGGGAAAAGATGGTTTGCTGACCACTGCGTGAGTTCACGTGGTGTTGTTTCAGGTCCGGGTGGTGGTGCCTTACCAGGGGCCGTCCTCTGACTATGTCGTGGTGAGGATGATCCCGGATAGCCGGCTTCCTCCCCGTCACCTGCACGTGGTCCGTATGGGCAAAACCTCTGCTGTCATCAAGTGGGAATCTCCGTACGATTCTCCGGACCAGGACCTGGTGAGCGGGCCAGTCGTGCTGGCGACCTTGCTTATTCTGGACATGGTTTGGTCTGGGGGCAGGGGAGTCCTGTAATGGGGCAGGAAACCCAGGCCTGGTGCGTGGAGCTCAGCAGGAGGTTCCCCCCCATTTCTGCCTTGCCAAAGACAGGATCCTCATAGGTATCTCCTCTTTGTGGTCATGTCCTGGCTGCTATATTGGTTTGTTCCTCCTTTTCTCTGCCTTCACCAACAGTTGGCCTGCAGGTTAAATCTAGCCCACTGCCTATTTTTCTAAATAAAGTTTTATTAGAACCAAGTTATACCCCTTTGTTTACATATTATCTATGGCTATTTTCAAGCTACAAACAAGAGAGTTGAGTAATTGTGGTACATACCATCTAGCCTTCAAGGCTAAGATATTTACTGTCTGAACCTTTATAAAAAAAGCTTGCTGGCCCCTGCCCTGAGAGAGGGCTCCCTGGTGGCTCAGTGGTAAAGAATCCACTGGCCCATGCAGAAGGCACGAGTTTGATCCCTGGGTTCAGAAGATCCCCTGGAGAAGGAAATGGCAACCCACTCCAGGATTCTTGCCTGAGAAATCCATGGACAGAGGATCCTGGCATGCTGCAGTCCTTGGGGATGCAAGAATCTGATACAGCTTGACAGCTAAGCAACTGACCCTAAAAGAAGAGGCATTTATTCTAGAAACATCTCCCACTTGCACTTTCCCAGGCTGCTTTGGCCTCCATCCCCTCGCCCTCCCTGCCAGCCCAGGGGTGGGCGGTTTTTGGGGATCATACTGATAATTTGTGCACAGTTCTGTGCATGAAGACTTGTTGTAAAGTTGGACTTGACCACCCCACAGGCTTCCAAAGAACAGAGTCAGATGTCATGACCCATATTTTTGGGGGGGTCACAGCCACTGACATACTTCTGTCACTTGGGCCGCCACTGAACTTCAGAGTAGAAAAGGCCAGGTTTCTGATTCCACTAAGATGTCTTTTTCTTGTCCCAGTTATATGCAATTGCAGTTAAAGATCTAATAAGAAAGAGTGAGCGGAGCTACAAGGTGAAATCCCGCAACAGTACCGTGGAATACACGCTGAACAAGTTGGAGCCTGGAGGGAAATATCACATCATTGTCCAGCTGGGGAACATGAGCAAAGACTCCAGTATCAAAATTACCACGGGTAAGCTGGCGAGAGATTAGAGGCCTTCTCACACAGCAGGGCACCCCATTGCTGCTAGGACTTCTCAAGGTGTGGCATTTGTTTTTTTTTTTCTCTTTTATTTTTTTGAAAACATGGGATTTCTGTCAGGACTTCCCCAGGAAGTGCAAAGATGACCCTCCATATCCTGGCTGGGGCAGAGCGGTGCAGGGGTCCCAGGCTCTGGGCTGCAGGGTGGTGGCGGGGGCACCATGGGCAGGATAGTGGCTGTCATTTTCTATATTCTCTGTCCCCTGTGGTCTCCCTTCCCCTAGCTGGTTTTGACATTCTCAAGAGAGTTAGGAAACGAAACTGAATCTTTGCCCCTTAAAGCCAAACGTTGCATCTGTGTACCTGGGCTGAAGTCATCGTGGTTTCTAGGGCAACATGAAATGCAGAAATGGACAGAGACCAGGAATTGGGTAATACCTTAAAGGGTGATTTGCTGCCAGCCCTAGGCTGGCTCAGGTGAGGTTCAAGTTCATAGAGCAGGTAGTCAGCCCAGTTATTTGGACAGCAGACGACATCAGGAGTGACAGTATCGGAGGCTGGCAGTGTGGACTGTGGGCCTGGAACATCCGTTGTGGTCATTCCGGAGCTGTGTCTTTGGGCTGAGCTCTCTAGGCCCTCACTGAGCCCCTCTGGAATTTGGGGCAGGAAAGCAGGATGGAACCAGAGCAGAGTACAGGCAGGCTTTGAACTAGTCCAGCCTCACCCCATTCCCATTTGTTTTTGACCATCTTTTGGTCTGAGGGCTACTAAATTAGACACCATCCAAATTTCTTGGCTAAAGACATTATAACAACAAAGTAGCTGTCAGTTAAAGTGTCTAGACTGTGCTAGGCCCTATACTAAGTGGATATATGTGTTTTTTTCTCCCTTAACTAGTTCCTTTAGGGTTAGTGTTATTTCATCAGCCTTCGATGGACAAGCAGAGGCTCACAGGTATAGCCACTAACTGTCTTTTACTTCATCTTTCATTTTCAGTTTCATTATTAGCACCTGATGCCTTAAAAATCATAACAGAAAATGACCATGTCCTTCTGTTTTGGAAAAGCCTAGCTTTGAAAGAGAAGTATTTTAATGAAAGCAGGGTAAGTTCCTCCCTCCTTTTCAATGGCTTTGGAAATCTAATTGAAATGCCATTTTGGAGATGAGCTCGTTAACAGCCTGCTGGCATAGATGGAGTCCAAAGAAAGAATAGGGCAGGGGAGTGAACGTGAGAATTAAAGGACCATTTTCGATGGGATTGCTAATTAGCCAAATGTTTATACTGCCCATTAAAGATGCGAATCTCTGCACTAAGCACTTTTCAGTCATGAACTGGTCGTCCCCTGAAAGACAGGGAAATGGGCTGGAGTCCTCGCTGTGCTTCCTAGGGCTTGACTGGGACTCAGCACCAGCACCCAGGGCCCATCTTTCCCAGATAGTCTGAGGGCAGAGCTATGGTATGGCTTCAGTACAGGGGAACTGAGCTGCGCTGCCAACCTGGAATCTCATCAGTTTCTTTCCAGTGAACAGGAAGTGCTTGAAGATAGTCTGTTGACATATGAAAAACACCGTGTTTTGTTGTTAGCAGGCCAATTACTGTATTCACAGCAGGAGATAGGAGGAGGCGTGTGGCACCTGGAAACAGATTTGCCACCCAAGGGTCTTGAATGAAGCTGCTTGGCTCCACTGTGAGCAGAGCATGAGCTAAATAGGACACAATAAAAATCAACAATGGCTTTCTTGGGGTATGATGTCTGCAAAGACCCCAACGGCTTTAAATCATCACAGTGTAATGCCAGAAGCAAAGAGAAGTTAAATGTAAAAATTCTTCACAACTCTCACAACAGTGACAGATAAATGGTTAATATACATAAGTATAAAGAAGGCTTTCACAAAAATTCAAAACAGAAATACGACCCTTGAAAAATGCAGATTTGATCTGTGCATGTCCACAGATAGCCTACCGTACAGTAAGTCCCCTACACATGAACCTTCAAATTGTGAACTTCCAGAGATGCAAACGTGGGGTCACAGGTCCAGTCACGTAAGTTAGTTCACACGGCGGCGGCGGCGGCGGCGGGGGGGGGTTGTCACGTGTGCGTCCTCTACAAGCGGTTGTGCTTTTGTGTACTTTAGTGTACTGTATAGAGTGGGCTTCGCCGGTAGCTCAGATGGTAAAGAATCTGCCTGCAGTGCAAGCGACCCAGGTTCAATCCCTGGGTCAGAAAGATCCCTTGGAGAAGGGAATGGCTATCCACTCCAGTATTCTTGCCTGGAGAATTCCATGGACTGAGAAGGCTGGCGGGCTACAGTCCACGGGGCCGCAAAGAGTCAGACACGACTGAGTGACTAGCACTTTCACTTTTCACTGTACAGAGTGCAGTAGTACAGCTTCTTTTTTTCCAGCCCAGGAGGTCCAGATGTGGATGGTTTAGTCGCTTAGTTGTGTCCGACTCTTTGTGACCCCGGGGACTCTAGCCCACCAGGCTCCTTTGTCCGTGGGATTTCCCAGGCAGAATACTGGAGTGGTTGCCATTTCCTTCTCCAGGGGATCTTTTCGACCCAGGGACTGAACCCAGGCCACTTGCATTGCAGGCAGATTGTTCGCTGACTGAGCCACCAGGGAAGCCCTGGAATATCCAGAAGGAAGCGTAACGCAGTGGTCTAGAGCCAGTGGTGTTAGTCGGGCACCTAGGCTAACTTGGTTGGACTTAATGAACAAATTGGACTTACAACGCACTCTCTGAATGGAACTTGTTCATGTGTAGGGGACTTAATATACCAGCAATCTGCAGATAGTTGGATCCAAAGATGCAGAACCACGAATCCAGAGGGTGCACTCTAAGTCATTCTTAGATTTTTGACTCCTCAGAGGGTCAGAGCCCCAACTGCCACATTGTTCAAGGGTCAGCTTATTTTATTTTTGAATAAGGTACAGGTAACAAAGTTAAAAGTTTCAAGCAACAGTGAGCAAAAGGAAATAGTTTCAGCCCCACTAGAAATCTAAACAGCAAAGACACAGCACTTTCACATTGCATTGACAAAAGTTTTGGGGAGGGATAGTTAATAGTAAGAGAGTCATAGCTGGAAAGAGGAGCCCCCTGGGAGAATGAATGGGCTCCACCTTCTGTAAGGCACTTATAGTAGGTATCAGAAACAATGAAAATGTGTCATTCTTTGATCCAGGAATTCTTCTAGGATTTTATTCTAAGGAAACAAATGTGCATAAAGAATTTTATTTATGACAGTAATTAAGAAGCGGCACCCTAATGCTCACCAGAAAAGGATCAGTCCAGTAAATTTTGAGTGGCTAGCGTTTGTATCATTTTCCATTTTTTTAAATACCTTTATGTGTTTTACAAATGTCCTATATCACATATATGTTAGATAGAAGATAATAAATGCTAGTTACTAGTTTATAAACAAGGATGTAGGACTCCAGGCAGGTGGTCCAGGACACCCAGTTGTCATCAGGGTGGCAGGAGCCCAGCTTTATAAAGGTTGGGCTTGCAGTCAGTATTCCATTCCCATCCGAGGGTTCTGGCCTAAGCTGGATGGGTCCTTCTTCCTGCTACCTGACTTGGAGTTCAAAGAAGGTGCAGGTCAGCAGAACAAAAACCAGGAGACCATGATTATGCCATGGGGCCCAATATGTGAGTAGAGATAGAAGAAAGGGTTTTGCGGGGACAGAGGAGGTGCCGGTAGCTCTGACACTGGAAAACTTGGAGATTGACCCAGAAGTCTGGAAGTCAGTCCGATCCCAGCCAGCATGCTGGGTTCAGGCTGTTCCAAGAGGGACTTTTCCAGCACAGGAGCCAAGGACTCACGCTGAGCCAGTCTAAGTTGGAGGCTCATTCCATACTCCCCCAGTGAACAGATCTGAGCTGCTGCGGTGCTGCTGGGTTCAAGGCCAGGCTAGACTGGGGCTAAGATCAGCTTGGAAGAGTCGGAAAGAAAGGAGATAGGAGGCGAGCTGGCAGCTGACAGTGGAGTTCCCACAGGTTGTTTTGAGGAGCAGTGTCTCATTTTCACTATTGCAAATTCCTTTTTTTTTTTTAAACCTCATGGCTGAAATCCACTGCTACCTGGATTAGTCCAATCCCATTACAGTGAACTGTTGCTTTAATTGTATGGATTCTTTGTGGCATTTAAACATTCCTGGAGATGAGTGAACCAACCAGAACTTTGAAAAATCAGTGTTTGTTAAAATGACTTTTGTTTTTCCACTTCTGCTACGTGGCTCAGAAGCAGACGCAGACGTGGTGGTTATTTGAGACTTTGGGGATGAGAAAATGCCCATTTTCTGAATCTAATCTCAGTGATCATGTACAAAGAACTGGTACGAAACTCAAAGTGCTTTAACATCTATCAATCCCTGCAGGAAGGAGCTCATGTCAAGTTGTAACCTGTAACAGAAGCTGTCAGTTTCCTTGTTTAACTTCCTGAGCAGTCCCTCCTGTGTTTGTTTTCAGGGCTATGAGATACACATGTTTGATAGTGTCATGAATATCTCAGCTTACCTTGGGAATACTACTGACAATTTCTTTAAAATTTCCAACCTGAAACTGGGTCATAATTATACTTTCACTGTCCAAGCACGATGTCTTTTCGGCAGCCAGATCTGTGGGGAGCCTGCAGTCCTGCTTTATGATGAGTTGGGGTCTGGTAAGTCACTGTTGCTACCATTTCCCGGGAAGTATCAAGGATGTAGCCTGGTTTGATGAACATGTGCATACGTGCTCAGACGCTTCAGTCATGTTAGACTCTTTGCGAGCCTAGGACTATAGCCCTCCAGGCTCCTCAGTCCGTGGGATTCTCCAGACAAAAATACTGGAGTGGGTTTCCATGTCCTCTTCCAGGGGATCTTCCTGACCCAGGGATCAAACCCGCATCTCATGTCTCCTGCATTGGCAGGCGGGTTCTTTACCACTAGCACCACCTGGGAAACCCTTGATGAACGTGTGTCTTTCTAAAAATGCATTTGAAATATTCTTGCAGTGCTAAAGAAAATCATTTATGCATCAGCTTAATCAGGCATTGATTTATTTAACAAATCCTTCCCTAGTCAGGCATGCTGTGAGGTGCTAGGGTTAAGCACCATATGGTCACCAGAATAGGTGACCATATTCTGAACGTAAGTCAGAAGAAAGGAAATGTTTTGTTTAAAAAGGAGATTCTGTTTGAGAAGCCGTAGCTTAATGAGTTTTGTTTTTATTTGCTGGAGGACCTTTCAGAGCCTCTAGTATGCTAATATTCTCCATGATTTTCCAAGTCAATAGATTATCTCATCGCAGCGTCCCTGACTTCCCAGCCTTCCCTCCATCTTTGCCATCACCCTCGGATCACATCTTGAGGTCAGTCTGGGATCTCTGTCTTCTGGATGCTGACAGACAGCAGTGTGGGGCCATGCTTATGGCAAGGGAGAGGAACCTCCCATTTACACAGAAATTCTGCTCAGGTTGTAATAGCTTACCCAGGATTTCAACAAATGTTTTGCCACTGGTCTGTTTAGTTACATTTACTCCCAGTCAACAACCAACCAGTGCTTAAGCTCAGAATCTTATGTTAGACCTGTTGTCTTTTCCATCATCCTCCCTGGGGTGGCTTCTAGTGGAATAATCTATCCTTGGCATCTCTCTAAAAGAGGGAGACCTTGGGACTTTCCTAGTGACGCAGTGGATGGGAACCCGCCTGACAGTGCAGGACACAAGTTCCATTCCTGGGCCGGGAAGATTGCACGTGCCGAGGAGCAACTAAGCCCATGCACCACACACAGCTGCTGAGCCCGCGCTGTAGAGCCGAGCGATGCAACTGCTGAAGCCTGTGTGCCTAAACCCCCTGCACCGCGGCATGAGAAGCCACTGCAGTAAGAAGCCCACGTACTGCAACTGGAAGATAGCCCCTGCTCGCCACAGCTAGAGAAAGCCCATGCACAGCAATAAAGGCCCAGCGGGGCCAAAATAAACAAATAAATAAAAATTTAAAAGGAAACCTGGTACATCACAACCCTTTGGAGAATTGTAGCCCGTTCGCAGTTCTGTAAAGTTCCTACACAAAACAACCAACCAAACTCTTGTCTTAGCGCGTCTTAAGCAGAGCCTCCTTTTAAAATAAAACCAAGTAGCAACCTGTGAAACAGACTTTGGGGGAAAACTGCCGTGAGGACATGTGCCAGCTGCCTTTGTAAAACTGGGATTGTCAGGTGGGAGAGTTGCTCGGGTGGACGTTTCCTTGGAGCACGTCCTGCCCTGTGATGCTCACATCCCCTTGGAGGTGGGTGAGTGGAAACTCACTCCATTTCTGTTCCCTCTGCCATGCTGGCTTCCTCTTGACTGCTCCAGCCCAGAGTTTCCCCCCTGGTTACCACTTCACAGTTGAGATTAGGTTGGGACACATGACAGACTGGGAAGAGTTTTGTCTAGTAAAGTCAATAGTGAAGGAAATGAAAGACATGGATATTAAATTGTTATATCAGGCTTGCAGGAAATGGCTATTCTCTGCCTCATCTCTATGGGGACCTATTGTGATGAATCCCTGTGTAGCTACTGAACTTTTCCCATGAGGAAAAGTGGCCCCATCTCCTCACCCTGCACCAGGGAACAGCATCAAGGCTAATGAGGCTTCTCATGGAGACCAAGGAAGTCCACTTTGCTTCCTTAGCTAAAACTGACTCATATAACTGTGTTCCTGCCGCAGGCTCAGACTTTCCCCAGGATTTCTGCCATGCAAATTCTGCGCTTTTCAGAAAGACTGGCGCAAACCCAACAGAGTCCTGTTGCTACAACTGTATCAGTACATCATGAAGCTAGTGTTTGTTGAAGAAATAGGAAGGGAATATCACTGATAGGTTATAGACACCCAAAAGGCTTTGCAGAGAGCTTTTAAAAAATGTTAAATGTATATGGAAAGATTCCCTCTTTCTCTTTTAAGTAAAAAATAAACCTCATAAAACTTCATGAGCTGTTAAGTCAGTATTGCAGTAAAGGAATCTCGTTTGTATCACTTAATGGAGCTTCAGGTAATTGCAGTTCAGAGTGACTTTGGTGCCAAGTAGGGGGAAATAATTGCAATCTCGTTAATTAGTGGCCTGATTTCACATCCTCTTATGTAAGGCAAGCAAGTGGTCTTAAGTAATAATGCTAATGAAATCAGTGTTGATACCCCAACAAAGGTCTCCCTTCCAAGAGATTATCTAAATAACCAACGAGGCAGTGATTAGGAGCCTGATGTAATTACCGTATTTGCATGCATGAGGCTGGTCCTCCATCAGCTCGTGGTGAGGAGTTGGGAAACATTCGGGTGTCACGTGTAGGAACGTGCCACGTGGGACAGGCGATTCGGGGAGCTGCTGCAGACCCTCGGCATCGTTCGAGTGGCTGGGAAGGCGAGGGGTTGCCTGGTCCTTTCTCCTGCCCTCCCATGGGAGCGTTATGGGTTGGTATCTTGCTTTGGCAGGTGGTGATGCATCAGTGATCCAGGCTGCCAGATCTACTGACGTAGCTGCCGTGGTGGTCCCCATCTTGTTCCTGATCCTGCTGAGCTTGGGCGTCGGGTTCGCCATCCTATACACAAAGCATCGGAGGCTGCAGAGCAGCTTCACAGCTTTCGCCAACAGCCACTACAGTTCCAGGCTGGGCTCAGCCATCTTCTCCTCAGGAGATGACCTGGGTGAGTGGGGCAGGGTGCAAAGTTCTCCCTCCTGGGGCGGACCCCACAAGGCCAGGGGCTTGCTGAGGAATTCCCTACCTTGAGCTCATCTTTTGGTGCTAGCAGAGTTCTTCATTAACCAATAATCCCTCTACTTTGGGATGAATCAGTTGGAGCCCTTTATTTTGCAATTGCTTTAAATTAAAATACCAGTCCTCTGTTCAGTGGGGGCTTCCCTGGTGGCTCAGTGGTAGAGAATGCATCTGCCAGTGCAGGAGATGTGGGTTTCATCCCTGGTCTGGGAAGATCCCCTGGAGAAGGAAATGGCAAACCACTCCAGTATTCTTGCCTGGGAAAGCCCATGGACAGAGGAGACTGGTGGGCTATAGCCCATGGGGTCACAAAAGAGTTGGACACGACTGAGCAACTGAACAAAACTGTTTGATAGCATGCCCAAGACAGGGAGTTCTGTCAAAGGTGGGAGCTTGCCTTGTACACAAAGGGTGGGTGGACCCTGCCTGGGCTTTGCGTGTTCCCAAAGTGGCAGCAGATTCTCAAGAATTTCCGACCCTTCACATCCCTCACAGATGGAGGTCTGACATCTTTGGAGATGTTTGTCTTGACTGACAAAAAGCCATGCTTTCTTCATCGGTCTCTGTCTAAATTACCCTTCCCATCATGCTATTTCTCTCTCCCATGGCTAGCACAACCTCACTGGCTGTTCTTCTTTTACGTATTGGTGGTATATGACCTGGGGAAGAGAAGGAAATGTCCCCGTTCTTATATAAATGCATGCGTGCTCAAATTCCAAAATGCCCATGGAGGAAGTAAACTACTTAATAAATATAATTAACTCATTACTGACCAGGGGATTTTTGCAAAACTAATGCTTGTGACTGGTAATTTTTATTTTGGCCAGCCAAAGATTAATTCTGGTTATTTCTTAGTGAGTTACTACAATTACTAGGTATACCTGACACACCTGTAAAGCCCGAAGGAGCTTTTCAGCCAACCCGGTGTGTATGAAACATATGGTGACTTTCACCATGCTGCCATAGGGTGTGGATGACTCAAACTGGGGCACCTAAGCCACTCATTGGAATTTGGGATGGAAAATAAGATCCCTCCTCTTTAAATTTACTTTCCTTTATCGGTTAAGTTCAAGCTATCCTGAAAAGGTTGGCCACCTGTTGATGGGGAGCAGGTGACCCAAGAATGTAGACACTGGGCTGCGTTCAGCACTGATTCTTGTGCCTGGCTGGCTCTGCTGCTGCCTTTTCTAGCTGGGGCTTGTGGTGTAGGGATGGGGGTCAGCGGCAGGAGGTGGGGGTCAGGCAGAAGTGCCCCAGAACTCACCAAAGACTGACTGTCTTGCCTTTAGGGGAGGACGACGAAGATGCTCCGATGATAACTGGATTTTCCGATGACGTCCCCATGGTGATAGCCTGAAAGAGCTTTCCTCACTAGAAACCAAATGTTGTAAATATTTTATTTGATAAAGATAGTTGATGGTTTATTTTAAAAGATGCACTTTGAGTTGCATATGTTATTTTTATATGGGCCAAAAACAAAACAAAAAACAAAAAAAAAGGAAAGAAAGGAATGAATAAACTTTGTCGTAATCAACTGTGAACTTCAAACCAGGTTGATTTTAGTAACCAAATTGCTTTGATTTGATATTAATATAGTCTTACAGGGCTGTGCTTACTGGGCATGCTTTTAAGTCTGTGAGATAATTTTGGTTCAATAAATTGGCCATTCTTTTTATTTTTCTAAGATGCAGAAATGTATTTAATAAAGACTTCAAGAGAGACTGACGGGTAGAACCCCTCCTCCTTGAAAGTAAGCTCAAATTTAAATTTTTGTTTGCAGGTAGTTTATACAAAAGTGTTCGGGTGTATGAAGGGGGGACATTTCTTTTGTTTTGTTAATTTATTGGGACTCTGTGTAGGGCCAGGCTTCAGTGGTCATCTGACACCACAAAATTTATGAGCACCCCCGCCTGCAGGGTTGGACGGTGAAGAACAGAAGCAGTTTTGTTGCCATTCCGGAAACAATCCGTTTTTATTCGCTCGTGTGTCACACGATGGTGTTTGGCAGAAGAGCCTGTTGAGTCATTGCTCCATTTCCGCTAAACAGAGCTGTAGCTTGTGAAGCCCTGCAAGCAGCACTTCTTCTCTTATGCTAATGGATGGATTCTCGCTGTACACACCTCTGTGCAAGACGTAGCTTTCACAGCTAAAAATGATAATGCTGCTTTCTTCTACACTGGTATCATTGTCATTGCAAAAAATTACTCTGGCTGTGGGAGAGAATTCTAGATCTGTGCCATGATAGCTACACTGGCAGATATAGTACCTAATTTTTCCTTTTTGGGGGGGGGGTTATTTTATTTTATTTTGGTTTGCTTTTACTTACCACTGAAGAATCTCACATGGAAAGTTTTATGTTTGTGTTGAGGTGGCCACTTACTGCCCTTAAAACTCCACACTGATATATGCAGTCACTTTGAATTGGGTCAGTGCCTTCTTGCTCTTTTTTTTTTTTAATTCTCTTCTTCCACCTCCCTCGCCTGTACCCCTGCCCAATTTTAAGAGAAAATGCTATGCATCCTTTCAGGAGATGTGTGAATTCGAGACCATTCAATCTAGCTCACCGTAGCAGCAGTGCTAGAATTGATGTTCTTTGTAAGATAAGCTGTGCTGTATCCTTCTGCCTTTCAATGCCTCCCCTGTATTCAAACCATGGCCTCTTGGTAGGTATGTGAGATCTCGTGGGGACTGATGCCAACTCTTGAGACCTACTGTTGTCAGCCCCAGTGTGTAGCATTGTTGTGATGCCTAATGTATGCACCTCACTGCTGAAGTTCTTCCCAGCTGAGAAGCAGTGAGCTCTGGGGCTATCTATTCCAAAGTCAGGCTTTGGCATAGTGTCCCTCACCTGCAGGCTTTGTCAAAACTCCATCTCCTTTTTGATGCAACACATCACCCTCTCGCAAGTCTTTGCTTTCTTTTAACCAAGAGTATCATTCTTGGCTGATAACATAGTTTTATTCTACCTGGGGAGTGTTTGGGAAACAAAGAGCCAATTAAAGTGTTTTTAGTTAAAAATTTTTTTTATTTGTGTATAAATATGTTTTGCTTGAGGAGTATTTTCAACCGTAGATGTTAGGATGTTGCGAATGGTGGTAAATGACCAGCCTTCTTCCAGCATGATTTCCTTCTCTTTCCTGTGTTATGTTTTGAAAGACTGGAATTTCTTTGTTTTATCTTGTGTCTTGCCTTGGAGTTCTGTTCAAAACTCCGAGCCCTTCCACCTTCCCTTTTAAATAAGCACTTTAAGTAACTGAAAGATGAATGATCTGGTGGGAGGCAAGTCATTTAATCGAACCACTAGAAAGTCTATTTTCTTGTTTTTCTTTCCCTGCCAAATTTGGGGGGCATTTGTGAAAGCTGATATCAAAGGCGCTGAGATTTTATATTTAGTTCTTCCTTAGGCAAGCCTTTCTCCCGAGCACATGTCTCCACTTGGCAGCTTGAGATATTTCTGAGCGTCCGAGCCTTGTTCCCAGTGCCTGCCAATGCTTAGTGCACCGTACTGTATAGACTGGCCATCACCCCTCTCCTCGGAAGATGCCACTGGGCTGTTTGAGAACAAGCAGCCTTTTAGGGCTAGAGTGTTTTATATAAACAGAAGAGCTAAGTTCCCGAAGACTAAGCTAGACAGATGCAGCTATGTGTAAACTGTATATTTTTATGAACTATTGAAGCACGCACTGTCACCTCGCTCTGCATAGCTTTGTGAGGTTTTGATGTATATATGCCGTCTGTGAGAATCGCGAGGTGGGAGGGACAAGAGGAAATGAGAGCAGAGACTCCGTGGACCCTTTGAAGGTGACCAGATAACTGTCTTCACTGTGACCAATTGGAGCTCCTGAAGAAGGGGCTTTCATACCTCGTTGGAGATGCCACCTCCAGAGTTCACACTGTACAGGATAAAAGGCTTTATTTTCTCCCAGGATGCATTAGAATGTCAGAAGCCCACATCCACGTGGACGACAACAGACCGCCAGTGGACCACTATGATATGGCGGGCAGGGGGACTGTACACAGATTTTCTCTGGAGGCCAGTTTTGCCCCCCGATGGATTGACTGCCCCTCGAGCCTTAGGAGATGTGGGTCTGTGTGGATGAAATAACAGGAGAGTCCTGCAGAGGAGTCCAGGGAGAAGCTATGCCTATGCAGAACCTTTTCCAGACAGGTGAGATGCTCCCGTGAGTGCTGGCGCCCTGGCAAGCTGGGTGTATAGTTACGAAGCTGGTTAACTGGTTGAAACTTCTGATTTGGGGAAGAGGGTACATCTGTGTTAGTACTGTGGGACATTTTAGGGGGACACATGTGGGACACAGCTGCATGTTCATGTGTGACCCACTAGATAAAGCTCTGCTTCAACCATGTAAGGACATTTGGGGCAGGAAGACTGGAGAACCCTTCCTCTGAGTATTCACCCAGCGATCACTCTCCATCTAGTGAGATCATGTTCTCAGCACTTCCCTAAGGGCAGAAACCCCATCCTGTCAGGATAGGTTGGTCACTCTCCCACTAAGAATGTCATGGTGAATCCCTGAGATGTTTATCTTCTTTGCAGAGTTGGCGGCAGGTGGGGGGGGGTCCCTCTGAGAAAAGACCCAGGCAAGTCGGCAAACTGGACGCCACCTCCATGTTGATTTTAGGAATTGACTCTGAATAAAACTCTGTGCAGAATCTCCACTCATGTGGGGGTAGAATCATGACATTGCTGTTGCATCATTTTTCTTGAAGTGTGTGCTGTCTTTCAGGTACAATTTTTGTGTAATTAAAGCCAGCGCGTTAAGTGTATATAGACTACTTTCTATGCAAGTCTGCCGTAGGAGCAGATAGCAAGAGACTGTGTGCGGTTGGGTACATGGATGATAAGCGTGTTTTCAGAAGGGGTACCCCCAGTGAACACGGTTGGAGAGAGGATGGGTCGTATGTATGTTTCTGCCCACTGATTTTGAGCAGCCATATTTTGAATTAAATCGTCAGAGCCAAGTAACCCGAGAATGGTATTAGTTTCCTGTGTAATAACTCAAATGGAATAAATATGAATGCTGAAATGTAACATTGTTCTCCGACATTCCATGTCATTTCTCACTTAAAACCTCGTTATGAATTGTTAGAACCTTTAGGCAAAAATCGAAAGTATTTACAGCAAAATAAAGGCCTACTCTGCTCTTCAAGTGAAACACTGTATACTTGTTTCTCTCCAAAGTGAAATTAGATATTTTGATTTCAGTTGCCTTGATAAGTTTCCGAATCACTGGTTTATGCTGAAGATTTTACTCTATTGTCACACAGTCTTAAGATCATTTTTGTCTCAATGTCAACTTTTTTCACTGAATAAAAATTTAACTGGGTCAAGACAGCACTTCTTTGAAAATCCGCTCTCTTCGCGTCTCGAGTTGTTCTTTGGAGTGCAGTGGAGATGGTTAATATGGTCTCCAAACACTATTTGATTTGTCTTTTTTTAAAAGCATGTTTATTTCATAGATGAGAGAACACTAAGACCTGGAATAATTTTGTTATTAACGAGCTGGTTCTCAGACAGTGGATCCTTGAAGAACACGATGTCTTTGTGGTGGCTGAGGAGGGAGGGAGACGTGATGGCTGTTTTGAAGTAAATAAAATTGTTCCAGAGGAGTAAAGACTAATGTGGCTCCCTTAAAGCTGTAACTACCTTTCCTAGGAGACAATTTGCTAAGAGGGCAATTTTCAAATCTGAGAGAAGAGATGAGAAGCAGTACAATGAGCTGTGTGTAGAGAAGGCTTTTGGAGGCAACGAAGTCTGAGAAGGATGCTGCGCTTGCCTCTGCTTGGTGATGAAAAGCGGGTGGACCTGCAGAGTCAGGGGAGGTGATCTGGTGTAACACCTTCCAGGGTGTTGCTCTTTGTTTAAATATTGAGCCAAAAGTCAATCTCTGAAGTTTTTATCATCCTGTTTGGTAGATGAGGAAAAAGAGCCTCAGAGAAGTTAGGGAATTTGCTTAACCAGAAAGTAAAATGCCAAAACCATCCTTCAATAGAACAATAGTCCTGTTCTGTATCACTGTGCCGTCTGCCTCCTGTCACCATTGAGTGTCAGGATGAACACCCTCAATCCAGTGTCTTATGCTCTGGAAAATCCCAAGGGGATATCTAGCCCCTGGTCATAGTGTAGCTCTTAGGTTTCCAGGCTTAGACAGTGGGCATATGATAGTCAGTCTCTTGAGGACAAATGCACCTTCAGCAAGCTCATGAGACTGATTCGTGCAGAAATAATGCTCACGCATGAACTAACCTCAGGAAACCGCCCTGCCTCTTAGCAGGTTAGTGTGCCCCGGGCATTCTCCCCGCGTCGGGAGCTCCACTGGGAGGAGCCAGTTGCAACAAGAAGGTGGTTTGGTGAGCTGGGGTTGCAGAGAAAAAGTGGGAGGGGGCTGGGCATAAATAGCGGTTATCCAATGGATACTGAATGGACAACAATGAGTGACTGACAGTCCACTAGAGGAATAATCTACTCCACATGAGCTTAGTATTTGAAACCTCGATATAGGTCTGTGTCCATTTCTATTTAAAAAGGTCTTGCCAAATGGGTCCTTTTTTTAAAATATTTTTTTCTTTCACGTGGACAGTTTTTTTAAGTCTTCATTGAACGTGTTTCATGTTTTGTTTTTTTGACAACATCGTATGTGGGATCTTAGTTCTCCTGACTGGAAGGCAAAATCTCTTAACCACTGTACCGCCAGGGAAGTCCTGCCAGTGCGGTCTTTTTTTTTTGATTGGAGGATGATTGTTTTATTGCTTTACAATGTTGTGTTGGTTCCTGCCATACATCAACATGAATCAGCCATAGATATACGTATATCCCCCCTCTCTTGACCCTCCCTCCCACTACCAATGGGGTCTCAATCCTTGACGTCTCTGCTGAAGTTTCCCCCGGACTGGGCTTGGGCACCACCTGTGTCTGCCACTCTGACTTCTCTTTCTGTTATGCGGTTGAGTTCAGGCCTCTCTGCACTGAAACATTCTATAGTGATTTAACTGTGCTTTCAGACTGGGCTATGATACCTTCTCGGCTTGAGAGCTGTGATTTCTCTAAGGTGATTCTATTATGTGTTGGTTTGAAAGTAACTCTGAAAGGACGCTGGTTTTGAGTCCTTGGGCACACAGGGTAGCTCCCAAACTCTGCCTACTTGTGTCGTCTGTGAATCTCCAGTTCCAGTTAAAACCAGAAGACTACCAAGGCTGAAGCCCTAACAGCAAAGTTGAAAAGCTATCAGAAAATGTAGACTTCAGAAAACCTATGTTAGAGATAAAGGAATTCAACAAAAGATTTTGGGGCTATTTAGTAGAGCCCTTATTGGTCCCAAAGGGACAGAGTCCTACAGGTCCCATAGCCCATTTGATTAAAATACTAACGGTTTCCTGTTGTTTGGCACCTGCTCTTTGCCAGTTGCTGTGCTAAACTCTAAATTTTTTTTTTTTAATTCTAAAGTTATCCTGTGATTTAGATAATTTTTTAAAATTAATTTTTATTGGCATGTAGTTGCTTTACAATTCTTCCCAGGTGGCTCGCTGGTAAAAGAATCCACCTGCCAGTGCAGGAGATGCCAGAGACACGAGTTCGATCCCTGGTCGGGAAGATCCCCTGGAGGAGGAAATAGCGACTCACTCCAGTACTCTTGCCTGGAGAATCCTGTGGACAGAGGAGCCTGGTGGGCCACAGTCCATGGGGTCACAGAGTCGGACACAACTAAGCCTGAGCATGCGTTGTGTTAGTTTCTACTGTAACAGCAACCTGAATGAGCCACGTGTATGCCTGTATCCCCTCCCTTTGGACTTTCTTACCTCTCAAGTCAACCACAAGTGTGTTAAGAGATGAGGACAGTTGGTCGTCAGAGAGGACGAGTGACTCATCCAAGAGCTCACATGTCGTAAGTGGCAGCATCAAGTCTCAAATGTAGGTCTAGTCCATTCTTACTTGTTTTCTTACTTACCATGCTACTTTGCCCTTTGGTACCATGTTAGAGGTCTGTAATAGTAATACTGTTTAAGGAATTCAAGGGTAGAGGTAATACCTTTTTAAACGATTTCCACTGGAAAGATTGAAAATGACGTTTGGAGACAGAGATAAATTTAAATTTCTTTGCAAAACCATTTATGTGGAACACAATATTCCCTACTGATGCTAGATCAGTGAAGCCTTTTTTTTTTAAAAAAAACTGGGAAAAAAAATTTTTTTAAAGATTTCAGTAATCAGAAACACAAAGGATTCTTTTGCTTTGTAACAACCCAGTTAGATTTTTTTTTTTTTTAATCAAAATCCTTTGTGTCTTGGGAAAGGATGTTCAGTGCACGTTTTTTCCCCCCTCTTTTTTTGGGCCACTTAGTGTGGCTTGTGGCATCTTGGTTCCCCAGCCAGAGGTGGAGCCCGGACTCACAGCGGTGAATGCCAAGTTCTAACCACTGGGCTGCCAGAGGGAGCCCGTGTTCAGTGCTCATTCTGCTCACCTTAATTTTCTGTACATAGTGGGCATATGATTGCACTGTGTTCCATTAGGATGCTAGTTAGACTTGCACAGGACTCTTAGCGTTAGCCTCAGTCGTGTCCGACTCTTTGCAACCAGGCTTCTCCATCCGTGGGTTTAGGGTCCCAGCAAAAAGACGTAGCAGTCATTCTTTTCATACAACCCTAACTGGTTTGGATGCCAGTGCACCATTAATTTTTAGGAAAAAAAAAAAAAAAGATTATGTGTAGGGTAATTTGAACCTGCAACAATTTACAGAAGAACAATGAAGTTTAAAAGTTAACGCTTTAAAAAATGCTAATCTTATCATTGTTATGTCGCAACTCTATTTAATGACAAATGACAAGTGGTAATGTTTGGGAATATTTGTGTGAAAACAATGACATATCATACTTAAAACTCAGCATCCACAAACTCTGAGGAAGAAAAAAAGGCTTGAATTTAAATGTAAATCAGCCTTTTAGGAAATTTGCCCTTTGGTTGTATGCTCTTACATAAAGCCTTCAAGATAATTGAAGGTCTTGTATTTAAACTTATTTTTTAGTCTCTGTAGCAGAAGCAGAATCTATTAGTTACCCAGGAATTGGTTACACCCTAGGTGGTACTGAATGATCTAGGGGTATGTGTGCACATATCTTTTATGGAATTCTTCACAGGCAGTAGGTGAGCAGTGCAAGAACATCAAGCTCTTGACTTCATAAACACACCTTACTTAGAACACCAAACAACTTGATGACTTCCAAGAATCGGCTCATCTTCAAGGGAGGAAATTTTATTCACATTGAAATGATTCAAGGGAATGCGTTTAAGACCCTGAACACAGAATTCCCAAAAGATAGTCCAAAAACATTTTGAGCAATGGTAGTCCTGTGGGAATAAGTCACAATAGCAAATAAGTAATTGTTTTATGCCAGGCATTGTTCTGGGGGTTTCTTGTATTTGAACCCATTAAATCCTCATAATAATTCTATAAAGAGGATACTATTATTCTCATAGGTAAGGAAGGACTTCCCTGGTGGCTCAGTGATAAAGAATCTGCCTGCCAGTGCAGGAGATGCAGGAAATATTGGTTTGATCCCCGGCTCAGGAAGATCCCCTGGAGAAGGAAATGGTAACCCACTCCAGTATTCTCGCCTGGGGAATCCCACGGACAGAGGAGCCTGGCAGAAGAGTCGGACATGACTTCAAGACTAAAGCAACAACAACAATAGACAAGGAAACTGAAGCACAGAAAGATTAAGAAATTTGCCCAAGTACACAACAGTAAGAGGCAGGGCTGATTTCTGAATCTGTGCTTTTAAATCTTTCAAACACTCCACGTGACCCTTGGAGAGCCTGATTTGAGTGCAGACATTTAGAATGTATTTTAACCAATTTATCATTTTTTTTTAGATTATAAAAGGCCTTTATATCCACTATAGAGATTTGGGGAAAATGAAAGAAGCACCAAGAAGGAAATGAGGTTTCCTGTTAATCGCAGAGATACCTTTATCACTTTATTTTATATGAGCAGTTGTATCTGGTTACAGTTCTATTGTGAACATGACCAAGTTCANCAGCTTCTAAGAGAAACCATACTTGAGGTAGGAGAGTGTATCATTGGTTGTCTTGTGGTTCAGTCACTGAGTCGTGGCTGCTCTTTGTGACTCCTTGGACTGCAGCATGCCAGGCCTCCCTGTCCCTCACTGTCTCCTGGAGTTTGCCCAAGTGCATATCCATTGAATCAGTGATGCCATCCAGTTATCTCACTGGTTGTGTATCCACACTTTACGAACAATGTGATGATACCTTGTTTCCTTTGAGCTACTGCTGGATCTTAGTTCCCTGACCAGGGATCAAACCTGTGGCCCCCTGCAGTAGAAGCAAGAAGTCTCAACCACTGGCCTGCCAGGAAAGTCTGGAGACTTCCTCAATGGAAGGAAGGAGGAGTGGACGAAACCTAGCCCAGTTAGATAGGTGTAACTGCAGAAAGAGCAGGGCAAGGGCATGGCGGCCTGCTGCTGCAGCTCTGGCCACGTGACCACAGAGACAATTTGTCCAGTCTCCTTAGTGCCCCAGTTTTCTCATCCATCAAATGCAGTGGTACCAAAGCTAATGCCACAGGGTGCTGGGAGGTTTAAAGCAACAAACGCCAGAGCTTTTAGACTGGAAGATGCTGTGGGAATTTAGCTTCAACAGGTGATCAAAGGAAGGAGGCTATGTTCAGAAGATGGTAATATTAGTCCAGGCTAATTTCTCTTGTGACTGGTTTCTGACCACCATTTGTACCATACACTTCAGTCTTACACTGATCTGCAATTGTTCCATCCAGGAAAACTTTTCCCCTCTACAAGGCTGAGGAGAGAACTCAATTCACAGAGGATGCATGCAACTCCTGTAAGAGATGGGGTCAGAAAGGGAGAGCAATGTTCAGGGTGATTTTGCATGTCAGATCCTATGGCTGCCTGATGCTTTTCACCAGGACAGGAAAGGCAGGGAGAAAACAGAGGCTGAGAAGGTTCTTGAATTCTTGTTTGGACATTTAAAAAATATATTTATTTTTATTTATTTGGCTTCACTGGGGCTTGGTTGCTGCACATAGGGTCTGTAGTCATGGCATGCAAACTCTTACTTGTGGCATGTGGGATCTGGTTCCGTGAACAAGGATCGAACCCAGGACCCCTGCACTGGGAGCATGGAGTCTTAGCCACTGAACCATCAGGAAAGTCCCTGGACATGTTAAGTCCGAAGGGCTAATGGCACATCCAAGCAGAGGCAACTAGTTGATAGCTGGCTTCTTTCATTGAGCAGACGTTTATTGAGTGACTACTGTGTACTAGGTGCCTTCCAGGTGCTGGAGATACTGCAGTGAACAGAGCAAGCAAAACCCCTGTGTCTGGGTGCAGCTTGGCTTCCTGGATGGCACTAGTGGTGAAGAATCCGTCTGCTAATGCAGGAGACATAAGAGACATGGGTTCAATCCCTAGATCGGGAAGATCCCCTGAGGGAGGGCATGGCAACCCACTCCAGTATTCTTGTCTGGAGAATCCTATGGACACAGGAGCCCAGCAGGCTACAGTCCGTGGGGCCGCAGAGTCAGACACACTGAAATGACTTAGCACACATGCACCCTGGGCACAGCTTAGATTCAAGCAGAGGAGATGTAAGAGGCTATTACATGATGCAGTACTTGGAAGGTGTGAAGTGCTATGGGGGAAGAAATAGGACTCAGAAGGGAGCACTGGGCAGGTAGGGGTGAGGTTTAGGCAGTTTTGGGAGCTCAGAGACCAAGCTGGGCTGGAGATGTTGGCTGGAGAAGTACATCTAGAATGATCAGAGTCAAAGTGGTTGATGGAGATAAAAGTGTGGGAGAGAAAGAGATGTTGGAAGTGAGACCTCAAAGTAACACCTGAAGATGATGAGTGTGGGGCAAGTGCAAGGGGCAGGTTGGAACCCTCAGGTGCCCTCCCAGGAAGGAGCAAATGCAAGGGAGGACCATGACCCGCCTTTTGGGGCTCTTGCTCTGTGCCTGGCAGCCCTCCATGCAGAGTTGCATGTGGTCAAGGGTCTGAGCTGGAACCCTCCCTGTGGCGCTGGCGGCTCTGAGTGTCATGTCCCCTGCTGCGCTGCTGTTCCCTCACCTGTAAATAAGGATCCTTTAGCGTCTACCTCATAGGATCTCTGCAAGGATGAAATTAGATAATTAGATACATTAGGTAATGCCTCTGCACCATCATGGCCATGAACGCTGTCTAGGAGAATGACTCTTGTCCGCCCTGCAGACCTGCGAGGCAGACCCTGATTTTAGATGAGACCAGTGCCTGGAGAATCCCAGAGATGGGAGGAACCTGGTGGGCTGCCGTCTATGGAGTCACAGAGTCAGACACAACTGAAGCGACTAAGCAGCAGCAGCAGCGGTGGTGGGTTCGTGTAGGATGAGCAGGGCGTTAGGGTGTGGAGGAGAATCTTTAGGCTCCTCTGTCTATAGTATCGAGAGACCTAGCGTGAGCTGGGCCCAACCTTGCACAGTATCCAAATGGATACTTGTAAAACAGAGTCTCCTTTAAACTGAGTCCCCCTCACATCATCTCCCCCTGCCGAGTTGACGGTTAATGTCTCTACGCAAAACTTGGTTACTCTTCTTGTCCCATCCCTGTTCCCTCAAGATTGAGGGGTATCAAAAAAGGGCAGGAACCTATGGGGCCCTCCATGTCCCGTGACTCTTGCTTGTAGAAAAAGGTTTTCGTTTCCTAGGCCTTTCCTGAGTTCCAAAGAGCAGATTTAAGCATTTACTATTTAGGGAGGTGAGGTCAAGCAGAAACAAAGGAAAATCAGTTATGCAAGAAAAGTCATGGTAATTGTTCAGCAGAGTCCTAATTCCTCCTGGAGGAATATACACAAAACCTGATGTGTATCTTTGAGTTGATTGCAGGAACTAAGACCCCGACCCAGGTGGAAGAGAGTGATAACCTGCTGGTCACATGCAGAAGACTGATTGAAACCAGGAGGTTAACGATTAAAATCTCCTAAATGACACAGTTACCTGCACCATCAACCAATCAGAAGAAAGCCACGCCCCCACAGCCCCCGCCCCCAAAACGTTACCTTTAAAAAAAAAAAACCCTTCCTTGGACGCCCCTGGGGACTTTGGGTTTTTCCGCGTGAGTTTTGGGGCTTAACTTCCCCACAACCAGGCATCAGTGGATGGGCGTCACTGCATGGAAGGTGAGTGGACACCAGTTTGATTTGGTTACACTTGCTGCTCCATAATGTTTGCTGCTGCGGCTGGAAGTGCAAAGAGACAACCCAGGCTACTGGATGGGATGCAGACGGGGAACTGGGGGAAGGTGGGTGCCTGACCTGGAGGGAGAGGCTGGGGAGAGGAGGATGTTCCCGATCACCATCACACTCCACTGGGAGGCAGGGACTCCCACTCCGCCTCTCAGCACCTGGCAGTGACACGCAGTGGCCCTGGGGAGGGAACGCTGGCATTAGCGTCAGCCCCTCCATGTCCACTCTGCAGCACCCATTGCTAAGCACTGGGGATGTCAAGACAAAGGAGGTGCGAGGCCCTCTGCCATCCACAAGGTGAAGGGCTCAGCACTGCCTGGTGCTGTGAGAGGCAGGGGCATCCTGATGCTATGGGAACTGAAGGGGATGGAACAGCTGTAGGGTTGGGGAAGGTGCCGAAGTGGAGTTGGCACGTGACCGAGGCCTTGCGAAGGAGTAGGATTTTGCCCAGCTGGTGTGGGGAGACCACGTGTGTGAAGATTGTGGTCTGTGGCAGGAGGAGGTAAGTTGGGTGCCGCGGCTGCTGCGGGCGTCGGGGAGAGTTCCAGGTGAGGGGTATATGGTTGAAACCACGTCTGTGTGCTCAAAGCAGAGCGAGGCGTAACAAACGGATAGGTTGGCGCTTGGAGCAGAGAATGGTTTATGGCGGGACGCCAAGCAGCAGAACGGGCAACCCATGCTCAAAAGACCCAAATTCCCTGGCGATTTTGAGGGAAGGGTTTTAAAGGCAACATTTGGGGTGAGGGCTGCAGGGGGTATGACTTTCTTCTGACTGGTTGGTGGTGGGGAAGAGGCTGTGTTTCAGAAATCTCCATCATCACCCCTCTGGTTCCAGCCGGTCTGGGGTCTGAGTGCTTGTGGTCAGCAAGTAGTCACCAACCTCCACCTGGGTTCCCGCAGAACAACTCAAGACACTTTCATTCGATGTTGGGCATATCCCTTGAGGAGGAACTAAGGACTCTGTTTTATCGCTGAATTACTATCTCCTGGCTGGTTTTCCTTCCTTTCTGCATTCCCTCACTTTCCTAATTCGTAATTGCTTGAATCTGCTCGTTGGAATCCAGCAAAGGCTTAGGAGATGAAAGGTTTTTATTTTTATTTTTTATTTTATTGCAAATAAGAAACAGGTGTGTGTCTGTCTACGTACATATGTGAAGTGTGGAGGGGCTTTTGTACCCAAGAGGTGGTCGGTTTCAATGACATTCTATTATGTGGCAGAGCTGCTTCTGGAAAAGCTTCTGG
This sequence comes from Aepyceros melampus, assembly GCA_006408695.1. Taxonomy (NCBI): domain Eukaryota; kingdom Metazoa; phylum Chordata; class Mammalia; order Artiodactyla; family Bovidae; genus Aepyceros; species Aepyceros melampus. The sequence continues at coordinate 21,234 of SJXQ01003292.1, read as the reverse complement.
ACTCTTCTGGAACACCAGCAGTACCTTCTAAGTCAAGAAGGAAGCCAACTGGAACAACTTCTTGTTTTTCTCATAGTGCTCCAGAAAGGCAGCTCTGGGCTCAGAGGAACTTGAACTTGCACAGAGTGTTCAGGTCTTACCAGGTGACCTGACCCCTACTTTCTCCCATGTCTCATGGTCAGGGTGTTTATGAGGTTTTCAGACACAGAAATGGGGGTGAGGTGGGTTGAGTAGTGCAAATGGAGTTCACATAGACTGTGTATTTTATGCCCCAGATGCATTCTGGAAATTTGTGTCAGTTTTCTGCAAATTCAATAGAATCTTAAAGAAATTAGAGGGAGCTGTCATTTCATGGAGTTCAAACCTGCCTTTTTTTTTTAATCGACTGAAGGATCCTTTTGTCATGCAAATATCTTCTATTCGTGAGCTGGTATTCTGTTTGACTTTCTTTAAATGAGACACACCTCTACAGGCAAACTGTGGGGCTTACAGGCAGCCTTTTCAATGGTAGGCAAATGTCCATCCCCTGCCTTTGTTGTAACCACTCGCTTTGGTGGTCTTTGTTTAGATTAGGTATAATTTTGGCCACTGGAGGGCTCTCCAGATAGAGGATGACTGGAGAATCCCAAATGTGTTCCTGAGCTCAGACTCCAGCTCACACCCAGATTTTTGAGCTGAGCAGCACATCTTGCAAATCGGATTTAACTGGGAGAGTAACAGTAGCATGGATGTTTCTTTTATTTAGGAATTTAAGCATAAAAGAAGCCTCTATTTAAAAGAGCAGCTTTTGGATGATAGTCTTATTTGGAGCTGGCAAGGAGGTGCTAATCTTGTGTGTGGAGAGTGATCTTGCAGAATTCAGCACAGCTTAGAAAAGTGGAGCTTTGAACAAAGGTTATTTCTCTTGTGCAAACAGAATCACACCGAGATGTATGGAGTGAAGTGGGGCCATAGAGTTTATTTTTATAACGAGGAAAAGGGAGGACTGAAAGAATAGTTTGGAAGACTGGCGTCTTATACCTGGTAAAGCAGAGAACGACTACTGTTTATTTACATGCCATGTCTTTTCATCTACAGCTTTTCTACTTTATTTTTTGAGTTTAGTTCAGAGATTTTATTTGGCTGAATGTTGCCAAAACACCCAAACTTCTGAGCTCAAAGATGTCCCTGTGGCATAACAAATTCTAGATCCAGCTTCCCGCCCCC
>SJXQ01003292.1:0-19831 GCA_006408695.1 Aepyceros melampus | reverse complement strand
ACACCATGGATCAAAACACAGACTTGTTGCAAAACCAGGTAGAAATGAGAAGAAGTCAAGGGAAATGTCCAGAAAGGAACTATGGGCCAGTGACCAGACTGCCTCAGTTTATTTAAAAAAAGAAAATCAGAATTGTGCAAAGTAGATAAGTATCAAACTAGACTAAAATAAAGTCTCAAGTTCTAATCTCTAAAGGCCTGCAACAAAAAGTAAAGTTGATTGTATAAATTTGCATTCTTCTTCCATCTCCAGAGCAAGGTGGCTTTGTCTTGCAGGTAGCTTTTGAGGATGAATTTGGGCCCTAACCACTGAAGAACTTAGGTCCCATGGAAACATATGGGTGCTGGCGATGCAGCTACTGTAAGGCAAGATCTCTGAGGACTGAGGTGATTTTCATATTATTTGTCCATGTGTGAAATGGGAATGAACCTTTTTCTGACTTACCTCTTAGATGGTAGTGTTACTGAACCAAACTAGGGTCCACTTACCTGCTGTACAACAAAGCCAGTTTACTGACACCAGATTGTGGTGAAGGAAAGTCCTGTGTTTATTTGCAAGATGGCAAGCAAGGAGAATGGTTCATGCTCAAAAGAACTTTGCAAAAGGCAGCTCTTTTCTATATTTATTTGGGAGTGAAATGAAAGAACAGGAAGGAATGAGCCCTAATAGAGAACCTCAGCTTCCCTTTGAACTGGGGAGTTTAAGAAAAGATGAGCAGACAATTTATTCCAGTCTGTATTAGCAGGTTTTCCTCTTCTGGGAACCTCAGAAGTAGGCAGTAGAGAGCTGAGGGTGTGTTCAGCAGATGCATGTTGAGAGAGGTAGAGGGACTTGATGAGAGCTGCCAACCTGGACTTTTCTATTTGACCAAAGTTCTCCTGTAGACTATCCCCTTATAGCCTGTGTCTTGTTGGGAAGCTCTGTTCACCTAGTTGTATTTTGGAATTTTGCTTCTCCCAAGGATGGCCTGGGAGTCAAGTCTAGGAGCCACTTGATTCTGATTTTGGGTGATAGGATGCAGCTTGGATGATCCCCTAGAGGGCTGTCCTCTGGCAAAGAGCTCCCCAGGAGCTGCAGAGAAGGATTTACGGCTGGATGAATGGAGGTCAAGGCTGAGTCATGTCGACTGAAATCAGTTATTTAGGGGATTAGACTACACAAGGAATGACTGGGAGAATCGGACTTCTCAGAATTGCCCCCAAACACTGAGAAAAAGTTAACCGAGGGTCTGGAATCCCCTCCCCTCTCTGAACTCACAGCTGTCATTGTCTTGGATGCTCACTCGACATTAAACACACATCTTCCTCTGACATATTTGTATTGTTTTAAAAACTGTATGACAGATATTTGTGCTGAGTGAGTGAGTGCCGGGCACCTAGCAGGCAGGCAGTAAATATTTGCTGAACAGTGAAAAAATGTGGTGGCTTGGCTGTCAGTGTGGCTTCTATTCAGAGCCCATCCTCAGTGCTCCATTCATACTGGGCTGGGTGAATTTCTCGTTCAAGGGTTGATCGTGCCTGGCCGGACCAGGACGGTCTCTGTGAGCATGCAGAGTACAAGCCACCATGGCAGCAAAGAGGGACGGCTGGGGGGAAATACATCTGGGAGTTCTCCTAGAGACGAGGTGCAGTTCCTTTGTTCTGGTAGGTTTCAGCCAGAAGGAACAGCAAATTGTACTGTCTGCAAACCACCAACGAGCTTATTCCCTTCCCCCTTCACCTCCTTCCTTCCCAACCTGGGAATTCATTTGCTACTTCTCCTTCCTCCTCTCCTGCCCCAGAGCAGTCCCCAGGGACAAAGCTCTTTGTTGTGAACACTCCAGGGCAATATGGAATTGCAAGGTCTCTAGGGCAAAATCAAGGCTGTCCGCCAAGGAGAGTGATCGCTGAGCCCGAGACCCTCGCCTCCCCCCTCCACCTGTTGATCTCCCCCTTCCGGGGGTGAGCAACAACCCGCATTGTGCTTGGCGTGCATGCGCTTCGACACCAGGCTCAGCAGATGGCGCTGGTGAGCAAAGCCCTTCCCTTCTCTCCCCCGCCCCTCCCCACCACCAGAGCCTCCTGGTCTAAAGCGAAAACAGATGTTTTCATCATTTCTGGATCTGGCATGTGACTTGCAGTTCAGCAGTGTGCCGACATAACCCAGAGTTGTGCGTTCCCTTCATCCCCCGCAAAATAAAAAATCTGACTTGAACGAGCCCTCCTCCTAAGTGAGCCACTGACATAAGGTCTGTTGAATCCAAGGGCACATGGCTCCAACTGCAACTGCCTTTGTAGCCAGTCCTGGCTCTATAATTGGGAGACTGCCTGCCCCGTCGCGCCCCAGCACAAAGCCAGGGCGGCAAGTCTAGCTATCTTTACACCAAGGGCTGGGGAGAGGCGCTAGTTTTTTTTTAAATAGCCTTGGTCTGGCTGGCTGGGGACCGTGTGCGTGGGAGCCAGTGCGTCCAGAACAAAACAGGAAGGCCAGGGCGGCGCGCCCTGTTCTCCGAATCCCCGGCAGGTGGCAGCATCGGCCCGGCCTGGTCTCTGCCTCCGGCCGGCCCCAAAGCCGGGCCCTGTTACTTTCGGTGGCCTCAAAATTATTAGTTCCAGATGAGTTCTTGCAATTGTAATATTTGGTTTAACCCAATCTGCCCGATTGCGTCAGCACACGTTCAAATACAGCCGTCTGAAGTCTAACCAGACATCAGAGGCATGTTTCAGGGGGTGTCAACATTCCTTACCCTTTGAAAGAATTAAAAAAAAAAAAAAAAAACCCACGCACACAAAAACCCAGAGGTTGATTTATCCCCCAAATGAAAGAAGGGTGAGCCGCCTGGGGCTGAGGTGGCCGAGAGGGACAGAACAGGGGAAATTCGGGGAAGGCGTAACAATAGAACTTTGTGGGTCGAAGTCTGCAAGAATGGAACTGGATTTATTTGTTGAACTAGGAAGGGACCTCTGGGCTCTTTGAAGGTTAGAGCAAATAAGCAGAACTGGTGGGCATTTGGTTTTCTAAGAGAAGAGCCCTTCGAAACCCGCAGCCACTATTGTGAGACACAAAACGCAACTACCAGCCTGTGGATGGGCCTCTGCATACCTTGGCCTGGCCGCTCAGGAAGGGGGCCGGCGTGGCCGGGGGCGGGGTGGGGGTCTGTATTTTAACACACAGCTGTGAGGGGCACCCCAGTCACCAACTCAGTACACAGACTGCGTTGCCTGAGGACACCAGCCAAAGGGCCTGGAGGACCCAGTTAGAAAACGCAGCACGGCCTGAAGGCGTCTGGCCAGGGGACCTGCCAGAGGCCTCAAGTGTCTTGTAAACAGCCCTGCTGCACTCGGTCACTGCCGTACCCTGGAGACAGTCAAGCACCCCGGATGCCAGGCACCTGCTCTGGGGGTCTCGGGTTTTATAGACAGGTCAGTTGAGGCTTAGACTCACTGCGCCCGGGGGCAGAGTAGCACATGCAGCAAGGCAGCTCAGGAATCCTGCTCTGATGACCGGACACGAAAGGGTGTCTTGCTTCCCTTAGTAGAGATGGAATAGCCTGGTCTTAGGAGGCAACCTCTGTCGGGCAGTCCTCCTCCTCCCGCCTGTACCCTACTTTTCAATCCGTGCTCAGATTCAAGTACCTCTTTCAAGGGTGCAGAGAGCTTCCTGCTAGCCGACTACAGGGAGCCTGGCCATTCCCTGCAGGCCTCAGGCTCGACACGCTCCTGATCAAAAGCCAGCAATCGTCTGGCAGATGCTGCGTGTCCTGCGTGTCGGAAGCTGGTGGCTGGTGCTGGCGGCAGGCAGGCAGGCTGATCGGCCATCTTGTTAGATGTGGCTGGGACCTGGGTTCCTCCCTCCCCACTCCAGCGGCCACCCCACTGCCTGGATTAGACGTGGGATGGATGATGATGCTGTCGCTGTTGTTTAGTCTCTAAGTCATGTCTGACTCTTTGAGACCCCATGGGCAATATATCCCGCCAGGCTCCTCTGTGCATGAGATTTCCCAGGCAAGAATACTGGAGTGGGTTGCCATTTCCTTTTCCAGGGGATCTTCCTGATCCAGGGACGGGACCCATGTCTCCTGCTTTGGCAGGCGGATTCTTTTACTGCTGAGCCACCAGTGGGACTCCACAGTGCTGGCAAACACCAGCAGAATGTTTAGAGGTCCAAGCTGCCACCTCTTTTCCTCTCAGTTTGGAAAATGCATGTGTCCCTACAGGTTGCTGGGGAGATGCTAATTGTCGGTGGTAAGAGCCACACTCAGTCCTAGCAGATGCTCGGCTTGGGGAAATAATCCAGCTAGGCAGCCACATGAGTACAATACTTACTGTGGTCTTTGTACACTAATAGTAGTTGAGAAATTCCAGTATTTCTCTCCACCGCCACTCTAACTTTATTCTTTTCTGAGAATCAGCTTTCGGAGATTCTTTAATCCAGACTAGTCAGACCTGGCTGCTTAAGAATCACCTAGATGCTACCCCAGAGATGTTGAAATCAGAATGGGAAAGAGGTGGGAGACAGAAATCATAATTTAATTTTTTTTAGGCATCATAATTTTAAATCTCCTCCCCAGATGATTGTAATTGATTGTAATATACACTACCTGGAAGGTAAAAAAAAAAAAAAAAAATCACAGATTCTATCCCACCTTCCTTTGTTTACAGATAAGGTTCCTAGAAGGAAACTTTAAGGGGTTCAGACAAGATCACACAAGTTCAAATCTGGAATCTCTGTATAATACCTCTGGCTTCTCAGTGATGGTCGAAGTTCTTCCTCCAAATACCGAGACAATCACCTCCCTACTCCTGTCACTTTGCCCTGTTCAGTGAAACTCTCTAGTGACCACCCGCAAACCTGTGTCACTGTTGCCTCTAAGAAACTGGGAAAGAGGAAATACTTCCTGAGAAATTTTCAGTTTTTCTGGCTTGAATAAAAAGATTAGAAATGAGAATAACCTGCACCCTGATTTCTCTCTTTGATCACTTATGCTTCCAAATGGGATTTACACTTGCAATGGCTGTCATATGATTACTGCTCTGCGGTGATCTGTTTTTATGGGTAAGGCAAGAGGGCTCTTGGAAAGTTCAGTCTCATGTTTAGGGTTAAATAGATGGCAGAGACGAAGTCAGTGCAGAGCCGTCCCACCTCTACCCTGCTGAGACCCAGGGCTTGGCTCTTGCCAGCCTCCTCTGTGACTGTTTATGATGCTGTTTGCTTCTCAGTCTTTCCCCACTGGGGGCAACAAGCATGCTCTGAAATAACTCCATCTTGCATGTGAAAGAATAATCACTAACTCATCCCTTGAGGTAAGGTTTCAGAGAATAGGTGTGCCTTGAATACTCTGAGATCTGTGATGCTTGTAGGGTGAGTGAATGACCATAAGTCACTGAAAACAAGACAGGCAAAGATTCAGGATATTGTAGTGGTAACCAGCTCAAGTAGAAAGGAAGCTGTAGGTTGCCCGTGTGAACTTGAAGGAGCCCTTGCCCTTTCTAGGCCTGAGCTCTCTCTCCTGGACATCACCTCTGAGACCTCTTCTCACTCTGACAGTCCATGAGAGGCAGGGAATCCCTGCTCCCATCTTTAATCAGATGTGAGGGACCAGAGTCTCTTCTCTCCGTAAGTCAATTACTCTAGAGCCATTTCTTCAGTGGCCTAACAACTGGTTCATGATGATTAAAATGGAAATCTGAGGATAAGCAGCCACAGGCAGACAATGACTTGGTCCCCTACCTGATGATTTCACAAAGGACACTTGTAAGTCGCTTCAGTAGAATTCTGTCCCTTCTTGGAGGAACTACTCAGAGATCTTGCATCACTGGGGTTCATTTGTCCACCTGGCATCATTAAACATTTATGAAGTACTTAGTATGTTAAAAAAAAATAGAGTAAGAAAAGCTTACACCCAAGAGCAACTCTTCCAGATTAAAAGAGACCAAGGAAGCATTATAATGAAATGTAATGTGTATAATGAAGCATTATAATGAAATGTAACATGATCTTGGATGCTAGATCCAAGAGGGAAAGCTTGTAAAAACATTTTCAACACAGTTAGGGAAATCTGAATGTAGACTGCATAATGGGATTATTGGTAATTTTTTAGATGTGATCATTGTATTGTGGTTTTATAGGAGAATGTTTTATGTGTCATCCTTAGAGGCATGCTGACTTGGAATGAGTGTTGTTTTGTTTGCAACTCGTCTTCCGATGATTCAAGGGGAAAAAATAGGCAAATGTGCAATAATGTTAGCAGTTGATAAATCAAAGATAGAGTATATTGAATGTTCATTGACGAGTTCTTCAATTTTTCTGTAGACGAAAAATTTTCACAATTACAAAGACCAAAAAGAAATACCTGTGTCCACAAGGATTTTATCATTTACTTACCATTTATTCTTTACCAAGAGCAAAAAATGAAAACCCACTCCAGTATTCTTGCCTGGAAAATTACATGGACAGAGGACCCTGGTGGGCTACAGTCCATGGGGCCACAAAGAATCAAATGCGACTGAGTGAGTGAGCACATAAGGGTCAAAAGACATGTGAATCACTGTGTTTAATCCAAGGCAGAGTAGAATGGATAGCCAGTGGAGGTATAAGTAGTAAGTCTTGGAAGCCCCGGATGAAGAATAACTCATTGTCCCTAGGGTGTTGGTGGTGGGAGGGCGGTCTTCTTTCTGTGGGTAGAATTTGAGTTGGGTATAGAAAGATGTGTACAATTTCAATAGGAAAGAGGCAAGGAGGGGATTTTAGGCTGAGGGGACAATAGAAGCAAAGTTACAGAGCTGAACTTCATCCAGTATAATTGGAAGATAATAAATGTGTGAGGGATGCCCTGGAATTTAAATATTAATTGACATCAGAAGATAGGTGGCCTTGAATGCCATAGGACACATTTTCAAAGCTGACCTTCTCAGGAAAAGATAAGTGAAATGTATTCATCTTACATCCACAGCTGTTTGCCGTATAGGCATCAGCGTGGTGGTAAGCTGCTTCAGTCATGTCCGACCCTCTGTGATCCCATCATAGCCTGTCAGGCTCCTCTGTCCGTGGAATTCTCGAGGCAAGAATACTGGATTGGGTTTTCATGCTCTCCTCCAGGGGAGGAGATCCCAACCCAGGGATCAAACCTGTGTCCCTTATGTCTCCTGCATTGGCAGGTAGGTTCTTTACCATTAGTGCCACCTCTTAGGATCAGCATGGTTATCTAATTAATGAATTTTTTATAGCAAAACTTATAGTGATTCTTCACAACAAGCATATATGACTCAACTCTAAAATTTTGTCCAGCCTCTGTAGATAGAATTAACTCTTTCCTATTCCTGGCAATCACTCATGCTCATCGACCATGTAATGAGGTACATGGAAGGCCATTCTTGACAATAGCCAGCTGCAGCTACTTTCTCTAGAATTAACCCGCTTGCGCCTTATCTGTTTCCTTTTTGGATTTCCAGTCCAGAGATGCCACAATTCAGCTCCAAATCCTTGCCTCAAACTGCTTGCTCCCATAGCCAGTCATTATTCTCAGGGTTCATTGGTTTCTTCAAATTAGCTTGGTTTGCTGGCTCCATGGATCATGGCTGCAGGAAAGTGGACTGGCTGCTGCCCAGCTCATGCCAGGAACCCACCTCAGATGGATTAAACTCAGTGGGGCATCACCAGGGCAGAAGAGAAGCGCATTCCTCTTATATTCTCAGCAAACCTATATACCTGTTTTTTATATGGTATTTATCCTATTGTGCTGAGATTGTTTTCTTTGTCCCTACTAGATCATGAATTCTTTAAGGGCAACTACCACATCTTAGTTTGAATCTCTAGGACTTAGTGTGCTGCCTGCCACTTAGCAGGTCCTCAGTAAATGCTTAATGAAAAAATTAGTGGATGAAGCAGTGGGCAAAGAGGACTATCTTTGAGTTGGCATCCCTTTAGATTTCTGCACCACCAGTCCCTTATTTGAGTGTCTAATTGAGACTTGATGATTTCTGTAGGAACGACCAGCCATAAATAGGTCACAGAGAGTATGCCTTATTGAAGTTCTATCTCTGGGCTTATTTGTATTAGTATGAATTTTAAGTATGGCTCCTTAGACAGTGACAATCTCCAGTTGTGTTCCTCTGGGGAGCTGCTTTTCCAATGCATGTAAAAGAGATCAACTCTCCCTTTGAAACTGCAGTGGGATTTTAAATTATATCAACACAGAGCTTGGGAAAGGAGTGAGTCATAAACCATAGTAATCAGACTTTGCTCTTACATGCGGCCCTTTTCACTAGCAGATCCACCACATAGACAACAAACACTAATTAAAATCAGAGGATTTCTAGGGTTGTATTCCTGTTCTGTCTGTATGGGAAATGCATTGTCATCACATCTACAGAGGCACGGCCATGTCACCTCTCTGTTAAACCCCATAGAGTCAAAAGAACCAACTTCTGGACCTCCCTAGTGGTCCGGAGGCTGAGACTCCACACTGCCAAGACAGAAGGCCCAGGTTCAATCCCTGGTCAGGGAACTAGATCTCATATACTGCAACTAAAGATTCTCATGTGTTTCAACTAAGCCCTGGCACAGTCAAATAAATATTAAAAACAACAACAACAAGAAACCCTTCAGAACACAGAGCAGTTTCCATGAAGAGCCAGGCCAGGAACCATGGGGTCTGTTCTGATCACTAAATAACCATCCTTAGTCCCTATAACAGATGGCGGGTAATTGTGTTGGCTTGTATGTTTTGTCCTGGCAATGGTTCCTTGATTACTGTTTTCAAAATATTCTCTCTGTCCCTGATACCCACCCCCCACCCCCCAGCTCCAGGCTCTATGTCTGTAGGGTAGGCGATGAGTCTCCAGTGCTTTCTAAATTCAGGACTGAGCTGACCATGTCTGTGGGATTCTTGTAGAAAATAAAAGTTTTCATGCTGGATCCAATAGCAGCTTAAATCTCATGAAGAACAACATGAAGTGGCTTTGGTAACTGAGTCCATTAACTACCTGATTTGGCTTAGGGATTTTCCACCCTGAGACAGAGAAGACTTCTTATCTTTTTATCCATCTTCCTAAACTAGAAGCACAAGAGTCTTCCCCCTACCGATGACTAAGTCTGTGGCCAAAGAATCACATACCATACTCTCTTCTGAATACTGTACATAGAGCCATTCTGGGTCACTTCAGTTCAGTGGAATTCAGTTTATTAATTGAGCAATTCTCATGAATGAGACACTGTGCCAGCTACTATGAGAGTTGAAATTAAATGTTAGACATTGACCCTTCTCCTCTAGGCTCTCTAGGTCTGTAACACATCTCTGCCCCAACTTTGTGTAGGACCAGAGAACTGATTTCACCCTAAGATTCTATCAGATAAATTAGTAAAGAGAGGGAGATCCTAGGAAGGAGTAGTATGGGTGGAATAAGAAATTATATTCAGTTGAGTATCTTAAATGAAAGGTGCTACGTAAAAGAAGAGCCTGTAAATTCATCTTTGCAAGATGCCTTTTCCCTTAGAAATATTCTGTCTAAATTTTCTGGCTTCAGAAACAGCCATTCTTCTGCCTGCTATTCAGAGGTCTGGGGATAAGAAGGCTATAAATGGTCAACTTTCATTATTTGGGGACATTTCTCTTCCTTTGGCTTGGATGCCAAGGGTCCACAGTTCATTAGAACAGAGTTGAAACAGTGGGCACTTGGTAAAGACCCATTCAAAGACAGACAAGCAGAATTCGCTAAGTGGCTAGAGGAGAATGGTAGGTAAGTTTTGTGTATGGGAACACCAATGCCTCTAGGTGAAAGGGAGTGACAAGTTTGAAGTTAATTTTGCTCAAATTTCCCAGATTATTATGGGAGGCTTTTCTTGAGTTACTGTGACTCTATAAGGTTCTGTGTTTTGTGTAATAAAGAAGGGGCTCCCCACAAGCCATTTCTTCTCACTATCAACCCTGCCATCCTTTAATCCACTAATTCAGGTTGTATTTATTCAGTGTCTGCTAGATGTCTGGCCTGCACTCACTGCGAGTTGTAAGCAGGCCAGCCCCATCCTCATAGACTGGTTGTATTACCTTGTGCATCAGCAAGTTCTTCAACTTTTCTGCACCTCGGTTTCTATACCTGTCAGTCAGGAATGTTTATACTATTTTGTGGCATTTCAAGGAAGAGTAAGTGAAATGTTTGACAAACCCTAGTACTTGGTAGATACTCAATAACTTGAGTTCCTTCTCCCGTTCTTTCTTTCAATTTGAATGTCTTCCTTGCAAAATTTGGATAGAATAAAACTCTCTCAAGTTTAAAGATTAAGAAGAAGCATGCGGGCCTCCCTGGTGGTCCAGTGGTTAAGAATCTACCTGCCAGTGCAGGGGACATGTATTTGATCCCTGATCTGGGACGATCCCCTGTGGCTTGGAGCAACTAAGATCATGAACCGCAACTACTGAGCACATGTGCCACGACTACGGACGCCGAAGTCCCCTAGAGCCCAAGCTCTGCAACAAGAGAAGCCACCACAACGAAGAGTAGACCCTCTTGCCACAACTACTAATAGAGAAAGCCTGTGCACAGCAACAAAGACACAATGCACCCAAATATAAATGCATGTCAAACTGTTTTGTAAGCTCTCAATGACTGCAGTAATGATAATTTCGTATTGTCATCCTCAAAGAGCTTGCAGTCATGCGAGAAGGCCGTGACACACACTTGTGACACGTATACAACGAAGCGCCTCAATGGTCTAGTGCTCTCTGTGAGGACTCCAGTGCCCAGCTACCCTCTAAGTGGTTTGGCCTAAACCATATTCCGTCTTCCAACATGAAAATGGGACAATAAAGGAGGCTCCATGGAACCTTTCAATGATTTGAGATTTTGGGGGGATACTGACATAGAAAACGGACTTGTGGACACAGTGGGGGAGGAGAGGGTGGGGTGAACTGAGAGAGTGGCTTTGACACATGTACACTGTCATGTGTAAAATAGACAGCTGGTGGCATGAGTCACTGGAGCTCAGGGAGCCCAGCGTGGTGCTCTGTGACGACCTAGAGAGGTGGGATGGGAGGTAAGGTGGAGAGAGGCTGAAGAGGGAGGGGATATATGTGTACTTACAGCTGATTCATGCTGTTGTATGGCAGAAGCTAACACAACATTGCAAAGCAGTTATATTCCAATTTTAAAAAATAGTGCCAAATTATCCTTCCTGCCAACTCAGCCATAAGAACGTGCTGCTTGAGAGTTCTTTCCACTGCTCTTCACCTCCCAGCTTCAGCCCAGCTGAGCCCCTGTAAAATCCCCTTTGTTCCAGCCACTTGGACAGCCTTGAAAGTGAAAGTGTTAGTCTCTCAGTTGTGTCTGACTCTTTGTGACCCTACAGACTGTAGCCCCCCAGGCTCCTCTGTCCAAGGGATTTCCCAGGCAAAAATAGTGGGGTGCATTGCCATTTCCTTCTCCAGGAGATCTTCCCAACCTAGGGATCAAACCTAGATCTCTTGCATTGCAGGCGAACTTTTTACCCTCTGAGCCATCAGGGAAGCCCTGGACTGCCTTAATTTTCAACAAACCCATCTTGTCCTGTTCACCCCTACTCTTGCTAATGCTGGACCCTGAAGCTGCAACTGCAGCTTCTACTTTCAGTCCTTGCCTTTATTGTGTTGTCAACATACTTTCATCTTGTTTTGCCTGAATCTTTGTAAACCCCACGACAACCAGCACAGGTCCTGCACATGGCATGTGTTCAATAAATATTTATTGGGTGGATGCCTAAATGTCTTCTCCATGTTATATTCGAAAAGACTTCATTAAGGGATTAGCTGTATGAGGCACTGTGCCAGGTACCCTACTGAGATAATTACATGAAGGATTCCTGTCCTTAAGTAGCTTAACATCTAAAACTGTTAAACAGATAGAAACAATCTTTTATAGCAGCCAATGACCTGGGTTCTTAACCTGGAATCGATTGACAAACCCTTTTCCCATGAAACCTCTGAAATTATATGGAAAAAGTTGCATGCATGCATAATCTGGGAATAGTGTCCACAGCCACGCTGAGAATAAGAGCAGAAGAGGTAATGAGAAGCAGCAGATTATGGATTTTATTCTGAATTTATTGTTGGACTGGGGAAGAAGGAAGGATAACTTTGGGGTTTTCCATTTGAGCAACTGAATTTTTCCATCTACTGAGGGAGGGATGGTTTGGTGCTGGAGGTGGGAGCAGATTTGGGGGAGGGGGAAGTCAATAGGTTAAATAATAAGAAAGTTTGGGATGTTTATTAGGCAGCCAAGCACACATGCCAGGGAGCAACTGCAAGTACAAAACAGAGCTCAGGGGAAAGTCTGGGCTGGATGTGGATGGACATTCAGGAATTGTCAGTGTGTACATGGTACTTAAAGTGACCAGGTCAGACGGCACCCAGGGGAGGAGAAGGCTAGGGAAGGAACGTGGAGACTTCCTGAAATGTAGAGATATGGAGGAAGAGGATCTAGTAAAGGAAACTGAGATGGAGAAGCCATGGTTTGAGGAGGAAAAGCAGGTGAGTGTGGCGTTCTTGGAGCCACAGAAGACAGTGTTCAGAGGAAATCAGGGGTCAGCCATGCCAAGTTGCTCTCCTAGAAACTATCATCCGAATGATAGAAGTTTCCTTGTCCGTCTGTCTTAATAGACTGAGCTTCCCGAGTGCAGGAATCATGTCTTATTTATTGTAGAGTCACTAGGGTGTAGCACAAAGCCAGACACATGGTTGGTGCTCGCTCATCAGCTAATGAATGGGGGGGTGGAATCTCAAAGATCAAGCAGCAGAATAAGACGCCCTCTAAGCAGAGACCTCTGTGGCTGAGATAGGCACTGGCACTGCTTCTGACCTGAGTTTGGGGAGATGAAGGAGGGGGTATGACCTGTCTCCATACAGCAGGAGGCAAGACATTTGCAATGCTGTGTCAAAGAGCTGAAGCCTTGGTAGGACACTTAACCAGCAATGTCATTTGTGCACAGGGGCACTTGGCTGCCGAGCAACTGCTCTTCCACCTCCACCATCTGCTTGGTTAATTCCCAGCCCACTGGCTCCAGTGTCACTTACCTCTTAATTACCAGCCTTGGCTCCCACCTGGCTCAAGAGACCAGCTTTGCTTCCCTGTTACATTTTAAGCAGTGACCTGATCAGCCCATCTCTGCTGGCTGATAGGGCTCGCCTTAAGCCAGTCCTTCCCTCCTGAGATGTCCTGAACTTGCCCGTGTAGGGGTTTAGAGCAGTCAGACATCCTGGTGGCCCTGGCAGCTCTAAGCTGGTTCTGTCCACTCAGGGGCAATGCCCCATAGGACAAACTGGCATTTAGAGGCTCTGAGAGCAGCTGGCTCAGAGAAAAACCAATTAAACGGAGAGTTGAGAGATGCCTGGGACCCATGGCCTAATCTACCATGGGTGGATTTTCCAAGTCAGGATGATGGTAATTACCTGAATCCTGGATGCTCTGTATACACTTCTGACATTCTAGAAAGGAGCCTGGTATAGTTGGTTTATCTCACCCCAGATGATGTCTATTCTTAAATGATCCTCCCACTAAAGAAGTTCAGCCTTTTCTCCTATTTCAAGTGGAAGAGTTGACTTTGGGTTTATGGCATCTTGGATTTATGGCGTGACCCTAGAGTGTAAAGCTTGCCCCAGCTGAGCTGAATAAATTGCCCCTCTTCATAACTAATGTTTTTTCTTTAACTCCCAAAGAGAAACCCCAAAGTTTACCCTTCTGGATTGAGTTGCTTCTACTGTATCTTAGTCTTTGCTTATGTGGGAAAAATTTCCATGTCTCTGATGATGAAGAGGACTGTGATATCTAGATTTCTGAGTGTCATATGCTCATTGGGAGATAAAACATACAATCCAGATATATGTTGTTATTTTTCAGTTGCTATGTCATATCAGACTCTTTGCAGTCTCATGGACTGCAGCATACCAGGCTTCTCTGTCCCTCACTATCTCCTGGAGCTTGGTCAAACTTATGTCCATTGTGTCAATGATGGCATCTAACCATCTCATCCTCTGTCAGCTGCTTCTCCTCCTGCCCTCAATCTTTCCTCGCAACAGGGTCTTTTCCAGTGAATCAGCTTTTCACATCAGGTGGCCAGTGTATTTGAGCTTCAGCTTCATCATCAGTCCTTCCAGTGAATATTCAGGGTTGATTTCCTTTAGGATTGACTAGTTTGATCCCCTTGTTGTCCAAGGGACTCTGAAGAGTCTTCTACAACACCACAATTCAGAAGCATCAATTCTTTAGTGCTCAGCCTTCTTTATGGTCTCACATCTGTACGTGACGATCAGAAAAACCATAGCTTTGACTATATGGACCTTTGTCAGCAAAATGATGTCTCTGCTTTTTAATATGCTTCTAGGATATATGGACAGCCCTAAAAGGTAGATTTTGACTGGTATATTTATAATGAATGTTCTAGGGAATGGGGGCTTTTGTGAAGAAACCAACAAGAAAACCCATTTTCCCATTGCATCCCTTGTTATCCTAGTGGAAAGGGAAAGAAAGAGAACCCTTTTTACCCTCCCTTTTTACAGCTGGTAACTGAGGCATAAAGTGATAAATTACCCGCTGGGTGGATCTGGGACTTGAACCTGGCTCTTTGTTTCACTAAAGGCAGAGGTTCTTTGAGGGTGGAGCAATCACGTGTGATTCCTGATTCATCCTCTGGGAGGGAGATGGCAGAATACTGCGCTGTTAAAGGTGCTCAGCAACATCCCTATCAATCCAGTGTGTCTCAGAATCCTTAGAGCACACAAAGGGGGAACAAAAGGGGCACTCTTCAGAAATATTCATTAGACTTTCATGTTGAGAAAGTGAATGTTTGCATGATAAAATGCTTAGCGAAAGTCCTAATAAAAGCTTGACTAACGAGTTGTGGGTTAAAATGTGTTGAAAAGCAGTTATCTCTTTTCATCTTGACTGAAGAACTGTGGTCTCTGGAGCTGAGATGGTCACTGCGTGGCTCAGTCATGCCCTCACTAAACCCTGACAGGGCATAGAGTCAGAAGCAGTTCCAGGGAAATCAGTTCCTACTACCAAGCCCTCCTCTCAGATGGGGGGGGATTCTCATGAGTTGGTGAACAGAAGCTGACCCTTCGTTCGTCACCAGGTCTTACCAAGCACTTGTTCAGTGCTATGCTAGGTTCTTTGGCCAACAGAGAAAACCCACAAAGGGTGGGCATTCTAAAGAGTCAATTGTCTGTTATTCATTTTGTACATTATTCACTCAGCATCTGAATGTTATATACCCACTATGTGCTAAATTTCCCATATCTAGTGTTGAAACGTGGAGGTGGTACAATAGAACAAGTTAGGCTATGCTGAAGTGGCACAGTAGTAAAGAATCTGCTTGCAGCAGGAGATGTGGGTTTGATCCTGGGTCAGGAAAATCCCTTGGAGAAGGGAAGGGCTACCCCCTCCAGTATTCTTGCCTGGGAAATCCCATGGACCAAGGAGCCTGGTGGGCTATGGTCCATGGGGTCGCAAAGAGTCAGACACGACTGAGTGACTAAACAACAACATCAGTGCCCACATTTCAGAGCTTTAACACAACAAAGGTTTATTACTTGCCCAGGTAACACATCAGACAAGGCTCCATGCAGTCTTTCAGGGACTTGTATGAACGGAAGCTTGCCATCTTGCAGCTGTACTTTGGGGAGACATGTGACCTAAGGGTTTCCAAGGAAGGGAAGAGGAAAATGGATGAGGCATACTGGCTTTCAACCTGCAGCCCAGAAGTGACATCTGCCATTTTTGCTTATAGTTCGTTGACTCAAACTAGTCATATGACCTCAGAATTATGCAAGAGAGCCTGGAAAACATAGAACATCTGGAATATTTGATGAGCGTGTTGGAGAAGACTCTTGAGAGTCCCTTGGAGTGCAAGGAGATCCAACCAGTCCATTCTGAAGGAGATCAACCCTGGGATTTCTTTGGAAGGAATGATGCTAAAGCTGAAGCTCCAGTACTTTGGCCACCTCATGCAAAGAGTTGACTCACTGGAAAAGACCCTGATGCTGGGAGGGATTGGGGGCAGGAGGAGAAGGGGACGACAGAGGATGAGATGGCTGGATGGCATCACCGACTCGATGGATGTGAGTCTGAGTGAACTCCGGGAGATGGTGATGGACAGGGAGGCCTGGCATGCTGCGATTCATGGGGTCGCAAAGAGTTGGACACGACTGAGCGACTGAACTGAACAGTTTTTGCTATAGGTAGGGAGTGGATATTAAGAGAGAGACAACCTCTTCCCTCGATTACTGTGCAAAGCTGTGATACAAAGCGGGTGATGTGATGCTAAGCCTCATCAGAGAAACACAGACCATGTGCTGGAGGACATTCAGACCTGATAGATTAGTGGGGCTGATCCAGGACAGAATTGTGAAGAATACAGTATTAACTGGGGCCTGGGGATTAGTAGGTTTTGATAGACTTTAAACAATGAATGCTGGTGGGAAAGCCAAGTAGAATAGTGTAGAGTTTGCTGGAGGGCAGGATTTGTGAGGAGGAGAAATAATATTAATGATAATGGTAATAGGAAATACACAGGCAGTGCCAAGAATATGCCAGGTTCCATTCTAAGTGCTTCACATGTGTTAAGTCTGTAATCATCTCAATAATCCTTTGTCAAAGCTGAGGCTCAAGGATGTGAAGTAATCGCCCAAGGTCAAACCAGAGTATGGCAAAGTTGGGTCCTCTCCCAGGCAGTCTGGCTCCAAAGTGGTAACCACCACTGTCCACTGGTTGGGGAAATAGGCAAGGGCCAAATTTCAGAGGATCAGATTTGCCTGAGCATCTATTCTGAAGGCAGAGTGTTCCATGGAAGGTTTTAAAGCAGGGGCATGACTTGATCAGATTTCCAATAAAGTCATAGGCAAGTTGGGCTTCCCAGGTGCCTCAGTGGTAAAGAATCCACCAACCAATGCAGAAGCCAAAGGAGACACAGTTTGATCCCTGGGTCAGGAAGGTCCTCTGGAGAAGGAAATGGCAACCCACTCCAGTATTCTCACCTGGGAAATCCCATGGACAGAGGAGCCCAGTGGGCGACAGTCCATAGGGTTACAAAGAGTCAGACACTACTGAGCACGCATGCACGCACACAAAGACAGCTTAGGTCGTGTGTGTGAAGATCTGGGAGAAAAAAGCAGAAGGCTTTGTGGGTACCTGAAGCTAGGTTCTGAGAGGTGGGGTGACTAGGGTGGACCAGAGAGAAATGAAGGACATTGTAGGCAGACGACAAGCTGCCTGGGATATAGAAGGAGTGAATTTGGTTTGGAAGAGGTAGTGGGATTTGCCTGGCTCAGCTGGAACCGGTCCCCTAGAGTCAGGATAGATGGGGAAGAGCATCACTTGGTGAGGGATTTTAATGTCAAGCCAAGGAGTTTGATTTGATTTAGTAGGAAGGAGAGAGACATCAACGGTTTGAGGACACAGCTGAGGAATGTGTCAGGAGGTGCCTCTCTGCCCTTCACTGTCCCCGGTCTGACTCTCGTCACAGGCCCCAACACACCTGGCATTTCAAAGCCTGGGGGCATTTTTCAAAGTAAACCTGAAAGGCTGGTTGTCATTCTTTCATAAGATCTCCCCTGCCCTACAAGCCATCAAATAATTGCATTCAGGTTGTTGTTTTCTTTCTTTTTTTATTTTTACAAGAACCATTACAAAGGTGTGCAATATTAGACACTTACACATCTGTGAATGAGACTGTAGGCTAAAACGTGTGAGCTCCCATCTCAGCTAATGAACCAGAATGTGGTTTTAATTTTTGAACTGTAAAAATGTTCTGCCTTTTTTGGTCATCCCTACAGAAGATTTCATATTTTAATAATTCAGTGCAGCCTAATTACTTTAATTAATCACCTTCTTTTCAGATGTGTCAGTGAGCTTTGTTATTTTCTTGTTACTGTAGGTACTGTTGGGAGTTTTCAGGAATTTTTTTTTTTTAAATATATGGAATAGTCCAGGTTAACTCTTTCGTAACATCTGAGATGTGTCTCCTTCCCTGAGTGTGCTCTGTCATTCACAAATGGTGGCTTAGATTATAGCCATAACTCGCATCTCTTCTGTTACATTTACTCTCTGTGACTGGTTAACAAAACTATCTCTGGTCATTCTGTGTCTTAAAAACTGCTGTCTGGAGACAAAAGTAAAATGCTATTTAGAGCAAGTCAATATTTTTGCATCTTTCTGAGTCATGATGAATATACTGGGAATGATAATAGCTTTTATTGTACAATCAATATAATTTGCTTCCCTTGCAGGAAAGCATAATTAGCTTACAGTTCACACAGTGGCAATGAAAATGTTCTCCTTTCTGAAGTTTGTGAGTAGAGGGTCCTTTCCTGCTCAGAGTGGGCGTGTCCCCTCAAGGCTCCAGATCCAGGCAGACTGGAGGGGATGGTCACTAAGCAGATCTCTAAATTTTCAGGGGCCTTTGTTAGTTTTTGCACCAAGGAATGCTGCTGCTGCTGCTGCTAAGTCACTTCAGTCGTGTCCGACTCTGTGTGACCCCATAGACGGCAGCTCACCAGGCTCCCCTGTCCCTGGGATTCTCCAGGCAAGAACTCTGGAGTGGGTTGCCATTTCCTTCTCCAATGCATGAAAGTGAAAAGTGAAAGGGAAGTCGCTCAGTCGTGTCCGACTCTTCACTACCCCATGGACCGCAGCCTACCAGGCTCCTCCATCCATGGGGTTTGCCAGGCAAGAGTACTGGAGTGGGGTGCCATCGCCTTCTCCAGCACCAAGGAATGACAATGCTTTTATTTTAGTTTTTATTGTTTATATTTTTAAATCTTTTGGCCATACCTCCCGGCATGTAAGATCTTAGTTCCCTGACCAGGGATTAAACTTGAATCCCCTACAATAATGGAAGTACAGGGTCTTAACTGTTGGACTGCCAGGGAAGTCCCAACAATGCTTTTATATAGAGTTGCTGTTTTAGTCAACTTCGCTACCCCATGGACCGCAGCCTACCAGGCTCCTCCATCCATGGGGTTTGCCAGGCAAGAGTACTGGAGTGGGGTGCCATCGCCTTCTCCAGCACCAAGGAATGACAATGCTTTTATTTTAGTTTTTATTGTTTATATTTTTTAATCTTTTGGCCATACCTCCCGGCATGTAAGATCTTAGTTCCCTGACCAGGGATTAAACTTGAATCCCCTACAATAATGGAAGTACAGGGTCTTAACTGTTGGACTGCCAGGGAAGTCCCAACAATGCTTTTATATAGAGTTGCTGTTTTAGTCACCAAGTTATGTTCAATTGTTTTGCAATCCCACAGGCTGTAGCCCACCAGGCCCCTCTGTCCATGGGATTTCCTAGGCAAGAATACTAGAATGGGTTGCCATTTCCTTCTCTTGGGGATCTTCTTGACCCAGGGATGGAAGCCATGTCTCCTGCATTGGCATGCAGATTCTTTACCACTGAGCGACTTGGGAAGCCCTTGTGTTGCTAAGTTGTGCCAGACTCTTTGTGACCCCATGGACTGTAGCCTGCCAGGCTCCTCTGTCCATGGGATTTCTCAGGTAAGAATACTAGAGTGGGTTGCCATTTCCTTCTCCTAGGAATCTTCCCGATCCAGGGATCAAACCTGTGTCTCCTGCATTGGCAGGCAGATTCTTTACCACTGAACTACCTGGGGAGCCCTTATATAGAGTTTTAGTTCAGTTCAGTGACTCAGTCGTGTCCGACTCTTTGTGACCCTATGAACCACAGCACGCCAGGCCTCCCTGGCTTCCATCACCACCTCCCGGAGTCCACCCAAACCCATGTCCATTGAGTCAGTGATGCCATCCAACCATCTCATCTTCTGTCATTCTTTTCTCCTCCTGCCCTCAATCCATCCCAGGATCAGGGTCTTTTCA
>SJXQ01003291.1:0-22809 GCA_006408695.1 Aepyceros melampus | reverse complement strand
CATCCTAAAGGAGATCAGCCTGGGTGTTCATTGGAAGGACTGATGCTGAAGCTGAAACTCCAATACTTTGGCCACCTCATGTGAAGAGTTGACTCATTGGAAAAGACCCTGATGCTGGGAGGGATTGGGGGCAGGAGGAGAAGGGGATGACCGAGGATGAGATGGCTGGATGGCATCACCAACTCAATGGACATGAGTTTGAGTGAACTCCGGGAGTTGGTGATGGACAGGGAGGCCTGGTGTGCTGTGATTCATGGGGTTGCAAAGAGTCGGACACGACTAAGCTACTGAACTGAACTGAACTGATGTGGTTCAGAGGTACAGACTCTGCCTGCCAATGCAGGAGACACAGGTCTGATCCCTAGGTCAGGAAGATCCCTTAGAATAGAAAGTGGCAACCTGCTCCAGTATTCTTGCCTGGGGAATTCCGTGGATGGAGGAGACTAGTGGGCTCCAGTTCGTGGGGTTGCAGAGTTGGACGCCACTGAACATGCACACATGCACACATAGTTGATTTAAAATATATTAGTTGCAGGTATATAATATGGTGATTCAGTACATTTATAAATTGTGCTCCTTTGAAAGTTGTTTAAAAACATTTGCTGTATTCCTTGGCCAGTATAGTATATCTTTGTAGCTTATTTATTTTATATATATATATATATATATATATATATATATATAGTAGTATATAAAATATACCTTTGTACCTCTTTGTATCTCTTAATCCTGTATCCCTATCTTACCCCTCTCACCTCTCCTCTCCCACTGGTAACCACTAGTTTGTTTTCAAATGTTTTATTTTTTAGATTCCACATATAAATGGTATCATGTAGTATTTGTTTTTCTCTGTCTGATTTATTTCACAAAGCAAGATATCCCTGAGGTCTATCCATGTTGTTGCAAATGGCAAAATTCCATTCTTAAAGTAATCTTTTAAAACAGAGTTCTCAGACATATTTCTGATGAAGTGGGTAGGGAAAAGCTGTGAAACAGCACAGTAACTCCTTCTTATAAAAATAGAGTGACAATTAAGAGCCTTCATGGAGATATTTTGAGTATAGCTCCACAATGAGTATTTAGACCAATGAACAAATGGTCCTAAGCAGCTAAATCTTTGAGGTCCAAATAATTATTATTCAAACCAGGACCCTTTCGAGAAAAGGATACACTATTAATGATACCAGGTTAAAAGGTATAAATCAGTAGTGTCTTGGGAAGTCTAGACAGCTGGTCATTCTAATGAAAATGACTTTTTATTCTTGATGTTATTATTCATTTACCATGGGAAAAATTAGTAATGAAAAAATTTTATTCTTCAAAGCTCTAAGCAGATTTTCAAAGGAGAGGAAAATGAGGTAAGGGTCTGTTGTTATGTGGTTGCCCTTGTGGCTTTCCTACATGCTTTTCTGGAGTGCTCTGTCCTGGTGATGTGAGCCTAGATGGAGGTCAACCACATCAGTTTGATACTGAGTGTGGCCAAGACAGAGCCGCCTGAGTTTGGTCCAGGCAAAGACCAGGATGAAGGAGAGCTTGCTTCAGCCAACATCTTTTGGGCCATTCTATGCCCTTCTTAGACTTCGTACCTAAAAAAGGCAGCCTGGGACCACATTGGTCTCACCAGGGCTCGTACAACAAGGAGAAGTCCTAAAATTTGGCTTAACTGCACTTGGTGATGCTGGAAAAGATTGAAGGCAGGAGGAGAAGGGGACAACAGAGGATGAGATGGTTGGATGGCATCACCGAGTCAATGGACATGAGTTTGAGTAAACTCTGGAAATTAGTGATGAACGGGAAGGCCTGGACTGCTACAGTCCATGGGGCCGCTAAGAGTTGGACACGATTGAGTGACTGAACTGAACCTCACTGGGTTCCAGGGATTAGCAGGAAACAGGCAAGAAAACTCTTCTCATTGGGAAAGTTTTATTCCCTGCCATTCCCTTGATAAGTAGATTTCACAGCAAAGCAATCACCATGTAATAAAAGCTATTACATGAACATACTTAATCATGTGGATGTCATTTATGATTCCAAGGGCTAAAGGTAGAGATGGTTAAAAACCAGAAATGATTTCGTTTAGGTAAACATGGTGAAAATTACTTGCCTGACTTCAGCAAGACCTTACATTTAATTGTCATTCTCCATTATATGACTGTGAGTTTGTGTATCCCTCTGACGAAGACTCAGAGGAAAAGGCTGTTGAAACAATGACAAAAATAATGGAGATCATTCTCTGAGTATCTATTTGTACAAGGTACAAGTAGTTTGCCTAGAGAAACATGGATCATTAGGCCTCCTTCATGGCTCTATGGTAAAGAAACTGCCTGCAAAGCAGGAGACATGGGTTGAATTCCTGGGTCGGGAAGATCCCCTGGGAAAGGGAATGGCTACTCACTCCAGTATTCTAACCTGGGGAATAACCATGGACAGAGCAGCTTGGCGGGCTACAGTCTATGGGGTCGCAATGAATCAGATTTGACTTTGCGACTAAACAACAAATTTCAGGCAAACTCTTCAGAGTAGACTTTTTGAAGTGAAAGTGAAAGTCACTCAGTCGTGTGAGACTTTTTGCGACCCAATGGACTATACAGTCCATGGAATTCTCCAGGCCAGAATACTGGAGTGGGTAGCCTTTCCCTTCTCTAGGGGATCTTCCCAACCCAAGGGTCGAACACAGGCCTCCCACATTGCAGGCAGATTCTTTACCAGCTGAGCCACAGGGAAGCCCAAGAATACTGGAATAGGTAGCCTTTCCCTTCTCCAGGGGATCTTCCCAACTCAGGAATCGAACCAGGGACTCCTGCATTGCAGGCAGATTCTTTACCAACTGAGCTATCAGGGAAGCCCTGTAGACTCTTTATAAGCCTGCTTTGTTGATGGAGGTGGCAAAGCTTCTGCCTTTTGCACACAGTCATCCACACAAATCATGACCAGTGTGAAGAAACTGATAGTATCGTCCCTGTTCTGTTGTGACACTAATTGATTCTGAGATATCCATGTAGCTTTTCTGGGGAGGTATGTGCAAGATGGAGCGTACCTATCTTTTTTCCAATTGGAGTACCCACCCCAATGCAAATACTTTCATTACAACACTTTTGCACATACATTTCAATGTAGGCCTTTTGATAAATTATATCTTACCTTCTAGAACTGTATGTGAGATTGTAATATATTTCCAAATGTTTAGTATCAACAAGACTTTGTGAATCCTGGCATCCCAGAAACTCAAAGAACATTAATAATGACAAAGGAGGCCTCTGAAATGGTCTTTGCAGGTTCTCCTTTCTCTTCATTTGTTCAAAACTATTAAAAGTGGGATGCTCTGGAGTTAGTCTACTTGGATGCAAAGCTTGGTATTCCATCACTTACCAGTTGTGTGACCTTGAGCAAATTAATTAGCTTCTCCATACCTCAGTTTCCTCTCGGAAAAATAAGTATAATAATAATGCCTACCTTTGTGGTGATGCATTTTTTAAATTTATTTTTTAAGATTTCTTTTTCTGATGTGGACCATTTAAAAAATCTTTGTTGAATATGTTACAATATTGCTTCTGCTGTTTATGTTCTAGTTTTTTGGCCACGAGTCACATGGGATCCTATCTTGACCAGGGATTGAACCCACACCCCCTGCATTAGAAGGCAAAGTCTTAACCACTGGACCTGATGTATTTTAAACCATGCACCCATTTTCTGTTTTTTAATTAGACTGAGTCTACAATTCCAACTGAAGACATGGAAATAAAAGAAAATTTCTACTTTTTTTAGAATGGTAGGGGAAAGCCACAACTGAAGTATTCTAGGAGAAGATTGGATATATCTCATGATGACTTTTGCATTAAAAAAAAAAAATAAGCCTCAAGGTCTTGAGAGGAGAGAAATGGTGTCTCTATATATTGACGTCTCTCTCCTGGGCAACTTGATGTCTCAGTTTCAGCTACAATGTTTGGATTAGACTGTAGTCAGTCTGGGGCTTCCCTCGTGGCACGGTAGAAAAGAATCTGTCTGCAATGCAGGAGATGCAAGAGACACGGGTTTGACCCCTGGGTCGGGAAGATCCCCTGGAAGAGGGCATGGCAACCCATTCCAGGATTCCTGCCTGGAGAGTCCTGTGGACAGAGGAGCCGGGTGGGCTACAGTCGACTGAAGCTACTGAGCATGCACACGTGTAGTCAATGTGGCTGAAATACTATGACCCAGAGCTAAGGCAGCTAACCGACTGGAGGCATTCCTACCTGTTTGTTGATAAAGGAAACAGTTCTCATCTGATGATAAGGAAATAATTAGCAAGAATTGTGTTATGAAGTTGATGGAATGAAAAGTGTTATTCTTGATGGAAGGTTGTTGGATTAAGACACTGAATCCCTATTTACTTTGTGTCTTCATCTACCAGTCCACAATGGTGGCTGTTTATGATGTTTATAAGAGCCAGGCCAGTATGAAGAACCATTCCTTTTATTCAATCCTCTGGAGCAAACATTTGAGAACCCCAAGCTTCTGATATAAATGGAGATAATCTGCTGGCAAATGCCTGGCCTGGACAATTTACCTAAACTGTAATTTGTTTCCCTGGGTGATTGACATCTGCTTAAAATATTATGTGCAGCTTAGCCTCAGAATTTTTCCTTTTCTGTCTTCTGTCCCCCTCCCCCCAAACTTTTTTTACATTTGAATGAAAACTTGATGTTATGGCAGAAACAAACCATTATACTTATGATTACAAAGCACAAAAGCATCTAGAAAAATACCTACTGACCATTTACCCATGAATCATGACTAATAGTTATCTAAATAGAATGAAGGGTAATGACTTCAAGAAATTTATAGGAAAAAAGTGCTCACTGTTTCATGACAGTAACAATTGAAGGGTTATTTCCTCTCTTTTATAGAGCCTTTAATCTCAAAACGCTTAGCAAAAGCTCTTTTATATATCCTGGCATAATTCCTTAAAAAATTTTTTTTCTTTCTTTCTTATTTAATTGAAGTATAGTTGATTTACAATGTGTTATTTTCAAGTATACAGCAGAGTGATTCAGTTATGTAAATACTTATATGTATGCATATATGTATATATATTTATATTATTTTTCAGATTCCTTCCCCTTATAGATTATTGCAAGGTATTAATTGTAGTTCTCTATACTGCTGCTGCTGCTGCTAAGTCGCTTCAGTCGTGTCCGACTTTGTGCGACTCCATAGACGGCACAATACTAATTTCCCTTGTTGCTTATCTATTTTATATTTAGTTGGAATAATTCTTTTTGACAAGTCTTAACAATACCATCCTCAGAAATATATTATGGAGAAGTGACAAGATAAGCTTGAAGTTGACCAAATTCCTCAAAAGAGATAATTTTAAAATTCATAACTCTAGTCTGTGATGTAGTGATGTCATGAACACTTCTCCACTCTGTTGCCAATGGCACCTGTATTATAGGCTTTTGTGAAAATATTTTCCAAATGTTCAACCTCAGGACATGTTTCTTGTGTTTGATTTTAGTTTTTAATATAGTTAGAGAAGACAGAGATCTCTGATAGAGGCTCTCCTTCCACTGTACTTCGGAATTAAAAAAGATAAAAATGGTAGATATTTCTTTCATTGACTGCAGTCATCTCTTGAGCTTAATATTTGGTGTCAGGGGAAGATGAATTCCTCAATCTCATTTTGACTTGAAGGTTCAATGAAGTGAAGTACCTAAGTGTAATAAGCTGACACAGGGGCCAGAATGCTTGGCTTTCCCACCGCCCTGTGGATGGGTGAAAGGACTTTGTCTCACTGAAAATCTTACCTCCTATGCTTACAGACCTGGCGGGCCTAGAGGCACAGAGTGCATTTCCTTCATTTTCTGTGGATAACTAAGCTATCAAACCAAATCAAATCCAATGTACTTTTTATCTTAGACATTATTTCTGGGTTATCATTTCATTTCTCCGTATATAGAATGGCTCAGCATGTTTGAAACTATGACATCACCTTGGTTCAAAAATAACCTTCTGAATTCATTATCCTGCTCTTATTTCACAGGCAGGATTTGAGGAAAAAAAGTCATTGGATATATTTTTATTCTATCTTTTAATTCTAATAAGCACCAAAAATAAATAGTAGTTAAGATAAAAAATCCTCAAGTCTATTTGACAGTACACATCAATCCTTGAGTTCATAGAACACCTCCCTCCCAATTTGATGGTCTCAGGAGATTTGCATGATCTCTAGATATTCAGAGAGACAGGAGCTAAAGGATCATCTGACTTCAAATCCCAAACCTGACAGCTGCTTGCATCTGTGGCGTTAAATATAGTTCAGCATCTTCACCTTACTCAGGGCTGTGACAATTTACAAGGCCTCACACATAGGTGTGGGTGGTGCAGAATGACAAGATCATGTTATTTAACAGACTCATAAAGTCAACTAATAATAACGAAGCTTCACTTTTGGTGTTATTCTTTTTTTGTTTTGTTTAGGGTTCAGGTAAATGTTGGTCGACATGCATATATACCACTTGGGTGGGGCTTACATTTCAGGAAAGGGGCTAATTATCTGAAGTGATCTGTGACTTTGAAATATTGGTATGAGAAAGATTTGTGTAGATGTTCAGCTCTTTGTAGAGACAACAAGATATCCTGTGTAATCAACTATAAATGATATACTCGAAGAGAAACATTATAGCTTTACAACACATGCATTAGACTCTACAGTTATGTAGTAGAATGCATTTGTTCAAAATTCTTGTTTCCACCAGTCCTGCCTTATTTCACTCTAGCATACATCATGAATTACAAGATATATCAGGATCATGGAGCCAGGAACGGATGCCTTAGGATAATTTCTCAGGTGTCTTTGTTTTATTGACGTTCCCACTACTGTTAGCTTTCACCTGATGTCATACAAAGCGTATCTGTTATTTACATAGAGTTGTTTAACTTTTGATCTCTCCTTAGGTAGTTCTTTCTTCCAGAAGTCAAAATTTCCCTTCTACTTAATGCTGACTGACGTTAAGGTACACAGCCTTGAACATGAGCCCTGAATGTCTCTAAAACAAGGCTTTCTGTCCAACTCAAAGGCCAGTATTGTACCTTTGTAAAAGCACAGGTGTCATCAGAGTTGTTTTTCTTGTTGTTTTGATTCTGTTTTCGTTTATGATTAGAGAAATATATGACTTAAGTCGTTGGATTGGTTTTAAATAATCGTTAACGATAAATGCATCTATCCTCAAAGTGCTTATTGTATTTGCTCAAATAATAGACCATTTTTGGAATTCCCTTGACAGGGTTTATTGCCCACACGAGAGAATGAGTCATTGCTTCACTTCAAAGGTTCCCTCTCTGGTTGTCCCACCCTCTTTCCCATGTCATTCACCTACCTTCACCCAGCCTTATCCTGCTTTTTCAGCCACTTTAGTTGACTGTTCATGAGTCTGAGAGTAAGTGGTCTCTCTCTCTGGACCCTTTAAGCATCTACAAACAAAAACTGCCTGGGAACTAAAGCAATCTTACCCTAAAATTCCGCTCAAATCAAAGATCCAACAGAATGATTCTTCTCCATCAATCAAATTATTTTCTGAACTCAGTTTGTCTACACATCCTTGATTTCCTATTTACAGCAGCTTCATCTCCCATGGTTCACCTACCCAGAGAGGTGACAGATTTATGCTTCTATTTACACTTCCTGTCTTCTTCAGAAAAGTGGTAGGGTTTCTCAGTCTCTATCATTACTTGATTGACACCACCCTGAGTACTTAAACTTTATGCAGGCTTGCTCTTCTGCTGTGTCCTGAACTTTCTCATTGACATCCCTAAATATTATATAGTAGTTACCATCAATGTATAATAATGTTAATCAGTA
Source organism: Aepyceros melampus (assembly GCA_006408695.1). Taxonomy (NCBI): domain Eukaryota; kingdom Metazoa; phylum Chordata; class Mammalia; order Artiodactyla; family Bovidae; genus Aepyceros; species Aepyceros melampus. Next base: position 14,969 of record SJXQ01003291.1, on the reverse strand, counting down.
ATAATAATTGAGGTTCTTGGAACCATCTTTCCCCATCCCAAGTCCCTTATATACAGAATTAATGAGATGTTTTTAAAGCTAAAAGTATTTGAAGGGCTTTCATATAGTTAAGCTTCATGGGGAATGTCTACTTGTCTTACACATTTAAAGGTTGTCCAAAGATGTTATTTCTATGAGGTTGATAGTTGTGTCTGCTTTTATATACCATTATATTTCCCGTGCTTAGAACAGTTTTAGGTACACAGTAAGTTCTCAATGACTATGCAGTCTGCTCTTTAGGTACTTTGAGAAGCTTGAAGATATTGTTGATGGTGCTGGTTTATGAATCCAAGCATGGGAGAGTAGGCATTCTGCCCCAGTAGCTGAGTAAATGGGAACCTAAAATCACGTTGGCCACACCACGCCTCGATCAAGTAAAGTTAAAAGCTGTCTAATGCATTTGCACAGTGAGAGGTAAATCGGGAGGCTTTGGTTTCTAGGACATGTTAATGGGATGCAGGTTTAAAATTTGGCCCAGAACAACATTAAGTGCCTTTGGTATCATATCCTGGCCAAATATTTGGGAAAATAGAAGAAAAAATTTTCTTCCTGTTTATGACCTTATAACCAGTTAGATGAAAAGAATGATGCTGTTTTTTTTTGCTCCATTTTAAGAATTATATATGTTACTGTGCACTATATATTTTCTGATAGGTGAAAGTCGAGGGACCAGAAGTCATGAGCTTAAACAGCACAACGGTCTGGATGAGGCTCGAGCAGAGGGGATGTAATCTCAGGTTCTCAAGATACAAGTTCCTGGCTGGAAATGAATGAAGAATGGCTGCTTTCCAATATGCCTGATGACTATTCCAATATGTATAATAAAGCATTGGCATATGCCGGCCAGGGGAGGGTACCAGGATCATAAAAGCATGGTACCAAGATAGACCTTGTATTTTTAATCACTTTAATCATTTCACCTGAAGCTGAAGCTCCACTACTTTGGCCACTTGATGTGAAGAACTGATTCATTAGAAAAGATCCTGATGATGGGAAAGATTGAAGGCAGGAGGAGAAGGAGATGACAGAGGATGAGATGGTTGGACGGCATCACTGACTCAATGGACATGAGTTTGAGCAAGCTCCGGGAACTGGTGATGGACAGGGAAGCCTGGCATGCTGTAGTCCATGGGGTCACAGAGCCAGACACAACTGAGTGACTGAACTGAAGTGAAGATAGGCCTTGTGTCTTGTTTGTATTTTTAATCACTTTTAAAAGATTTACTAGAGTATCAAAGAGTATTCACCCTGTGAAGGGGCTTAGCACACATCCACTGATATTCATTTTGTGAAGACATTCAGTGCTCGTAAATTCCATGAGCTGCTAGCACTGAATAGCTCATTAGACACAGAGCCAGAGTTTAAACTCAGCAGCATCTCCCCACTTTACTATTACCTATTTCTTTCTTTAATGTCTCCTCTATGAACATCATTGATCCAGGCTCTAAGAGGAAAGACTTATTTCTGCAGTGCAATCTACAGAAGCTATGTTGGAATAACCAGGGTGAGGCCAAATTCTTCTGCTGAGGGATTTTGCCCCGGAAGCCTTGCCCTTTACAATGCCACAATGAGCCTTTGTGGCATTCCTTGGGGAAATGATCAAGATGCTCATTTCCATTTCTGGGCTATTGCGGTGCTTTGGGTGGCCCTGACAGAATGAAGAGGAGATTTGGGTTGAAGAGTTTAATTCTTTTTTGCTCAAGCCTTGACGTGGTGTCAATGTGCCAAGAACAAAACAGCACAATTTGTTGACTGTACTATGAAGATTTCTTTAGGGCATTCAGAAAATGGATTGGAAAAACTGGAATCAGACATAAAGCAACAAAAGGTCAGTATCAATGTGCAGAGAAATTGTATAATGTTTCTGGAAACAGTTTTTTGAGCTTTTGTATAGTCCTCTAGCCTTGAAAACTCCCAGTTCAAACTCCAGGCAAAATCAATCCCTTACATAATCCTACACCTATATGTTATTGTAGAAATAACTAACCCCCTCCACATTTCCAGTTGTTTTTAAGCAATAGTAAATGCACATTTTTTGTACATTAAAAAATAAACTATTTTCTTTTTACAATTGAAGTATAGTTGATTTACAATATTTTAATTGTACAGTGAACTGGCTATATATATATATTCTTCAGATTCTTTTCCATTATAGGTTATTACAAGATATTGAATACAGCTCCCTGTGCTATACAGTAGATCCCAATTGTTTATCTGCTTTGCATATAGGAGTGTGTATCTGTTAATCCCAACTTCCGGATATATTCCTCCCTCCTCCCCCAAAATGAACTTTTAAATAGTGTTACAAAAATAGAAAAAGATACATATTGTCATAAGGTGAACAGAAATTACAAATGCCATCTAGGCCAAGATAGAGAACATTACTGGCAACCCAGAAGCCCTCCTCAAGACATGTTCCCCCCAGAAGTGTCCTTTTGAAGTAAGTATCCTTACTTCAATCACTGGTTGTTAGTTCTGCAAATTGTTGAACTTTCTGTAAATGAACTTGTACAGTAGGTATGATATACCTCTAGTGGCTGGTACTTTGATCCAACATTTGTCTGTCCTATGGGAGTCATTTTTTGTTACCTATAGCCAGGTTGTTTACTCTCATTGCCAAGAGCATGCCGTTATTTGAAAGCACTACCGTCCGTTTACTGTTGGTGGACTTGGCAGTTGTTTCCAGCTTCCGTTGACTAAGCAGAGTGCTTCTATGAGCATGCGAGCATCTTTTGATACACATATGTGCTCATCTTCTTCTGAGGATGGGGAGTGGAATATCTCATCATATGAACCTGCGTTCAGCTTCAAAGGATATGGCTAAACTGTTTTCAATTGATTGTACTAATTTACATGATCACAGCAGTCCATGGTGAATCCATTTGCTTCATATCCTCTCCTGAAGGAGACATGGGTTCAGTCCCCAATCTGGGAAGATCCTCATGCCATGGAGCAACTAAGTCCATGCCCCACAGCTAATGAAGCCTGTGCGCCTGAGAGCCTGTGTCCACAACAAGAGAAGCACCGCAGTGAGAAGCCTGTACACCATAAGGAAGAGTAGACCCTGCTTGCCGCACCTAGAGAAAAGCCTGTGCAGCAGCAAAGACCCAGCACAGCCAAAAATAAACACTGGTTGCTCAGTCATGTCCAACTCTCTGGGACCCCATGGGCTGTAGCCCACCAGGCTCCCCTGTCCATGGGATTTCCCAGGCAAGAATACTGGAGTGGGTTGCCATTTCCTTCTCCAGGGGATCTTCCCCACCCAGGGAGTGAACTCAGCTTTCCTGCATTGCAGGCAGATTCTTTACCGTATGAGCCACCAGGGAAGCCCCCAAAGGCAGATTCTTTATTGTCTAAGCCACGAGGGAAGCTCAAAAATAAACAAATAAATAAAACTGTTTTTAAAAAAATCAAGTGACATATTGCACTGGTAAATATGTGGGTTATTTTCAAATATCTTTTGACACTGATTTCTAACATAATTTCATAGTGTTAAGAGAACAGACTCTATGATTTCAATACCTTTAGACCATGAAATTTTTGCACTTTGTTTTATATCCCTGGAATGTTCCAGTGGCTCCTAGTTTATAGTCTATGGGAACTGGAATAGAACTTGTATCCTATTGTGCAAATTGTATAAATCTTAATTATGTTGAATTGGTTCACAGTGCTTTTCAGGTCCAATATATCCTACTTCTCTGTACATTCATTCTATTAATTTTTGAGAGTTTGACATTTAAACTCAGACTAAAAATCTTAATTTATCTACTTAAAAAGTAATTATAGTATCTAGTGGAACTATATGTGACCTTGTCCTGCATTTTCCAACTCTCCAGTAAATGTGTCATCATACTTTCATAATTAAAAAAAAATAAAAAATTTGAAAAAAAAAATCAAGTGACAGCATTTTCACTCTCTATTCTGTGACATAGGTCTATTGATTTATTTCTGAATCTTTTTCTAGATTATTCCTGGATCTTTGCATTTCCACATAAATTTTAAGTCAGATTGTGATTTTCATAAAAATTCTTTTGCAATATAGATTCATTTGGGAATCACTGACGTCTTTATAAGGCCGAGTTGAGTTTTTCAATTCATGGGCGTGTCATGGTTGTCCTCTAAATTAGATTTTAATAGATTTCTCTCAATATTTGTAATTTTCAGTGTAGAAGTCTTATAAATCTTTTTCAGATTTATTTCTTGTTTTTTTTTTTTTCTTTATTATACTAGCTGAAACCTCTAATTGTTTGAATAGAAGTGATCATAGTGGGATAGTTATTTTATTATCTATCTCAGAGGAAGATTTTTTTCATATTCACCATTAAATATATTGTTTATTGTAAAGCTTATTGGGTACTCTATATCAGGATAAAGAAATTCTTTTCTATGTTTCCTAAAAGATTTCATTTTTGTTAATATAAGTGTTGAATTCTACCGAATGCATTTGTGCATTTATTGATGTGATCATATGATATTTCTATTTTCCTATTATGGGGTGAATTAAATCAATTGATTTTTTAAAATGTTAAGCTAATATTGAAGTCCATTCCTGGAATCAAGTCAATTGGTTGTGTTCATTGCTATTTTAACATAGTGTTGGATTTGATATGTGAATGTTTGATGAGTACTTTCCATAGTCAACATCTTTCAGCCAAAGACCACCAGGAACACACTTAAAGCTGAACGATATAGGTTTAGGGCTCGTTGGAATGAGGGAAACTGAATACAATGGAAATCATTTTATCTCAATAAGAGGGAGTTAAGATTTTATTTCTTTGGGGGGAATGATGCTGAAGCTGAAACTCCAGTACTTTGGCCACCTCATGCAAAGAGTTGACTCATTGGAAAAGACTCTGATGCTGGGAGGGATTGGGGGCAGGAGGAGAAGGGGATGACAGAGGATGAGATGGCTGGATGGCATCACTGACTCGATGGATGCGAGTCTGGGTGAACTCCGTGAGTTGGTGATGGACAGGGAGGCCTGGCGTGCTGTGATTCATGGGGTCGCAGAGAGTCAGACATGACTGAGTGACTGAATTGAACTGAACTGAAGAATTTATTATTAGATTCAATGTTTTCAGGGAGAGTTTAAGGAAGTAGAACTTTGCTCTAATCATGCTGTCAAGAAGCGAGAGGTAGGGATTCCCTAGTGGCTCAGTGGTAAAGAATCTACTTGCCACTGCGGACCCAGGTTCGATTCCTGGTCTGGGAAGATCCCACAAGCTGAGGAGCAACTAAGCCCATGCACCACAACTATTGAGCCTGTGCTCTAGAACCTGCAATCTGCAGCTTGAGAGCACGTGCTGCAACTCTTGAAGCGCACACATCTGAGAGCCTGTGCTCAGCAGCAAGAGAAGCCAGCACAGTGAGAAACCCATGCACCGCAACTCCAGAGAATTGCCCGGTCGCCGCAACTAGAGAAAAGCCCATGCAGGAACGAGCACCCAGCACAGCCAAAATTAAATAAGTAAATAAAATTATGTAAAAAAAGAAGCAGTGGGGCAATTCTATAATTGGGGGTCTTAATAAATCTATCTATAATGCAGGAGGAATGCCAGGAGGCTGTTAAGATAGTGAGTGAGTGAGTGTTAGTCGCTCAATCATGCCCGCTCTGAGGTGGGTTCGTATTTAGTCATTTTTATGGTTTGAACAATGGGTTTGGTTCAGTCTGTGTTCAGACAAGACCATCTCAGTCTGTCTTGATCCACCTGCAGTTACAGGGCAAGTTGACCTGACCTTGGTGTTTGTGGAATATTTTCTGTTCAACAGGATAAAACCAAGGCCTGGCTGGCAGGAGCAGCCAGCTCCCAGCTAGTGTCAGAGTCTGCTTTTCTCTTGCTCACATCTGTGCTTGTGAGAGAAACTGGTGTGCAGTAATGTTCTTCTTTTTCCTTTTTTTTTTTGGAAGTTCTCAGATTTTGGGCTTCCCTGGTGGCTCAGATAGTAAAGACTCAACCTGCCAATGCAGGAGATACAAGTTCAATCCCTGGGTCGGGAAGATCCCCTGGGGAAGGAAATGGCAACCCACTCCAGTGTTCTTGCCTGGAGAATCCCATGGACAGAGAAGCCTGATGGGCTACAGTCCATGGGGTTGCAAAGAGTTGGACACTGCTGAGCGTTTAACACTTTCAGATTTTGTCATGTTCTTTTTGGATTTTGGTATCAGGTGTATCCTAATGTGAATCAGGAGGTGTGGTTTCTTTTTCTAGTCTACAGAAAAGTCTGTTAATTATTGGCATTAATTATACTCTGAACATCTGGAGAACACCCAATGGCAAAGTTATCTGAGCCTTGACAAACACTCTCTCCTTGACTGAAGTTTAGTCAGGCTCCTCTGAGCCCTTTCTCACCCAGGCCTTTACCTTGGGGGCCAGCTTGGCTTGGCCCGCATAGCCCAGTTATACCACAAATCTGGCTACGTTAAGTTAGAAAGACTCCCCTATCCTTAATATCTGCTCATTCTGGCATGATGTCAGCAAGAATCCTGTTAAGCTGGTTTGGCAGTTATCTCCCCCGCCCCACTCCAAACTTTCCATCCACTCATTCTGCTTGTTAGCTAAAACCCCCAGCTATCTTTTCTGTATGAAGAATTGAGCCCAATTCTAAACTGAGCTGCCTTTTCCCTAATTGCATCATTTTTGAATAAAATCTGTTTTTACTGCTTTTACTGCTGTGTGACTCTAATTTTCTCTCACAGCCTGGAGATATCTTCATGGAGTTACTGTTATGATTAAACTTTCAATTTCTTTTTTTCCAGGCAAGTCTTTATTGGGCTCCTGCACCGGCTGTAGGAGGGAGCAAAAACAAGTAACAGATCCTTTTGCTCACTCGGAGTGGGAGCGAGCTGGTTCCTCAATTGGGGTGAGGTGAGGTGTGTCCTAGGATCAGGTTGGAGGAGCAGTTTAGGTGGTTTGCCCACTCCTTTGTACACTTTAATTCCTTTGTTAGATATATCACTATGCAGATTTTCTATTTATTTTAGTGTCACATTCAGGGTTTTTTAAAAAGGAATCTGTCCTTTCATCTGTATTTTCAGAGTATAGTTTGGAATAAATTTTGTAAGATCGCTTTAAGATCTTTACATACCTATAGGATTGGCAATCATATCCCTTTTCCTGTTTTATCTTTATATTTGGTAGCATTTCTTTTTCTTTTAATCAGTCTTGTTAGACATTTGATTTTGCTGATAGTGTCATGTTTAAATCTCCACAAGACATTACTAAAAGATGGCTTAACACTCAACATTCAGAGAGCAAAAATCATGGCATCTGGTCCCATCACTTCATGGCAAATAGATGGAGAAACAGTGGAAACAGTGACAGACTTTATTTGCTTGGGCTCCAAAATCACTGCAGATGGTGTCTGCAGCCATGAAATTAAAAGACACTTGCTCCTTGGAAGAAAAGCTATGACCAGCCTAGACGGCGTATTGAAAAGCAGAGGCATTACTTGGCCAACAAAGATCTGTATAGTCAAAGCTATGGTTTTTCCAGTAGTCAAGTATGGATGTGAGAGTTGGACCATTAAGAAAGCTGAACACCAAAGAATTGATGCTTTTGAATTGTGGTGTTGGAGAAGACTCTTGGGAATCCCTTGGACTGCAAGGAGCTCAAACCAGTCAGTCTTGAAGGAAATAAGTCCTGAATATTCATTGAAGGACTGATGCTGAAGCTGAAGCTCCAATAATTTGGCCCCATGATGCAAAGAGCTGACTCATTTGAAAAGACCCTGATGCTGGGAAAGATTGAAGGCAGGAGGAGAAGGGGATGACAGAGGATGAGATGTTTGGTTGGCATCACCAACTGAATGGACTTGAGTTTGAGCAAGCTCCAGGAGTTGATGATGGACAGGGAAGTCTGGCATGCTGCAGTCCATGGGGCTGCAGAGAGTTGGACACAACTGAGTAACTGAACTGAACTGAATTGAATATACATTTCTTATTATCCCTACCTATTCCAGGTGGCACTACTGGCAAAGAACCCGCCTGCCAATGCAGGAGACATAAAAGATGCTGCTTTGATCCCTGGGTCAGAACAATTCCCTGGAGGAGGACATGGCAACCCACTCCAGTATTCTTGCCTGGAGAATCCCATGGACAGAGAAGCCTGGTGGGCTACTGTTGCAAAGAGTCAGACACGACTGAAGCAACTTAGCACGCATGCATTGTTGTGTCCTGGTCTTCTGCCTGATATACTGGGGAAAACCATTGCTGAATGTTGGATTCATTCCTCTTTCTTTTTGCTACTTTGGGTTCTCAAGGCCTCTTGTGTAGCCTCAGAGCCCATTCACTCTTCCTGGCGCTGAACAATTGCTTAAAGCTCTGTTGCCTTCTCTATCCCAGCCTGCTATGGATGCCAGAAATCCCTTCAATAAAGAACAGATTCTGTAGGTAGAGGAAGTTTAAACTTTTCAAAACTCTGAGAATGCAGGGGAACATGCTGACCCTGGTGAGTGACAGATAGCAGATTCTCCCTTATGAGCAGGGTTAGGTGCGGGAGAGACAGGCTATGACAGAGAGAAAGAGGCCAATCACGTGTCTGACAGTGGGCACTGGCAAGGGATCCTTCTACTGCTACAATAACCAGAGGGACCAGGAGCCTTGATTGTCCTATTTTCTCTTTTCCCATTGGGGTATAATTGCTTCACAATGTTGTGTTAGTTTCTGCTGTACAATACATGAATCAGCCGTATGTGGTATACATACGTCCCCTCCGTCAACCTTCGTTCCCAACTTCCTTCCCCATCCCTCCCCTCTAGGTGCCACCCAGCACTGATCTGAGCTCCCTGTGCTATACAGCAGCTTTCCACTGGCTATCTATTTTACTCTATTTGACTATGGCAGTGTATATATGTCAGTTCCAATCTTCCGAGTTCGTCCCACCCTCCCCTCCCCCGCCCACCGTGTCTACATGTCCATTCTCCATGTCCACGTCTCTAATCTTGCCTTACAAATATTACTCAGCCATTAAAAGGAACGAAATTGGATCATTTGAAGTAATGTGGATGAACCTAGAGTCTGTCATTCAGAGTGAAGTAAGTCAGAAAGAGAAAAATATCATATCAGTTCAGTTCAGTTGCTCAGTTGTATCTGCCTCTTTGCAACCCCATGGACTGCAGCATGCCAGACCTACCTGTCCATCACCAACTCCCGGAGTTTACTCAAACCCATGTCCATTGAGTCAGTGATGACATTCAACCATCTCATCCTCTGTCATCCCCTTCTCCTCCCGCCTTCAGTCTTCCCCAGCATTAGGTTCTTTTCAAATGAGTCAGCTCTTCGCATCAGGTGGCCAGAGTACTGGAGTTTCAGCTTCAACATCAGTCCTTCCAATGAACACTCAGGACTGATCTCCTTATATTAATGTGTATATGTGGAACCTAGAAAAATGGTGCAGATGAACCAATTTGCAGGCTTGAGTGTCTTAATCACCTACTTAGACCCCTAGTCCTCTGGGAGATGGGTAACTGAGAGGGTGTTACCAATTCACTTTCTGATCATCTTACCCCTGTGCCACCATCTCCTGGCCCAGGAGAAGTCATGTGGCAGGAAAAACAACCCCATTTCATGCTCTATCTTTGGGATTTTATTTTACTAATAGTCTGTAGGGGGCGCAGGCCTTCTGAGAATTTGATTACTGTGGAGGCATGGTGTGCTTCTCATGTATAAATATTCTTTCCTCATCTGTTGTCTGTTTGCCACGAGGTTCTATAAATACATTAATTGGTGCCACTTTTAACTGTCACTGCTGTCCCTTTTTTTGACANGTGTTAGTTTCTGCTGTACAATAACATGAATCAGCCGTATGTGGTATACATACGTCCCCTCCGTCAACCTTCGTTCCCAACTTCCTTCCCCATCCCTCCCCTCTAGGTGCCACCCAGCACTGATCTGAGCTCCCTGTGCTATACAGCAGCTTTCCACTGGCTATCTATTTTACTCTATTTGACTATGGCAGTGTATATATGTCAGTTCCAATCTTCCGAGTTCGTCCCACCCTCCCCTCCCCCGCCCACCGTGTCTACATGTCCATTCTCCATGTCCACGTCTCTAATCTTGCCTTACAAATATTACTCAGCCATTAAAAGGAACGAAATTGGATCATTTGAAGTAATGTGGATGAACCTAGAGTCTGTCATTCAGAGTGAAGTAAGTCAGAAAGAGAAAAATATCATATCAGTTCAGTTCAGTTCAGTTGCTCAGTTGTATCTGCCTCTTTGCAACCCCATGGACTGCAGCACGCCAGACCTACCTGTCCATCACCAACTCCCGGAGTTTACTCAAACCCATGTCCATTGAGTCAGTGATGACATTCAACCATCTCATCCTCTGTCATCCCCTTCTCCTCCCGCCTTCAATCTTCCCCAGCATTAGGTTCTTTTCAAATGAGTCAGCTCTTCGCATCAGGTGGCCAGAGTACTGGAGTTTCAGCTTCAACATCAGTCCTTCCAATGAACACTCAGGACTGATCTCCTTATATTAATGTGTATATGTGGAACCTAGAAAAATGGTGCAGATGAACCAATTTGCAGGCTTGAGTGTCTTAATCGCCTACTTAGACCCCTAGTCCTCTGGGAGATGGGTAACTGAGAGGGTGTTACCAATTCACTTTCTGATCATCTTACCCCTGTGCCACCATCTCCTGGCCCAGGAGAAGTCATGTGGCAGGAAAAACAACCCCATTTCATGCTCTATCTTTGGGATTTTATTTTACTAATAGTCTGTAGGGGGCGCAGGCCTTCTGAGAATTTGATTACTGTGGAGGCATGGTGTGCTTCTCATGTATAAATTTCTTTCCTCATCTGTTGTCTGTTTGCGCACGAGGTTCTATAAATACATTAATTGGTGCCACTTTTAACTGTCACTGCTGTCCCTTTTTTTGACAAGCGTATATTAAACTCTCTTATGATGGAGCAAAATAAAACCACCCAGCCATAGGGGTCTATTTTGGCAGAAGAGGAACATAACAGAAAGAAAATTTGTAGTCTTCTGTGGTAGACAAAGGACTGTTAAACTCATCGGTGATAGTTTGCATGAAAAATTTAGAATACAATTCTTAGATGTGGATTAAAGATAGGAAAAAAGAAAAAAAAGAAAACAACCCTGCAGGATATGACTGAAATAAAGCAGGTAAAGTGGAATTATCAGAACAGCTGCAACTTAGGAAATGGGCTGAAACCAATTTCAACTTCATCTGAACATTCATCACATCATACTTATTTTAGATGACTTCGGGTTTGGTAGTGTTTCAGAAACCATATTCCGTATGTGTTCCTTTCTGATTTGAAAGGCTGTAACCATTTGACGACGGAAAGCCAGCTAACACAAATCTCAATTTCTCTTTGTGTGCGTGTGTTTTTTATTTTATTATTATTATTAGGTCATGCCTTGTGGCATGTGAAATCTTAGTTCCCCGACCAGGGATTGAACCCATGTTCCCTGCCGTGAAAGCGCAGACCACCAGGGAACTCCACAAGCATCAATTTCAAGTATCTTTTCAGCTTGATAGAAATTGGGATTGTATAAAATAGAGTATATTCTTAATAATTCCCATCTACACGACATTTAAGGACATAGTAGGAAGTCATTTTAAAGGTCTGCTCCTCTGTGCTCTGATGGTTACAAAACCAGTGTCTTGGGATTTGTCAACTGACTAAAATTTAGGGCATAATGGGGCCCTTTATGTCCTGATGAACTTAGATCAATGCCATCCCAGAGCAACTGACTGCTGTATCAGTCAGGATTCAGCAGACAAACAGAACCAGTGACTGCGATCTGGCACTTTTGAAGTCACTAGGGCAGGCATTAGAAAAACCGTCTGGAATCTCACAGGCAGGAACTAATGTTTCAATCTACAGATGAAATTTCTTCTTCCACCAAGAAACCTCAGTTTTGCACTTAAAGCCTTCAGTGATTGTGCCTAATCATTCACTTGTGTCCAACTCTTTGCAACCCCGTGGACTGTAGCCCACCAGGCTCCTCTGTCCATGGAATTCTCCAGGCAAGAATGCTGGAGTGGGTTGCCATTTCCTCCTGCAGGGAATCTTCCCAACCCAAGAACTGAACCTGTGTCTTCTGTGTCTCCTTCATTGGCAGGTGGATTCTTTATCACTGAGCCACCAATCACATTATCAAGGGTAATCTCCTTTCTTCAAAGTGAATTGACTACAGATGTTAATCACATCTACAAAATACTTTCACCTTGATTAGTCTTTGAGTAACTGGGTATTGTAGCCTTGCCATGTTGACACTTGAGACTAATCATCACAACTGGTCATGAAAAACTCTCTGTTTAGAAAGGAAATTTCTGGAAGTGCCATGCAGTGCGGAGAAGGCAATGGCACCCCACTCCAGTACTCTTGCCTGAAAAATCCCATGGACAGAGGAGCCTGGTAGGCTGCAGTCCATGGGGTCCCTAAGAATCGGACACGACTGAGCGACTTCACTTTCACTTCTCACTTTCATGCATTGGAGAAGGAAATGGCAACCCACTCCAGTGTTCTTGCCTGGAGAATCCCAGGGATGAGGGAGCCTGGTGGGCTGCCGCCTATGGGGTCGCACAGAGTCGGACACGACTGAAGTGACTTAGCAGCAGCAGCAGCAGCAGCCGCCATGCAGTGTGGTCATTAGAAGCAGCATCAGGCATGAGAGGCTTGGACTGTGCAGTCTGCTTCCCAGCTCCTAAATGGAGTCCTTCTTGTGGTGTGAGAGAGAGCCCGGATTGTGCTGTCCTATTCTCAGGGTTCCTAATACTTGGACGTGGGACATGTGCTCAGGACACAAGACTTGAAGGCAAAGCTTTCTTGTTGTTGTTGTTCGTAGCTAAGTCATGTTGACTCTTTGTTCCCCATGGGCTGCAGCACACCAGGCTTCCCTTTCCTTCACTATACCCCTGAGTTTGCTCAGACTTGTGTCCATTGAGTCAGTGATGCCATCCAACCATCTCATCCTCTGTCACCCCCTTCTCCTCGTGCCCTCAATCTTTCCCAGCATCAGGGTCTTTTCCAATGAGTCTGCTCTTCACATCAGGTTGTCACAGTATTGGAGCTTCAGCTTCATCATCAGTCCTTCCAGTGAATATTCAGGGGTGATTTCCTTTAGGATTGACTGGTTTGATCTGCTGTCCAAAGGACTCTCAAGAATCTTCTCCAACACCACAATTTGAAAGTTTTCTTATTCTACATGAAAGAGGCACAGAATGAATATCTACCCTTGGTCAGCATCTCTTTGCCTCTTCTTCTAGAGAATGGAGTATAAGCAAGGCCATTGAGAATTCGTAACCAGTATTTAGTTCTGCTTCATTTGACAGATCCTCAAATGAATACCATTTCTGTGGGCAGATATTCTGTACATACAGGTAATGTTTCCTTTTAGGACAAAACATGCACTTGGTCAATCAAGGCTCATTCGTAGTAGCTTTCATTGTGGCTTCATATTTTTAGTAGCTGCAATAATGTTCATTACAGCTCATGTAGCTTCTTTAGCTTGTTCAGTACTTTTACACTTTCCACTATGTTTTATGCTAGATCATACAAGATGAATGCTTTAAGAATAAATGTAACAGGCATCCAATAAGAAAGAAAATTACTTTGAACTTAGGTTTAGATTCTATTCCTTGGTCACTAAATATTGACCCAGCAAAGTGAAATATGAAGAGGAATAATTACTCAATTTATTGTTAAGTGTAGCTTGTCATGGGATTATAGAAATTCTTCTTCCACCAAAAGCTCTTTCAATCCTCTTTTTTCTTGGGTAGCCTGAATTTCATCAAATGTAACTTTAAAATTCAATTTCTGTTTATATGAACATGTTCAATCATACTAATATACTTTGATGTTTCCTGAGCATGACAGATATCCTTGTAAAACCTTGGCTTTTTATTTTTTTTAATACCTCTATACATGAAGAGGAAAAGGGAAGTTTAAATATTTTGATTTTCACAACGATCTCTAAGAGAATTCTAAGGAGGAAAAAAACCCAAGCTACCGTGCAATATTGCTTATTGGCTGGATAAAAAGCAACATTGTCCTCATTTTGTGCAAATAGAAGGTGACTCCAGGTGTCCCAGTGCACAGCCAGGAAGCTGACAAGAGCAGGACCCACAGGGAAGCCAGCTGGGGGCAGTGAGGGCGGTCAAGCTGGTAGCCCAGGGCAACCTTTCAATTTGTGGTGGTAAAACCTAGGGGTTGGAACCTGCTGCATGGAAAGGAAAATTTTTATTCCACCCCTTTTCATCTAGGTTGAGGTAAAACCTCAATGGGAGTACTTGTGTTAGAGCCCCTTGAAACAGATTTCTTGAAAAGTATTTTTTCTCAAGTGTTTTCTTAAAACTTTGAAATTGAAAATGTAGACTATAGGGCTCATTAGTGTGTCCATGGGTGGTCTTCAAAGGCTGGCCCGAGACTCTGTGTTGGGTGTGTGCCCACATGGGGTGAGTGAGGTGTGGGTAGGCCTGGCCACCTTAATTCTGAGACCTGTAGAAAAGAAGCCACATGCTTTTTCTTCTTTTATGTTCCTGCAGCCCCAGAAGACTGGCCCCATGGTTTCCCAGCGAGGTCTTGTTTCAGAGATTTCCAGAGCTGGGAGGCGAGGAGGGGCTTACCCTGCCTCTGCACACTGCTCAATAAAACATTTTGCTGAAGTGCTAAGCCCATGAGAGCAGTCCTTTATGTATAGGTGATAACCTGGCTATCACAGGGATTTAGGTAGAGAAGTCTCATTTCTATTATAATAATGCATAGACTTTGATTATGAGAGATACACTTTACATTGTGACTTAGAGCACAGCTGGATTTGTGTACGTGCATACATCAGTTCAGTTCAGTTCAGTTCCAGTCGCTCAGTCATGTCCGACCCTTTGCAACCCCATGAATCGCAGACGCCAGGCCTCCCTGTCCATCACTATCTCCCGGAGTTCACTTAGACTCATGCT
>SJXQ01003290.1:1600-23556 GCA_006408695.1 Aepyceros melampus | reverse complement strand
CAGCTTGAACATCAGGAAGTTCACGGTCCATGTATTGCTGAAGCCTGGCTTGGAGAATTTTGAGCATTACTTCACTAGCATGTGAGATGAGTGCAATTGTGCGGTAGTTTGAGCATTCTTTGGCATTGCCTTTCTTTGGGATTGGAATGAAAACTGAACTTTTCCATCCTGTGGCCACTGCTGAGTTTTCCAAATTTGCTGGCATATTGAGTGCAGCACTTTCACAGAATCATCTTTCAGGATTTGAAATAGCTCCACTGGAATTCCATCATCTCCACTAGCTTTGTTCGTAGTGATGCTTTCTAAGGCCCACTTGACTTCACATTCCAGGATGTCTGGCTCTAGATGAGTGATCACACCATTGTGATTATCTGGGTCATGAAGATCTTTTTCGTACAGTTCTTCTGTGTATTCTTGCCACCTCTTCTTAATATCTTCTGCTTCTGTTAGTTAGGTCTATACCATTTCTGTCCTTTATCGAGCCCATCTTTGCATGAAATGTTCCCTTGGTATCTCTAATTTTCTTGAAGAGATCTCTAGTCTTTCCCATTCAGTCCTTGTCCTCTATTTCTTTGCATTGATTACTGAAGAAGGCTTTCTTATCTCTTCTTGCTAATTTTTATGTATCAATTCATTATTTCATCCATTCATTCAGTTAACCCAAGAATCCTTCATTCTTTTATCATTTAATTCATTAACTTACTCATCTGCTCCATCTGTCCATTTCTCTCATCCCTGATTTTGCACATCTTTGAATTTTTTTTAAATACAAACCACATAGCTGAACATTGTACAAATCAAAATTGTGTGGCTCGATTAAACCCAGATTAACCTCCTGAGTCCAGAAATGAAACACTGCCAGGCCCCCGTGCCCCATGCTGAGAAGCCTGCCTCCTTCAGCTGTTCCTCACTCCGGAGCAGGAGTGGTGGGGCCTGGGATGGGTGTGGACCAGGGCTGTGTCCTACAGATGAAGGTCTGTGAGGGGACAGTAAAGGCTGCAGCCAGGGACCCTGCAGTGGGGGCTGGTGGGTGGGGTGTGAAGGAGGAGGGCAGGTTGAGGGATGCGGAGCCTGAGGTTTCGGGAAGGAGGCCGTGGGCACCCTCCAGGGCCCAGCTTTGGGTGTTGATCATGATGGTCAAGGCTCCGGGCCCCTCTCTGGCCCACCATCAGGGCCGCCTTTCTGCCCNCTCCCCAGACAGCCATTTTGCTTTTTTTGCATTTCTTTTCCATGGGGAAGGTCTTGATCCTTGTCTCCTGTACAATGTCACGAACCTCATTCCATAGCTCATCAGGCATTCTATCAGATCTAAGCCCTTAAATCTCTTTCTCACTTCCACTGTATAATCATAAGGGATTTGATTTAGGTTGTACCTGAATGGTCTAGCAGTTTTCTCTACTTTCTTCAATTTAAGTCTGAATTTGGTAATGAGTTCATGATCTGAGCCACACTCAGCTCCTGGTCTTGTTTTTGTTGACTGTATACAGCTTCTCCATCTTTGGCTGCAAATAATATAATCAACCTGATTTTGGGTGTTGGCCATCTGGTGATGTCCATGTGTAGAGTCTTTTCTTGTGTTGTTGGAAGAGGGTGTTTGCTATGACCAGTGCATTTTCTTGGCAAAATTCTGTTAGTCTTTGCCATGCTTCATTCAGCATTCCAAGGCCAAATTTGCCTGTTACTGCAGGTGTTTCTTACCTTCCTACTTTTGCATTCCAGTCCCCTATAATGAAAAGGACATCTTTTTTGGGTGTTAGTTTTAAAAGTTCTTATAGGTCTTCATAGAACTGTTCAACTTCAGCTTCTTCAGCATTACTGATTGGGGCATAGACTTGGATTATGATGATATTGAATGGTTTGCCTTGGAGACGAACAGAGATCATTCTGTCATTTTTGAGATTGCATCCAAGTACTGCATTTTGGACTCTTTTGTTGACCATGATGGCTATTCCATTTCTTTTGAGGGATTCCTTCCCGCAGTAGTAGATATAATGGTCATCTGAGTTAAATTCACCCATTCATTCCATTTTAGTTTGCTGATTCCTATAATGTCGACATTCACCCTTGCCATCTCTTGTTTGACCACTTCCAGTTTGCCTTGATTCATGGGCCTGCCATTCCAGGTTCCTATGCAGAATTGCTCTTTACAGCATCGGAGCTTGCTTCTATCACCAGTCACATCCACAGCTGGGTATTGTTTTTGCTTTGGCTCCATCCCTTCATTCTTTCTGGAGTTATTTCTCCACTGATCTCCAGTAGCATATTGGGCACCTACTGACCTGGGGAGTTCCTCTTTCAGTATCCTATCATTTTGCCTTTCCATGCTGTTCATCGGGTTCTCAAGGCAAGAATACTGAAGTGGTTTGCCATTCCCTTTTCCAGTGGACCACATTCTGTCAGACCTCTCCACTATGACCCACCTGTCTTGGGTGGCCCCAGATGGCATGGCTTAGTTTCATTGAGTTAGACAAGGCTGTGGTCCTAGTGTGATTAGATTGACTAGTTTTCTGTGAGTATGATTTCAGTGTGTCTGCCTTCTGATGCCCTCTTTTAACACCTACCATCTTACTTGGGTTTCTCTTACCTTAGGTGTTGGGTATCTCTTCACAGCTGGTCTAGCAAAGCACAGCCACTGCTCCTTACCTTTGATGAGGGGTCTCTCCTCACCACCAACTTTCCTGACCTTCAATGTAGGATGGCTCCTCTAGGCCCTCCTGTGCCCACGCAGCCACCCCTTCTTGGAAATGGGGTTTCTTCTCCCGGCAGCTGCCCCTGGCCTCGGATGCGAGGTAGCTCCTCACAGCCACGCTTAGTGTGCCGGCTGCAGCCACCTGCACTTAGTGCGCCAGCCAGCACTGATAACGCTGGAGACCTTCAGTTCAATTCAGTTGCTCAGTCGTGTCTGACTTTTTGCGACTCCATGAATCGCAGCACGCCAGGTCTCCCTGTCTATCACCAACTCTCAGAGTTCACTCAGACTCACGTCCATCGAGTCAGTGATGCCATCCAGCCATCTCATCCTCTGTCGTCCCCTTCTCCCCCGTCCCCATCCCTCCCAGCATCAGGGTCTTTTCCAATGAGTCAACTCTTCACATGAGGGGGACAAAGTGACCCAACTCCAACCCAGCTGCTTCAGAAGGTTGACCTGCCTCAACCTGGCTAGGATCCAGTCCCTGGGAGGTTGTCAGGTATTTTTCTGACTAAGAGATAAGAAGGAACTCTGTCTTAAGTATGGGATTATTGTATGCCCTAAAAGTGAGCCTACTAGGCAAAAGGTGTTAGGTGCAGACAACCAAGAGAAGAGATGTTCCTCCAGCCCAATTTTGGCTCCGCTTTTTATGTTTTTTTTTTCTACTATGACTGGGCCTGCCAAATATAAATTCGGCTAGCCAGGAATGCTGTTTGTTTTATCTGAGATCCTCACTCTGGTCCTCGGAACTTCCTTTGTTCTGTTTTCATGGACTTTTCCCATCCTTATCTTTTAGCCACCACCATTCTGGACTTCTTTTTCCTATTCTAACTACCTAACAATTCCAATCCCAAAGAAAGGCAATGCCAAAGAACGTCCAAACTACTGCACAATTATACTCATCTCATCTGCTAGCGAAATAATGATCAAAATTCTCCAAGCCAGGCTTCAACAATATAAGAACTGAGAACTTTGAGATGTTCAAGTTTGATTTAGAAAAGGCAAAGGAACAAGAGTTCAAATTGCCAACATCCACTGGATCATCAAAAAAGCAAGAGAGTTCCAGAAAAACATCTACTTCTGCTTTATTGACTGCACCAAAGCCTTTTACTGTGCAGATCACAATAAACAGTGGAAAATCTTTAAGAGATGGGAATACCAGACCACCTGACCCGCCTCTTGAGAAACCTGTATGCAGGTCAGGAAGCAACAGTTAGAATGGGATGTGGAACAACAGACTGATTCTAAATCAGGAAAGGTTGACGTCAAGGTTGTATGTTGTCACCATGCATATTTAATGTATATGCAGAGTACATCATGAGAAATGCTGGGCTGGATGAAGCACAAGCTGGAATCAAGATTGTCAGGAGAAATACAATAACCTCAGATATGCAAATGACACCACCCTTATGGTAGGAAGCGAAGAAGAACTAAAGAGCCTCTTGATGAAAGTGAAAGAGGAGAGTGAAAAAGTTGGCTTAAAACTCAACATTCAGAAAACTAAGATCTTGGCATCTGGTCCCATCACTTCATGGCAAATAGATGGGTAAACAATGGAAACAGTGAGAAACCTTATTTGAGGGAGCTCCAAAATCACTGCAGATGGTGACTGCAGCCATGAAATTAAACGACGTTTACTCCTTGGCAGGAAAGTTATGACCAAATTAGACAATATATTGAAAAGCAGAGACATTACTCTGCCAACAATGGTTTGTCTAGTCAAGGCTATGGTTTTTCCAGTTGTTGTGTATGGATGTGAGAGTTGGATTATAAGGAAAACTGAGCACCAAAGAAATGAAGCTTTTGAACTGTGGTATTGGAGGACTCTTGAGAGTCCCTTTGACTGCAGGGAGATCCAACCAGTCAATTCTAAAGAAAATCAGTCTTGAATATTCATTGGAAGAACTGATGCTGAAGCTGAAACTCTAATATTTTGGCCACCCGATACAAAGAACTGACTCATTTGAAAAGACCCTGATGCTTAGAAAGATTGAAGGCGAGAGGAGAAGGGGATGACAGAGGATGAGATGGTTGGATGTCTTCACTGACTCAATGGACATGAGTTTGAATAAGCTCTGGGAGTTGATGATGGACAGGGAAGCCTGGTGTGCTGCAGTCCATGGGGTTACAAAGAGTCAGACACGACTGAGTGACTGAACTGAACTGAACTGAACTGGAGATACAGTAGTTATCCCCAGGTTCACTGGCAGAAAGATCTTCACTGAACAAATCTGCATGATTTCAGGCATAGCTCCTAGCTGCATAGATTTTACCCTGGTTTTCTGGTATTTTAAGAAGTTAACTGGGTTTCTCACAGCCATTTTAAGAAACCAAATTTTGCTTGCAAATGGGTTGCTTTCATTTGCTTTCAAATGAAGAAACCTCACTGATTCAAAAATTCTACCAATGGTGGTTATAATAGCAGACCTTCAGAGATTGGAGGGAATTTCCACTTGTTTGGAAATAAAGAGAATAAATTAACAACTAATATTAAGGGATAAGACTCTGAACATGCAATGACATAAAAATCATGAAAATATGTGAAGACTCTGGCTCTTTCCATTGCTACTGAACAACTTAAGAGAGAGAGAGTATTAGAAGTGTAGTTTACAAATTATTGCATGAAATAGAACTCAGAAACCTTGTCTATTATGTGGAAAAATAATTTATTTTTGTAACTATAAGTTCCAGTAGTTACAAAAACAAACAAACAACAACAAAATAAAAAACATTTTATTGGGGTTGGTGGACTCACAATCGAAGCCTAATTTTGAAATCTCTTCTGAACTCCTCCTAATAACCAGAGATCAACTTTGCTAAGCATAAGAAAAAATTCACCAATAATATTTCCAGCAAATATTATAAAACAGGATTTCTACATAAGCTCAGGATGCAGATAGAGAGCCTATATGGCCAAACCAGCAAAAGCAAGACCAGCACACAGACACAGACACACACACACACACACATGAGCAGTTTATTGGTGACACTAGTGGGAGTGACTAAAAAGGGAGTTGATTTGCCTTCTGAGCTTGGAACTCTAAAATTGTCAAAAAGAATAATGCAAAATAAAATACAATCCCCAAAGGGGAAACAAAATAACTTCATGTGGAAACCTGGATTCCTGAATCAAGGAGGGCATCAGGCAAATCTGGATGTCTTCCTCATAAGCCCTAAGTTGCAAGTAAGGACAAACAAACAAAACAAACAAACAAACAAACAACAACAACAAAAAAAAAAACCCTTACTTATTTAACATAAGAAGGTTAAATAGTGCTGTGCTTTTCAGAGATATAAAAACATACTCTACTCCTTAAAGACTCGGCTGAATTTGGATGGGAAACTGCAAAAGGAAACAAATAAGCAGATCAAACACATGGTAAATAGGAGAGTAGTTTCAGATTTTAAGATAGGAGGCATAAAAAGAGTGAAACCCCTGAAATCACTAATATAGTAAAATGAAACATCTAAAAGTAGGAGAATTGGTTTGGAAAAAAAGTTGTGAATGACTAGGAAAAACAAATCTGGAGGCTGGGAAACACATTTATAAATTTGACTTCGCTGTGAAACAAAAAAGTCAGGAAAAGATTTCATGTTGTAGTTATTCACTGTAACAATCTTAGAGAAAATATAAATTTGGAAAGTTGAAAAGCCACTCTGACTCCTTCCCACCCCTTGCATAGGACCCTCTATCATAGTGAGAGATAATAATATCAAATAAGACAAAATTACTAACTAGAACAGGAATGTTAAGTATGGCAAAAAAAAATAAATAATAATAATACTAAAGGCCATAATTCCTGATGGAATATAGCAATTATCAATATCAGTGCCCCCAATAAACCAGCAATACTTTCTGAGAAAGAAAGTAATAAACCTAAGAATGTATATAACTTCTCCTAAGGAATACTTTAAAATATTTTAATCAGTATTGCTCTGATACCAAAGCCAGATAAGGACACTGTAGCAGGAAAAAAAAAAAAAAAGCAAAAACTATACACAAATATTCCTGAAATAGATTTAAAAATTTTCAAAAAAATCTAGCAAACCAAATTCTAGAGCACATTAGAAGCATCATAAACCATCAGCAAGTGGCATTTATCCTTAGATGCAAGAATGGTTCAATATATTCAAATCAATAACTGTGTTAGACCACATTAATGGAATGAAAGGCAAAAATCATATGATCATCTTGATAGATGCAGAAAAAGCATTTGAGAAAATTAAGTATCCTTTCATGATGAAAAAAAAAAAAAACCTCTCAACAAAAAGTGTATAAAAGAAATTTACTTCTACATAATAAAGGCCATATATGATGAAGCTAACATCATACTCTAACATACTCAGCTAACATCATACTCAGTGATGAAAGGTTAAAGCTTTTGCTTCATGATCAGGAAGAAGATATCAATGCTCATTCCTGTCATTTTTGTTTAGTATATACTGCAAGCCTTAGCCAAAGTAATTAGGCAAGTAAAGGAAATAAAAGACAAACTGATAAGGAAGATAGAATTGTGTCTGCAAATAATATGATCTTATATACAGAAAATCCTAAATACTGTACAAAAAGACCATTTTAGGTAATAAACAAATTCAGTAAATTTTCAGGATACAATATCAACATAGAGAAATCAGCTGCAATTCTATACACTAACAATGAAATATTTGAAAAAGAAATAAAACAATCCTACTCATAGCATGATCTAAAACAGTAAAACATTTAGAAATAAATTTGACCAAGGCAGTGGAAGATCCATATATTGAAAACTATAAGTTTTTTTTTTTTTAAAGATTCATATGCTTCTCATTTTTAAAAAATATGTGTTGTTTTATCTTTGTTTAAAGACCCCATTTTATTTTATTTTAATTTTTAGGCAACAATTTTTACATGACCGAAAAGCTACAAGTAAGAAAATAAAAAATAAATAAATAGGACTCTATCAAACTAAAAGTTTCTGCACAGCAAAATAAACAGTCAACAAAATGAAAAGGCAACCAATGGAATGGAAGAAAATATTTGCAAGTTACCTATCTGACAAGGGGTTAACATCCAAAATATAAAAGAAACATACAACTAATAGCAAAACAAGCAACAATTCAAATTTAAAATGGACAAAAGACTTAAACAGACATTTTCCCAAAAAGGACAGGTGGATGGCCAACAGGTATATGAAAAAAGATGCTTAACATTACAAGTCACTGGGAAAATTCAAATCAAATCTATGATGAGATATCACATCACACCTGTTAGAATAGCTATTGTCAAAAAGACAAGAGACAACAAATGTTGATGTGAATATGGAAAAAGGAAAAAGGGGGAATGCTTGTATACTGTTGGTGGGAATGTTAGTCGGTGAATCCACTATGGAAAACGGTATGGTTTCCTCCAGATGTAAAACAGAACTATCATATGATCCAGCACTCCTTTGGTATACATGTAAAGGAAACGAAAATAGGATATTGAAGAGATAACTGTTCTGCCATGTTAATTNGAATGTTAGTCGGTGAATCCACTATGGAAAACGGTATGGTTTCCTCCAGATGTAAAACAGAACTATCATATGATCCAGCACTCCTTTGGTATACATGTAAAGGAAATGAAAATAGGATATTGAAGAGATAACTGTTCTGCCATGTTAATTGCAGCATTAGTCACAATAGCCAAGAAAACGAAACAGCCTAAATGTCCATCTGTAGGTGAATGGAGAAATATGATATGGAGGAACATATATATATATATATGAGAAGGCAATGGCACCCCACTCCAGTACTCTTGCCTGAAAAATCCCAGGGATGGAGGAGCCTGATGGGCTGCAGTCCATGGGGTCGCGAAGACATGACTGAATGACTTCACTTTCACTTTTCACTCTCATGCATTGAATAAAGAAATGGCAACCCACTAGAGTGTTCTTGCCTGGAGAATCTCAGGGACAGAGGACCTGGTAGGCTGCTGTCTCTGGGGTCACACAGAGTCGGACATGACTGAAGCAACTTAGCAGTAGCAGTAATGCCAGTGGCTAAGATGGCAGAGGATGGGGAGATTTTGGTCAAAAGGTATAAACTCCCAGTTAAAGATAAGAAATAAAGGCTGTGAAAAGAGACAAAGAAGGATACTATATAATGATCAAATGATCAATCCAAGAAGAATTTATAACAATTATAAATATATATGTGCACCCAACATAGGAGCACCACAATATGTAAGGAAAATGCTAACAAGTATGAAAGGGGAAATTAATAATAGTGGGAGATTTTAATACCCAAATCACACCTATGGATAGAACAACTAAACAGAAAATTAGCAAGGAAACACAAACTTTAAATGATACAATGGACCAGTTAGACCTAATTGATATCTATAGGACATTTCACCCCAAAAGAATGAATTTCACCTTTTTCTCAGGTGCACACGGAACCTTTTCCAGGATAGATCACATCCTGGGCCATAAATCTAGCCTTGGTAAATTCAAAAAAATTGAAATCATCTCAAGCATCTTTTCTGATCACAATGTGGTAAGATTAGATGTCAACTACAGGAAAAAAACACACATACAACTATTAAGAATACAAACATATGGAGGCTAAATAACACATTTCTGAATAACCAACCAATCATAGAAGAAATAAAAATATGCATAGAAATGAATGAAAATGAAAACACAATAACCCAAAACCTATGGGATTCAGTAAAAGCAGTGCAAAGGGGAAGGTTCATAGCAATACAAGTCTAGAAATAGGACAAAAATAAAATAAATACCCTAACTATACAAGTAAAGCAACTAAAAAAAGAAGAAAAGAACTCCAGGGTGAGTAGAAGGAAAGAGATCATAAAAATTAGGGCAGTGATAAATGCAAAAGAAACAAAGGAGACCATAGCAAAAATCAACAAAGCTAAAAGCTGATTCTTTGAGAAGATAAGTAAAACAGACAAACCATTAGCCAGACTCATCCAGAAAAAAAGGAGAATATTCAAATCAACAAAATTAGAAATGAAAATGGAGAAATCACAACAGAAAACACAGAACTACAAAGTTTCATAAGAGACTGTTATCAGCAAATAGATGCCAATAAAATGGACAACTTGGAAGAAATGGACAAATTCTTAGAAAAGTATAACTTTCCAAAACTGAACCAGGAAGAAACAGAAAATCTTAACAGACTCATCACAAGCACAGAAATTGAAACTGTAATCAGAAATCTTCCAGTAAACAAAGCCTAGAAAATATGGCTTCACAACTGAATTCTACCAAAAATTTAGAGAAGAGTTAACACCTATTCTACTCAAACTCTTCCAGAAAATTGCAGAGGAAGATAAGCTTCCAAATTCATTCTATGAGGCCACCATCATGCTAATACCAAAACCAGACAAAGATGCCACAAAAAAAGAAAACTACAGGGCAATATCACTGATGAGCAGAGATGCAAAATGCTTAACAAAGTTCTAGTAAACAGAATCCAACAACATATTAAAAAGTACATTCATCATGACTAAGTAGGCTTTATCCCAGGGATTCAAGGATTCTTTAATATTCACAAATCAATCAATATGGTACACCACATTAACAAACTGAAAGATAAAAGCCATATGATGGAGACAAAGCCTTTGACATAATTCAACAGCCATTTATGATAAAAACCCAAAGCAGCATAGAAGGAACATACCTCAACATAATAAAAGTCACATATGATAAACCCATAGTAAACATTATCCTCAGTAGTGAAAAATTGAAAGCATTTCCCCTAAAGTCAGGAACAAGACAAGGATACCCACTCTCACCACTACTGTTCAACATAGTTTTGGAAGTTTTAGCCACAGCAATTAGAGAAGAAAAAGAAATAAAAGAAATCTAGATTGGAAAAGAAGCAAAACTCTCACTGTTTTCAGATGACATGATCCTCTGTGTAGAAAACTGTAAAGACTCCATCAGAAAATTACTAGAGCTAATCAGTGAATATAGTAAAGTTGCAGGATATAAAATTACACAGAAATCCCTTGCATTCCTGTACACTAACAATGAGAAAATAGAAAGAGAAATTAAGGAAACAATTCCATTCACCATTGCAACGAAAAGAATAAAATACTTAGGAATCAGTTCAGTTCAGTTCAGTCGCTCAGTCATGTCTGACTCTTTGTGACCCCATGATCACAGCACACCAGGCCTCCTTGTCCATCACCAACTCCTGGAGTTCACTCAGACTCATGTCCATCAAGTCAGTGATGCCATCCAGCCATCTCATCCTCTGTCATCCCCTTCTCCTCCTGCCCCCAGTCCCTCCCAGCATCAGAGTCTTTTCCAATGAGTCAACTCTTCGCATGAGGTGGCCAAAATACTGGAGTTTCAGCTTTAGCATCATTCCTTTCAAAGAAATCCCAGGGCTGATCTCCTTCAGAATGGATTGGTTGGATCTCTTTGCAGTCCAAGGGACTCTCAAGTGTCTTCTCCAACACCACAATTCAAAAGCATCAATTCTTTGGCACTCAGAGCTACCTAAAACAAACAAACAAACAAACAAAAAACCCAAATACCTATATATAGAAAACTATAAAACACTGATGAAAGAAATCAAGATGACACAAATAGATGGAGTAGTATACCATGTTCATGAATTGGAAGAATCAATATAATGAAAATGAGTATACTGCCCAAAGCAGTCTATGGATTCAATGCAATCCCTATCAAGCTACCAATGGTAATTTTCAGAGAACTAGAACATATAATTTGTATGGAAATACAAAAAACCTCTAATAACCAAAGCAAACTTGAGAAAGAAAAATGGAACTGGAGGAATCAACTTGCCTGACTTCAGGCTATACTACAAAGCTGCAGTCATCAAAACACTATGGTACTGGTACAAACACAGAAATATAGACCAATAGAACAAAATAAAAGCCCAGAGATAAATCAATGCATCTATGGACACCTTATCTTTGACAAAGGGGACAAGAATATACAATGGTGAAAAGACAATCTCTTTAACAAGTTGTGCTGGGAAAACTAATCAACCACTTGTAAAAGAATGAAACTAGAACACTTTCTAACACCATACACAGAAATAAACTCAAAATGGATTAAAAACCTAAACATAAGACCAGAAACTATAAAATTACTGGAGAAAATCATAGGCAAAACAGTCTCTGACATAAATCACAGCAGGATCCACTATGATCCACCTCCCAGAGTAATGGAAATAAAAGCAAAAATAAACAAATGGGACCTAACTAAAATTAAAAGCTTTTGCACAGTGAAGGAAACTATAAGCAAGGTGAAAAGACAGCCTTCAGAATTGGAGAAAATAATAGCAAATGAAGCAACTGACAAAGAATTAATCTCAAAAATATCCTAGCAGCACCTGCAGCTCAATTCCAGAAATATAAGTGGCCCAATCAAAAAATGGGCCAAAGAACTAAACAGACATTTCTCCAAAGAAGATGTAAAGATGGCTACCAAACATATGAAAAGATGCTCAACATCACTCATTATCAGAGGAATGAAAATCAAAGCCATAATGAGGTACCGTCTCATGCTGGTCAGAATGGCTGCTATCAAAAAGTTTACAAACAATAAATGCTGGAGACAGTGCAGAGAAAAAGGAACCCTCATACACTGTTGGTGGGAATGCAAACTAGTACAGCCACTATGGAGAACAGTGTGAAGATTCCTTAAAAAATTAGAAGTAGAACTTCTATATGACCCAGCAATCCCACTGCTGGGCATACTTACTGAGAAAACCAGAATTGAAAGAGGCATGCGTACCCCAGGGCTCATTGCAGCACTGTTTACAATAGCCAGGACATGGAAGCAACCTAGATGTCCATCAGCAGATGACTGGATAAGAAAGCTTTGGTGTATATACACAGTAGAATATTACTCAGCTATTAAAAAGAATGCATTTGAATCAGTTCTAATGGGTGGATGAAATTGGAGCCTATTATACAGGACAAAATAAGTCAGAAAGAAGAACACTATTACAGTATATTAACACATATATATGGAATTTAGAAAGATGGTAATGATGACCCTATACATGAAACAGCAAAAGACACACAGATGTAAAGAACAGACTTTTGGACTCTGTGAGAGAAGGTGATGGTGGGATAATTTGAGAGAATAGCATTTAAACATGTATATTATCATATGTGAAATAGATCGCCAGTCCAGGTTCAATGTATGAAACAGGGTACTCAAGACTGGTGCACTGGGATGATCCTGAGAGATAGGATGAGGAGGGAGGTGGGAGGGAGGTTCAGAAAGGGGAACACATGTACACCCATGGCTGATTCATGTGAATATATGGCAAAAACCACCACAATATTGCAACCTAATTAGCCTCCAATTAAAATAAATAAAAAATAAAGATAAGTAATAAAGTTCTGGGGATCTAATATACAGCATGGAGAGCATAGTTAACAACATTGTACTATGTACTTGACAGTAGTTGAGAGAGCAGATCTTGAATGTTCTCACCACAAAAAAAAAAAAAAAGGAAATTTTGTGAGGTGATGACAGTTTTTGATGATGATTTTGCAATATATTCTGCAATATATATATGCATCAAATCATCATGTTATATACAATAAACAGTGTCAAATGTCAATTATATTTCAATAAAGCTGGAATACAAATACTTATTAATACTAAAATACTTAGCTTAATACTAAATTGAGAATTGGAAAATAAAATGGGAACATTGCTTTCATGATCTTGAAAAAATTAAAATCATTAAATTTAATAAGAACCTAGGGCATATAGAGAAAGGTGTAAGTTCTGTTAACAGAGGAAAAACTAGTTTTAACAGGTGAATAATGCATACTACATTTACCTGTCTCTTGGTTGTGAAAACGATTTATTGTATAATTATTCAAGTAAATTTTACATATCATATACATTGAAAACAATTCTAATAAAAAATTCTCAATCTTAAACAGCATTATTCTTAAAGTCACATAGAAGGAAAAGTGCTTGTGAATACTTAAGAAATGTGACAAAATAGTGATGAATAGTCAGTGTACTTTTCAGTTATCAGAGCATAGCTCTAAAGTTGGTGACCTGTGGAACGGACTGTTCAATCCGGAAATAGATTTCCCAAAATGCCATCCTACTACATGAGGAATATGATATTTCAATTCAGTGGGATATTAGAAATAAAATGATTTCAGCTATGCATTTAAAAGACTGTAAAACTGAAATGTTATTTAAACTAATTACAAGATCAGTTCCAGATGAAATAAAACAGAAAACAAAAATCAGTGATGCATTCTTTGGAAGAGCATGGTAAAAACACAAAAGCCAAAAAACATTGTATTTAACTATGTAAATATGAAAAGCCTTTGGGTGGTAAAACATACTATACAAAGTTATTAAAAAGATTGATTTGAAAAAATCTTGAAACAAAATGACAGATCAGGTATAATATTTATAGCATGAGAACTTACAGTCTATGAACAGATATGTAAGCCAATGTAAAATTGGATAAGGCATGTGAATTCACAGAAAATGATCAAGAAAAACATAAAAAGCTGAATAAAGGCACCAGAATTAATGGAAATGCAATTGAAATAATGAGATATTTCCTTGTAACTTTTACATTGGAAAAAAAGGAAAGAGACTCATTTGAAGGCAGAGTTCCAAAGAATCAGAAGGAGAGATAAGAAGGCCAACTAAGTGAGCAATGCAAAGAAATAAAGAAAAACAATCAAATGGGAAAGGCTAGAGATGTCGTCAAGAAAATTAGAGATACCAAGGGAAAACATCATGCAAAGATGGACACAATAAAGGTGGCAAGAGTACCCAGAAGAACTATATAAAAAACACTGTAATGAGCCAGATAATCACGATGGTGTGATCACTCACCTAGATAGAGCCAGACATCGTGAAGTGTGAAGTTAAGTGGGCCTTAGGAAGCATTACTATGAACAAAGCTAGTGGAGGTGATGGAATTCCATTCGTGCTATTCAAACCCTAAAAGATGATGCTAGAAAATGCTGCATTCAATATGCCAGGAAAATTAGAAAATTCACAGAGGCTGCAGGACTGGAAAGGGTCTGTTTTGTTTCCAGTCCCAAAGAAAGGACATACCAAAGAATGTTCAAACTACTCCACAACTTCACTCATTTCACATGCTAGCAAGTAATGCTCACAATTCTCCAAGCAAGTCTTCAACAGTAGGTGAACCAAGAACTTCCAGATGTTCAAGCTGGATTTAGAAAAGGCAGAGGAACCAGAGATCAAATTACCAACATCTTTTGGATCAGAAAAAAAGCAAGACAATTCCAGAAAGCATCTACTTCTGCTTTATTGGCTATGCCAAAGCCTTTGACTGCATGGATCACAGAAAACTGTGGAAAATTCTTAAAGAGATAGAAATATCAGAATATCTTCCCTGCCTCCTGAGAAATCTGTATGCAGGTCAAGAAGCAACAATTAGAACCAGACATGGATCAACAGACTGGTTCCAAATAGGGAAAAGAGAACATCCGGGCTGTATATTGACACACTGCTTATTTAACTTACATGCAGAGTACATCATCCAAAATGCTTGGTTGGATGAAGCACAAGCTGGAATCAAGTTTGCTATGAGAAACATCAATAACCTCATATATGCCGATCCTATAGATGTACACGCCCACACCCATATATACACCCATATACACTCCCACACCCATATAGCAGAAAGTGAAGAACTAAGGAGCCCCTTGAAAGTGAAAGAGGAGAGTGAAAAAGCTGGCTTAAAAGTCAACATTCAAAAAAATGAAGATCATGGCATCTGGTCCCATCACTTCATGGCAAATAGATGGGGAAACAGGGAAACAGCAAGAAACTTTATTTTCTTGGTCTCTAAAATCACTCAGGTGGTGACTGCAGCAATGAAATTAAAAGATACTTACTCCTTGGAAGAAAAGCTATGACCATTCTAGACAGCATATTAAGAAACAGAGACATTACTTTGCCAATAAAAATTCATATAGTCAAGGCTTGGTTTTTCCAGTCATCATGTATGGATATGAGAGCTGGACCATAAAGAAAGTTTGGTGCTAAATAATTAATGTTTTTGAACTGTGGTGTTGGAGAAGACTCTTGAGAGTCCCTTGGACTGCAAGGAGATAAAACCAGTCAATCCTCAAGAAAATGAGTCCTGAATATTTATTGGAAGGACTGATGCTGAAGCTGAAACTCCAATACTTTGGCCACCTGATGCGAAGAGCTGACTCATTAGAAAAGGGCCTAATGCTAAGAGAGATTGAAGGCAGGAGGAGAAGGTGAGGATAGTTTGAGATGGTTGAATGGCATCACCAACTCTATGGACCTGAGTGTGAATGGTCTCCAGGGGATGGTGATGGACTGGCTAGCCAGGAGTGCTTCAGTCCATTGGGTCACAAAGAGTTGAACATGACTGAGTGACTGAACAAAAAGAACAGTGGAAAAAGTTTAAATATATATGCAGTTGGTGGTGTAGGGGAAAATATACTATCATATATACTAGGTAGAAACTGAAATTTTATATTCTATTAAGAAAGTAATTTTGCAACATTCTTTAAGGAAAGCAATGCTTATGCCCATCAACAGAGTAGCAGTCACTCCTGGAAATCTACCTATTCTTTAGAAATAAATCTACAAATTGAAAAGGCTATGTGCTCACAGACATCTATTGTGGGAAAGAATTTAAGAAAATTAATGATCAGTGATCAGTCCTGGGTGTTCTTTGGAAGGAATGATGCTAAAGCTGAAACTCCGGTACTTTGGCCACCTCATGTGAAGAGTTGACTCACTGGAAAAGACCCTGAGGCTGGGAAGGACTGGGGGCAGGAGGAGAAGGGGACGACAGAGGATGAGATGGCTGAATGGCATCACCGACTCGATGGACGTGAGTTTGAGTGAACTCCGGGAGTTGGTAATGGAGGCCTGGCATGCTGCTATTCATGGGGTCGCAAAGAATCGGACATGACTGAGTGACTGAACTGAACTGAAAAAAGAAATGTTTAAATAGTGTTATATGCCATCATGAATATTATACAGCTCTTAACAAGACTGAATTAGGACTATAAGAGTAGACCAGTCTGAGGTTGGAGATGTGTCAGATTTTGTAAGATATTATGAAGGAAAGTAAAATGTTCATCAACAAAATGAACAGGCAAGCTACTGAGTAGGAGAAAATATTTGGAAGTTCACATATAGGATAAGGGTTAATATCCAAAATACATAAAGAACTCAGAGAATTCAACAAAAAGACACCAAAAATCCCTAACAATCCAACTAAAAATTGGGCTGAGAATCTGGATTGATGTTTTTCTAAAGAAGACATACAGATGGCCAACAGTTTCAAAAAACATGGTCAACATCACTAATCATGAGAGAAAGCAAATCAAAACCACAGTGAAATATCAACTCACATCTGTTAGAATCATTTCAGTTCAGTTACTCAGTTGTGTCCGACTCTTTGCAACCTCATGAACTGCAGGACACCAGGCTTCGCTGGCCATCAACAACTCCCAAGCTTACTCAAACTCATGTCCATTGAGTCTGTAACACCATCCAACCATATCAAACTCTATTGTCCCTTATCCTCCTGCCTTCAGTCTTTCCCAGCATCAGAGTCTTTTCTAATCAGTCAGCTTTTCGAATCAGGTGGCCAAAGTACTAGAGCTTCAGCTTCAGCATTAGTCCTTTCAATGAATATTCAGGACTGATTTCCTTTAGGATAGACTGGTTGGGTCTCCTTGCAGTACAAGGGACTGTTAAGAGTCTTCTCCAACACCACAGTTCAAAAGCATCAATTCTTTGACCCTCAGCTTTCTTTACGGTCCAACTTTCACATCCATACATGACTACTGGAAAAACCATAGCATTGAATATATGAATTTTTATTGGCAAAGTAATGTCTCTGCTTTTTAATATGCTGTCTAGGTTGGTCATAGCTTTTCTTTCAATGAGCAAGCATCTCTTAATTTCATAGCTACAGTCACATCTGCAGTGATTTTGGAACCCAGGAAAATAAAGTCTCTCACTGTTTCTATTGTTTCCCACCTATTTGCCATGAAGTGATGGAACCGGATGTCATGATCTTTGTTTTTTGAATGTTGAGATTTAAGCCAGCTTTTTCACTTTCCTCTTTCACTTTCAAGAGACTCTTTAGATCCTCTTCGCTTTCTGCCATAAGGGCGGTGTCATCTGCATATCTTAGGTTATTGACGTTTCTCCCTGTAATCTGGTTAGAATGGTTATTATCAAAATGAAAAGAAAGAATAAGTGCTGGTAAGGATGTAGAGAAAAGGGAATCCCAGTGCACTCTTGATTAGAATGTAAATTGCTATGGAAAACATTATGGGGGTTTCTCAAATATTCAAAAATAGAGTAATAATATGATCCACTAATTCCACTTCTATGTATTTATCTGAAGAAAATAAAATGCTAACTTGAGAAGATATATGCACTCCCATGTTCACTGCAGCATTATTTGCAATAGCCAAGATATGAAAACATTATTGTACATTAGTGGTTGAATGGATAAAGAGTATGTGTGTGTGTGTGTGTGTGTGTGTGTGTGTGTGTATAGTATATTTGTGTCAGTATCATAAAGTCTTGATTTTTTATTCCCACTTAGAATTATTATATTATTGGAAATTATTAATGCTGCTGCTGCTGCTAAGTCTCTTCAGTCGTGTCCAACTCTGTGCGACCCCAGAGACGGCAGCCCACCATGCTCCCCCATCCCTAGGATTCTCTAGGCAAGAACACTGGAGTGAGTTGCCATTTCCTTCTCCAATGCATGAAAGTGAAAAGTGAAAGTGAAGTCACTCAGTCGTGTCTGACTCAGCGACCCCGCGGACTGCAGCCTACCAGGCTCCTGCATCCATGGGATTTCCCAGGCAAGAGTACTGGAGCGGGGTGCCATTGCCTTCTCCGATTACTGACATTGACCTCATGAATACAAGGATTCTTTACATTTCAGCTGAATACCCACAAGTTTTTATCTACAGCTTAAGCTGTATGAGTGGACTCTGATATTTCTTTAACTCATTTTAATGCTTTATGTGTGCATGGACATCTAAGTAACAAAGATAAGATTTATTGTATGACCAATCAAATCTCCCAAGTTCCCAGAAAGGTAAAGAAAAAAAAAATTTTTTTTTTTTTTTGGAAACTGTATTGTACAAAGGCAAAGCAATAGATTTAATCAGATTCTATATAAAGCAATGTGAGTTACATCCAAATATTGCAGGTAAAAGAAAAAAAATGTTATTTTAAGAGCTAATATTTGAATTCCTCATAAGCACAGAGACATTTTGTACAAGAAATAAATTTATAAGTATTGTTGAGTGTGGACTTAATCTCTGATGTATAGAAGGAAACAGAATAAAAAGAAATAGCTGAATTCTGTAAGTAAATCAACAGAAATATACAAGGATGAGAAAAGGTACGTGGTTGGAGAGTAAGAATATATAATAAAGTATGGCAAGAGGCCATCAATTTTGGAGAATTCAACCAGTGAAAAATTCTATGTGTTGGTAAAATATAAGGGTGCAAAGAGCTTTTAATGAAAAACATACTTTATATCCCAGGGCCACAATCTTTAGCTTTGTGACCTTTGCTTTAAATTTGTGTACTTAAGTTTCTTCATGTGGGAAAAAAAAAAGTCATTATAATATCTACCTCCTGGGTTTATTATGGGAATAAAATGAGCTAAAACATATGAATCACTTATGCTGATGCATAGTAGATGTCATATGGATTGAGTTGAGTTTATTATTTTTGTTTATGTGAAGCTATTGATGTTGCTGCAAGTAAAGCCTTGTGTTACTTCTAAATTTTCAATAAAATCTACTGAAAACATAAATGAATTATGTGACTAGCTGGGGTAAAGGTAGCAAATCAAAACAGAAGCTGTTTAACTTGGTTTTATTGGCTTTATGCTAGAGACAATAGCAGAACTGAAACATAAACAGTAACATTCAATCAGTCAAAAACTCCAGAGCTGGAACTGACCCTGCTAATATAAGCTGTGGGTAATTTATAGACATTTGGAGGGAAGTTTTAGACTTCTTGTTTAGTTGCTATGTTGTGTCCACTCTTCTGTGACCCCATGAACTGTAGCCCGTTGGTCTCCTTTGTCCATGGGATTTCTGAGGCAAGGATATTGGAGTGGGTTGCCATTTCCTTTTCCAGGGGATTGACCGAAGGATCAATCACAACCCAGGAATCGAACCCATATCTCCTGCATTGCAGGCAGATGCTTTACTCTGAGCCACCAGCAAAGCCTGTTTTGAACTGCCCACCCTATTATATAAGATGGAGATACAAATCAATTTGTTGAAAACATCAAAGAAAGAATTTTTTGAATAAAAATTATACAATTTCTTTATTAAAGTTAATCATTCACTTTTTTCAAGAAACAAATTGAAAATTTAATATGTTCATATGCTGTGCTATGTATTAGGCATTTATTTAATTTCTGCTTTCAAAAATCTCAACCTTAATGAGAAAGAAGATAGGAAAAATTGCAAACTATAATATATTTTTAACTTATTAAAAATAGGAGTATTCAGCTAGCTATATACTTCCTACTATAGCAAGCAAAATCAGAGCAAATGACAAGATGATATCAAAATACTTAAATTTAATATTAATTATATTGAATAACTATCATGTATGTAACATTGCAAATTATTTAGCAGAAATAAAACATAGAAAAACATGACTTACAATAAACAACGCCAAGAGATGTTTCCTTTAAAAGTTTTATAATGCAAACTTTTAGAATATTTTCTTATGTTCACAACAGAGGAGACTGTGAAGACACGATTTTTAAAAAGAAACATAACTGTAGATACAATATCAATTTAAAAATCACAATTAAAGTCTATGAACAAATTTCAAGAACAAATGTAAAAACTCACAAAACTTTATAAACCTTTCAGTTCAGTTCAGTTCAGTTGCTAAGTCCTGTCTGACTCTTTGTGACCCCATGAATCGCAGCACGCCAGGCCTCCCTGTCCATCGCCAACTCTCGGAGTTCACTCAGACTGGCGTCTATCAAGTCAGTGATGCCATCCAGCCATCTCATCCTCGGTCGTCCCCTTTTCCTCTTACCCCAATCCATCCCAGCATCAGAGTCTTTTCCAATGAGTCAGCTCTTTGCATGAAGTGACCAAAGTACTGGAGCTTCAGCTTTAGCATCATTCCTTCCAAAGAAATCCCAGGGCTGATCTCCTTCAGAATGGACTGGTTGGATCTCCTTGCAGTCCAAGGGACTCTCAAGAGTCTTCTCCAATACCACAGTTCAAAAACATCAATTCTTCGGTGCTCAGTCTTCTTCACAGTCCGACTCTCACATTTAAATTACCATAAAAATAAAAATTTAATAGAATAAAAGTATTAAAAAAATACTTAAATGCTATATGTTCCTCAGGCAGACACTTAAGTTAAATAAGATACAGAGGAATATTTTTAAAGTCAAATTTCACCAAATGACCAGGGGCAGATAAATTTCATGTTATACAATTTACTATGAGAATTAATGAAGGTGACTCAATTCATTTTACAAGGCTAATGTGTTCTGGGTACTCAGATTAAATAAGGACAGCTTGAGAAAATGAAAATAGAGTCATCTTCACTTACAAATGTAAATGTTCACTTACAAGCAAAAACCATATCTACAGTATTACCAAATCAAATACATGAAATAGGAAAAACTGATAAGAAAAAAAAATGTTTCTCTTGGATTTAATTCTAAATTATTTGTGTATCTTATATATTATGTTGGAAAAGGAAATGGCAACCCACTCCAGTATTCTTGCTTGGGGAATCCCATGGACGGAGGAGCTTCGTGGGCTACAGTCTACGGGTCGCAAAGAGTTGGACACGACTGAGTGACTTCACTTCACTTTTTAATTATGTACATGCTATATACATGAACATGGTAATATAGAGAGACTACATGTTTAATTATGGAATAAGATAGCTCATATTCAACAAGATTGAGAAAAGATACCAACAAAATTTTTCTGAAATTTAAGTTAAAATATTACTTCTAAAGCCACAATTGGAATGTGAAGTCAAGTGGGCCTTAGAAAGCATCACTACGAACAAAGCTAGTGGAGGTGATGGAATTCCTGTTGAGCTGTTTCAAATCCTGAAAGATGATGCTGTGAAAGTGCTGCACTCAATATGTCAGCAAATTTGGAAAACTCAGCAGTGGCCACAGGACTGGGAAAGGTCAGTTTTCATTCCAATTCCAAAGAAAGGCGATGCCAAAGAATGCTCAAACTACC
>SJXQ01003289.1:40561-110567 GCA_006408695.1 Aepyceros melampus | reverse complement strand
GTGTAGGTATGGAGGTGTTTGATGAGCTCCTATCAATTAATGTTCCCTGGAGTCAGGAGTTCTCTGATGTTCTCAGGATCTGGACTTGAGTCTCCTGCTTCTGGTTTGCAGTTTCATTTTTACAGTAGCCTCCTACTGTAAAAAAAGACTTCTCCATCTATACAGCACCGATGATAAAACATCTAGTTTAAAGATGAACAGTTTCTCCACGTTGAGGGACACCCAGAGAGGTTCACTTAGTTACATGAAGAAGAGAAGAGGGAGGGGGTAGTTAGAGGTGACTGGAATGAGATGAGGTGGGATCAAAAGAGGAGAGAACAAGCTAGTCAGTAGTCACTTCCTTATGTGCCTTCCTCAGTCTGGACTGCTCAGAGTTGTTCATAACGTTATACAGGGAAGAAGAGAGGGAGGAAGTAGACAGAGGTGGCCATGAGGATAAAAGAGGGAAATGAAAAGAAGAGAGACAGATCCAGCCAGTAACCAGTTCCCTAAGTGATCTCCACTGTTTGGAACACACAGAGATTCACAGAGTTGGGTAGAGAAGAGAAGAGGGAGGGAAGGGACAGAGGCCACCTGGTGGAGAAAAAGGAGAGTCCAAAGGAGAAGAGAGTGGTCAAGCCAGTAATCTCGCTCTCAGTTAAAATTAGGTACTGAAGATTGGGTTTTTAAATGTACAAAATTGACAACAAATATCAAAGAACAAAGATTAAAAATCTAGAGTAGAGGTTGGATTTTCAAAAATACAATATTAAAGAAAAGAAGAAGGAGGAGAAAAAAAAAACAACACAAAGCCACAAGAATAATTAAAAAACAACAACCACCTCAAAAAGAGTATATACAGCATTTGCTTTAAAAATGGGTTTTTTTTTGAAACATAATAGTAGGTTATAAAAATAAAAATTAAAGGAGGAATAGAGGACTTAAAAATTTAAAAAAGGTTTAAAAAAAAGGAGAGGAAAAAGAAAAGTAAAATCAATCACACAACAATATCAACAAAAAAAAAAGAGGAAAAGGAAAAGCAAATCGATCACACAACAATATCAACAACAACAAAAAAAAAGGTCGTAAAAATAGTAAAGATATATCTGGCCCTTTCTCTGGTGTTGTGGGCAGTGTGGGGTCACTTCCACGGCGGTTCCCTCTGTTTAACTTCTGTTTGCTGGTCTCTTCAGTGTCTGACTTCCGCCCTGTCACAGGGCGGGTAGTGGTGGACACTTTTTTTTTTTTTTAGGCTCACTTGTTCAGTCGCACTGTGGGGAGGAAGAGATGCTGCATACAAGTAACACTAGTGTGTGTTTGCAGTGTCTCAGCCCTGTTGGGCCTGCCCCTGCTCGCAGCGCACACGGCTCAGGCTCTACGTTGCTCCTCCAGGTACCATCTAAGGCCGGCCCTAGGCTGCATGCACCTAGCCGCTCAGGCTAGGCTTTCAGGTAGCCCAGAGGTGCAGATTCGATTGGGCCTGCATTTTGTGCCCTTCCCAAGTCCGAGTAGCTCAGGTGTTTGGTGAGTGCAGTCGCTGTGCCTTGTAGCCTTTCCCGTCTCTGCTGCTCAGTTTTCTGGGTGTAT
Source organism: Aepyceros melampus (assembly GCA_006408695.1). NCBI lineage: Eukaryota > Metazoa > Chordata > Mammalia > Artiodactyla > Bovidae > Aepyceros > Aepyceros melampus. Next base: position 109,001 of record SJXQ01003289.1, on the reverse strand, counting down.
CACTGGGGTCCTTTCTCTGGCAGCTGATGAGTGTCCAGAACCCCTAGAAGACTTAGCAAAGAAGCCTGTTTGCATTTTGGTATGTAATGTCTCTCTTCTGCAGATGGTGACTGCAGCCACGAAATTAAAAGATGCTTACTCCTTGGAAGAAAAGTTATGACCAACCTAGATAGTATATTCAAAAGCAGAGACATTACTTTGCTGACTAAGGTCCGTCTAGTCAAAGCTATGGTTTTTCCTGTGGTCATGTATGGATGTGAGACTCGGACTGTGAAGAAGGCTGAGTGCCGAAGAATTGATGCTTTTGAATTGTGGTGTTGGAGAAGACTCTTAAGAGTCCCTTGGACTGCAAGGAGATCCAACCAGTCCATTCTGAAGGATAGTCAAGGTATGGTTTTTCCAGTGGTCATGTATGGATGCAAGAGTTGGACTGTGAAGAAAGCTGAGAGCTGAAGAATTGATGGTTTTGAACTGTGGTGTTGGAGAAGACTCTTGAGAGTCCCTTGGACTGCAAGGAGATCCAACCAGTCCATTCTGAAGGAGATCAGCCCTGGGATTTCTTTGGAAGGAATGATGCTGAAGCTGAAACTCCAGTACTTTGGCCACCTCATGTGAAGGGTTGACTCATTGGAAAAGACCCTGATGCTGGGAGGGATTGGGGGCAGGAGGAGAAGTGGACAACAGAGGATGAGATGGCTGGATGGCATCACGGAATCGATGGACGTGAGTCTGAGTGAACTCTAGGAGATGGTGATGGCCAGGGAGGCCTGGAGTGCTGCGATTCATGGGGTCACAAAGAGTCGGACACGACTAAGCGACTGAACTGAACTGAACTGAACTGAAAAGTCCTAAATCCCAACAAGCTCTAAATCACCCCTACCAAAAGTTAGAGTCATTTTTAAAGAGGTTACCAAGACATGTTTTGTTGTTATCCATCTATATACTTATTAGGTCTCAAAATATCATTAGAAAATATTTTCTACCCCTATCCTCTGGGAAATTTTCTACTGCCCAATTTTATTCTTTGGCCATAGGCAAGTAGATTTAATTTACATAAAATATTCCTCCAAGCTGTAAACACCATTTAAGCATTTTTTCCCAGAAGTACTCTAGCTATTACTGTTTTCTATTAAATTTATATATATATATACATGCACATATTCATATGAAACAATCTCAATCATGTCTAGTTTTATTTTTTAGGAAGAAATTTAGTTCTTGAATAAGGATAAATATTATTTTCTGATTAAAAACCTGATGATAGCTTGTCGAAGTCTGACATAGTGAATAACAAAACAATTTCTTAGGATCAAAAGTTCAGATAAACTTAGAACTAATGAGCATTTTTCCATATTTTACTTAAATTCTGAGCTATTCTTACCACCCCCCCGAAAGATTTAGATTAATAATTCTCAAACTAAACTTCCCCAAATGTCAATTTCAGATTTTACCTACGTCCAAATACTGTTAAATTCTCAAATGACTTAAGTTTTGTTAAAAACTTCAGTCAATTGTAAATTGACTTGCCCTATGGATACTCAAAATCAATTTTTATACTGTATTTTTAGAAGCAAATGTGAAATAGTTCCTTAAAAAGCCCAACACTCATTATAGTTTTCTTCCTGTCTTCTGTGAAGGCTGTCTCTGCTTAGTAATACCATTTCCAAAAGATAATTCTAGAGGTGACTCTTCTGGGTCTGTGAGTGGATGAGGAAGGCAGGGGTGAAGCAAGGACTGGCTGGGCCATCTGGAGGCTTGAATCAGTGGACATTCTTGAATAAAAGATTTGGTTCTGAACAAGGGCTTGAAAGAGATGTTAGTTCTGAAGAAAGAGCAGCTGAGGAAAAAAACATGAGACATGAGAAAGAGAAGAGGTTGCTGTCTGGGCAAAGGGTTAGGTAGGCAAACAATGAGGCACTTCTGTGCATTGTGACAGTACCCTGAAGTTCAGCCACCCTCCCAGGATCTGCCTTGTTGCTGTAAAAATGACTGCTCAGTTAAAAAACAAACAAAAAAAAAACAGCCCCGTGTTCCAAATAGCACGTGCTTCACAGTTCACTCTGCCTGTTATGCGATGAAGTCTTGCTGTTTGTGCACTGCCAGGAGTGGACCCATTTACATACCAATCCACATGGCATCACCAAATTTTCAGCATTACTCTAGATGGTGCAGCCCACGATTAACTGTGTGCACGTGGGAAACTGTGGGATTAAAATGACATCCCAACTGCGGGTTCCAGGGACAACTTTATTTTCTTTTCCATTGTATTCCTATTCTCTCCAGGGTTATCCTGCCCTCAGACAAGCCAATTCACTTATACCTGCTCTAAGTAGGAGTATACTACCTCCTAGGTATAGGGTTGGAGAAGGCAATGGCACCCCACTCCAGTACTCTTGCCTGGAAAATCCCATGGACGGAGGAGCCTGGTGGGCTCAGTCCATGGGGTCGCGAAGAGTCAGACACATGACTAAGCAACTTCACTTTCACTTTTCACTTTCCTGCATTGGAGAAGGAAATGGCAACCCACCCCAGTGTTCTTGCCTGGAGAATCCCAGGGACAGAGGAGCCTGGTGGGCTGCCGTCTATGGAGTCGCACAGAGTCGGACACGACTGAAGCAACTTAGCAGCAGCAGGTAAAGGGTATCATACGGTAACTAATCTTGTGTATGTGTCTTGTGTGTGTGTGTGTGTGTGTGTGTGTTTCATTCGTCAACAATATAAATATTTGTTACTGAGTATATTGTAAATACACTAGACCTGGCCAAGACAGTGGAGATATAAAAATTAAGAAAGCCTAGGTCCCTGTTCCTAGAGCTGTTATTCTAGTAGAAGATGATAGATAATAAACAAGGGAAAAAATAAGATTGTTTCAGAGACAGTCATCGTCATGTTAGTTGCTCAGTCGTGTCCAACTCTTTGTGACCTGATGGAGTGTAGCCCACCAGGCTACCCTGTCCATAGAGTTCTCCAGGCAAGAATACTGGAGTGGGTTGCCATTCCCTTCTCCAGAGGATCTTCCCAACCCAGGGACTGAACCCAGATCTACAGGGAAGTCCCCCAGAGACAGTTATTAAGTCATTTAATTTACAGTGAGCTGTAATTTCTAGACAGTCATTTTACATACTAAGAAATAAATCTAATTCATAAATTGTTTTCATATATAGTGAAAATATGAAATACAAAGGCTAAGACCTTTGCTGTGTTTAGGCACTCACTTAAATATATTCTTTTTCATTTTGCAGTTTCCTTTTCATATTTTGGGGCCATTAATTGTTTTTCTAGTTCCAAACATTTTTGTAGGCTCTTAAAAATTGCTGAGAACTGTGGCACTGTGTTCACCGACCCTGGTGAATAAGCATACTCTCCTTCTGGACTATGTGAAGGTTTGTATTTCATGTTGATGGTGATGGGAAGATTTGCTACATATCAGGGAGCTCCACCTTCTTCTGCCCCAAACACAGAATGCACACTCCCATTAGTTACAGGGCTCAGCCCAGAAGGTATTTCTAACTCAGGGGCTTATCAGAAACTACAGGACGTTTGAAGGTTAGTAAATCAAAAAGAGGCATACATATGGAAAACCCCTGGTGGGATGTACCTCTACTTTGAAAATTACTGCAATAGACATATACAGTACTTTTATGCTTGCATGTTAATTGGTATTGAAAGGTTAAATAGTAGCTGTTGCTTCAGGAACGGAAGACAGTTATGACGTTGCACAGGATCACCAACAGGGGAATTTACTTTCAGTTGTTCCCCTAATCAGAAAGTTATTGTTGTTGTTTAGTCACTAAGTCATATCCAACTCTTTGCGACCCGATGGACTATAGCCTGACAGGCTCCTCTGTCCATGGGATTCTCCAGGCAAGAATATTGGAGTGGGTTGCCATTTCCTTCTCCAATTCAGAAAGTTATACTTCTTACACACATAAGAAAAAAAGTAGTTTTAACTCATTGCTTATCAAAACATCACTCAGAAAGTAAAGAGAGTAGAATCCAGGAAGAAACACAGAAAGCTTAAAAGGCCACAGGTTAGTTCAAGAAAATAGTTCAGCTTTTTGGTCCTAGAATCAGACTTAGTCATATCCTAGCTGTGAGACCCTGGACAAGTTAGTCAACATCTCTGAGCCTCAGTTTACATATCTGTAAAGTGGAATAATTATTATCCCTACTTCATGGAGTTGTGATCATTAAGTGAAGAGACCCAGGTTTGCACCAGCAGTTCAGCAAATATTAGCTGTTAGCAGAGAGAGTGGCTGCACTGAGCAGAAAATGAAGTTTTTGGAAGACTAATCAACAACGTGGGTAGCTGGTATTTTACAGAATTTATTATTTAGAAATTCCCATGTCAGAATTTCATATATGGGGAAAATTCTGACTAATAATATTGGCCTGACAATTTTTTTCAAAATTAGTAGTCAGAATTATAGAAAGAGAAAGCAAATTTCCAAATGTGTACCTCATTTCAGAATAGCTTGAATAACACATGTTAGAAACTCAAAAAGCAGCCTAAGTTTGAGAAAAACAGGAAGAGGTAGAGTCTAGTTTCTTTTACATCAAGTTTTTTACAGAGGAGAAACTGAAATCCAGACACCATGATGTCAGAAAACCCATGTGTATATGTTAATGCATAGAATTGTAATACATGTAGTTCTCATTCATTCTCAACTAATCGTTGTGATGTATTCTTAAACCTTTGATTGAAAGATTCCTTCAAGTGATTGGAACTGGTAGAAGCTTGGCCTGAATAAAGTCTTCCTGGTGCCCAGATGGCCATGGCATCAACCAGGCAGGTCTTTAATGGAGACCCACTCGAGTATTCTTGCTGGGAATATCCCATGGACAGAGGAACCTGGCAGACTACAGTCCCTGGGGGTCACAAACAGCTGGACATGGCTGAGCTACTGAGCACACCTGCTTGACAGCTGTGTTATACGTCTACATTTGTCATCTGTGTGTTCATCTGTTCATTTTACGATGAGGAAACTGGCATTTAATAAAAGACCATCATTAAACATCAACTTAGCAGAACCATGATAGAATCCTGGACTCCTGATGGCTCGCAAGGACTCAACCTACCTTCCCTGACTAACTCTAGGATGGGGAAGCAATCCTGACCATACAGATGAAGGATTTTCGTGGACATTCCTCGATCCAGGACCATGAGTCAGGCTATAGCACAGCTTTAAGCTACATGAGAATATCAGGATTCTTGGGAAACAGACTGCAGAGCATCATAAACCAAACCTACCTGAAAATAGGGCTGTGTGCTTTCAGAAAGGTTCTGGGAAGCCAGCCAGACATTCATGTACATTTTTTTATGTTTCAGCTGCTGCACGGGTATTTTGAGAAGCACTTTGGGAAGTCACAGCAGGAACTTGGCTTTTGTGTTTTGAAAGTGCCAGCTTTATTGCAGCTCAAACAGAAATAAAAGGGAAACATCATCATTACCTGGCAGGTTTTTCAGTGCAATTCCAGCAGAGATTTTCGCTTTTCTAGGTTAACATGCTTGCCTCCCCAGCTTTATGAAAAAAGAACACTATCTGGGTGGGACCCGAACCAAATATGAAACATGGTTTCAACAATTTCATACCATTTTTACCAGGAAGTGCTTTCACTGGAACATTTTGGTTTACTGAGAACCTCTTCTTTTGAGAGACAGAACATTCATTCATTTGATGACCTTAAGAGCCTTTTTACCTTTAGCTGGAAAGAGGGAAGAGAAAAATGGAACTCTAGTGGAAAAATAATTGTACATCTCTGTCATGCACTTTCTTGCTGAGCTACATAATGGTTCATAAGCTCTTAACTGAAACTTATAAAAGTGTTCCCAATTGTTAATTCAGGATCTGTAGCCAGCTTAGAAATTGTTGAAATGTACAAAATAAATGGAAAAAAAACCCAGCAGGGAAAAAAATTCTAGGTCATGCTTTTTAAAGCTTCTTGACCAAGAAAAAGTTTCTTTCAGAGAATGGGAACAATTTCAGTGTTCAGTTTCCTATGTAGTTGGTTTTGTTGGGCACAATATGTTCATCTCTGGTGCAAATGCTGCTGCTGCTAAGTCACTTCAGTTGTGTCTGAATCTGTGTGACCCCATAGACAACAGCCCACCAGGCTCCCTCATCCCTGGGATTCTCCAAGCAAGAACACTGGAGTGGGTTGCCATTTCCTTCTCTGATGCATGAAAGTGAAAAGTGAAAGTGAAGTCGCTCAGTCGTGTCAGACCCTCAGTGACCCCATGGACTGCAGCCTTCCAGGCCCCTCTGTCCATAGGATTTTCCAGGCAAGAGTACTGGAGTGGGGTGCCATTGCAAATGACTCAGTGTTTAAAGAGAGTTTGTTTCTAGCTCCTGTGAAATGCAGATACATTGAATAGTATGGAATCCTACCTACCACCAGTAATCTTAGATTGTGTAGCTTAGTTAAACCTCCATTGCACTCTCTTATTAACAGTAGTTAGAAAGAAGAATTTCAAGTTGAGGTCAGATACAGGAGACAAAATTATTGCACAGCAAGAATATTTAAATTTTCAAGACAGTCCAAAAATTTCTGAAAGAAACCTGAGGAAAAGACTGCAATGCACATAGGAAATGATATTCATAAGTGAGCTGATGATGCCAAGTCAGGATATTTTCCTGTGTCAGGGCACATGGTCATCATCTGTGGATAGAATGGGTAGAATGCACTGTGGTTTTCCCATTCAGCAACACAGAGGCTGAGGTTTCCCAAAAGAAAACATTCTTGTCACTCTGCATCTCTTCCCTCCCTTCCCTCTGATCACCCAACTTTGATTAATTTCTAGTCAACTCTCAGATCTCAATCAAACATCACTTCCTCAGAGAAGTCTTCCCTGAATAGGTCTCCATGGATTTGAATGTCTCCAGAATACACTCTCTTTCTAGCCTCATGGAGTACATGTCATAGTTGGTTTTGCATTTGCATGAGTATGAGATTAATGGCTGTCTCCCAAAGTATCCTTAGAGCTCAGGCAAGGACCAGTTTGGTAGTAGGTCTTCAAGAGATGTTGGCTAATGAATGATTAAGTGTGGGGATAAATTCACAAGTCAGTTGAAAGACAGACAGAATGGAGGCACTGGAGTAAATGTATCTCCTACTGGAAGGGAAAAGGACTCAACAGTCTTGACTGTATCATTAGAACCAAAACAGACCACTCTATGTTAACTTTCAAAACTTATATATAAAATTCATCAGAATTTTCTTCTCTTTATATAACTTCTGAGACTGCCCATCTAAACATTTCACACAATGTCCAGCACTAAAACACAACTCATGTTATATTAAAAAATTTAAACCATATCTGATATGGTGGAATGATATGGAATAATTATTCTGCAGCTGAGATTGGAAGATCTCTGAGAGGGAAACTTTAGAGAAGGGAAACTGCTAAGGCAGACACAAGGCTTTCGCATTTTCTCCTGGTGTCTCTGCCATAAACAATAATTGCACCATTCCCTGTACACTGAATACCCTGGTGAAACACCACAGACCCTCTTCCTGAACCTGCATTCACCCAGTTTTACTGGCACTTTAAAAATAACCTAAACTATAGAAAAGTAATTCTGTATCTCTATGGTAATGAATTAAAGCAAAAGGTAAACATCTCCAAGTATTTAAAATTAGATGCTAAAACTCATCTGTGAAATATAGTTCTTTCTATGCTCACTTTCCCTAGAAGCAGAGGGCTTTCCACCCACTACACAGCTGCCTAGAAGAGCCTGCATTCTAGATTCAACTTCAGTGACAGTTAAGAAGAAAAGTCTAACATGAAATCCTAGTGACATTAGTGAAAACCAACATGGCTGAGGCCATAAGGCAGGAACGATAAGTCTACATAACATTCTAGCTCTTGAAATGGCAAATACTAGCATATCACTTGTAATGGAGGTCTGATTTAGTGATCATTTAAATTAACTACCTAGTCCTTATTTCTTTTGCTCTCTTTTAAAAACTTTTTGTAAAATAAAGGGCATACTATTATGACTTTTGACATTTTCAGATATATGCAACCATTTTTCATGAATGATCATACAATTTGTAGTATTCATTTAAATTATTATATATTAGCTTCCCTTCTGCTCCTCCCCCCAACACAGACACTGTAACTGTCATATGTGTTCCAAAGCCCTGTCTAAACTGTTCATAATTATGACAGTCTAAAATGCTTTTAGAATCTCACTCATTCGAGAAAACTTGATTAATTCCCTACATTCTATAATTATCATTAGACCTGGAATTATTCTGAATATTATCTGTAAGTGAAACTGAAAGTTACTCAGTTGTGTCCGACTCTTTGCAACACTATGCACTATACAGTCTGTGGAATTCTCCAGGCCAGAATACTGGAGTGGGTAGTCTTCCCTTCTCAGGGGATCTTTCCAACCCAGGGATCAAACCCAGGTATTCTTCATTGCAGGCGGATTCTTTACCAGCTGAGCAACAAGGGAAGCTCAAGAATACTGGAGTGGATAGCCTATCCCTTATCTATCAGATCTTCCCCACGCAGGAATCAAACTGGGGTCTCCTGCATTGCAGGCAGATTCTTTACGACTGAGTTATCAGTTCATTTCAGTCGCTCAGTTGTGTCCAACTCTTTGTGACCCCATAGACTGAGGCACGCCATACCTCCCTGTCCATCACCGACTCCCGGAGTTAACTCAAACTCATGTCCACTGAGTCGTTGATGCCATCCAACCATCTCATCCTCTGTCATCCCCTTCTCCTCCCGCCTTCAATCTTTCCCAGCATCAGGGTCTTTTCAAATGAGTCAGTTCTTTGCATCAGTTGGCCAAAGTATCGGAGTTTCAGCTTCTGCATCAGTTCTTCCAATGACTCTTCAGGACTGATTTCCTTTAGAATGGACTGGTTGGATCTCCTTGCACGCCAAGGGACTCTCAAGAGACTTCTCCAACACCACAGTTCAAAAGTATCAATTATTTGGTGCTCAGCTTTCTTTATAGTCCAACTCTCACATCCATACATGACTACTTGAAAAACCATAGCCTTGATTGGATGGACCTTTGTTGGCAAAGTAATGTCTCTGCTTTTTGATATGCTGTCTAGGTTGGTCATAACTATCCTTCCAAGGAGTAAGTGTCTTTTAATTTCATGGCTGCAATCACCATCTGCAGTGATTTTGGAGCCCAAAAAAATAAAAGTCTGTCACTGTTTTCATTGTTTCCCAATCTATTTGCCATGAAGTGATGGGACCAGATGCCATGATCTTCATTTTCTGAATCTTGAGTTTTAAGCCAACTTTTTCACTCTCCTCTTTCACTTTCATCAAGAGGCTCTTTGGTTCTTCTTTGCTTTTTGCTATAAGGGTGGTATCATGTGCATATCTGAAGTTATTGATATTTCACCCAGCAATCTTGATTCCAGCTTGTGCTTCATCCAGCCCAGTGTTTCTCATGATGTACTCTGCATAGAAGTTAAATAAGCAGGGCGACAATATATTTTGACATACTCCTTTCCCAATTTGGAACCAGTCTGTTGTTGCATGTCCACTTCTAACTGTTGCTTCTTGACATGCATACAGATTTCTCAGGAGGCAGGTCAGGTGGTTTGGTGTTCCCATATCTTGAAGAATTTCCCACAGTTTGTTGTGATCCACAAAGTTAAAGGCTTTGGCATATTAACAAAACAAGTTTCTGTATTTTTCCTAGGAAAAGCTGAATAATTTTTCTATAGTCAAAAAGCTATAAGGGGGACAAAGTTTTTAAACCCACTCATATTCATTTATCTTTTCTTTCATCAACAGAATTATAAACTCACAAGGAGTCTCAGTCCCTATGAGTAAGCTTGGTGGAGGCTGGAGAAAGGAGACCCGAAATCAAAGAGAGGACAGTTTCTTTTATTTTTAATTAATTAATTTTTTAATTGAGATGTGTATAAGAGACAGAGTCAATAAAGCAGAAATAGATGTTTTTCTGGAACTCTCTTGCTTTTTCTATGATCCAACAGATGTTGGCAATTTGATCTCTGGTTCCTCTGCCTTTTCTAAATCCAGCTTTAACATCTGGAATTTCACAGTTCATGTACTATTGAAGCCTGGCTTGGAGAATTTTGAGCAACTTTGTTAGTGTGTGAGATCAGTGCAATTGGTAGTTTGAGCATTCTATGGCATTTCCTTTCTTTGGGATTAGAATTAAAATTGACTTTTTCCAGTACTATGGCCACTGCTGAGTTTTTCTAATTTGCTAGCATATTGAGTGCAGCACTTTAACAGCATCATCTTTCAGGATTTGAAATAGCTCAACTGGAATTCCATCACCTCCACTAGCTTTATTCATAGTGATGCTTATTAAGGCCCACATGACTTTGAATTACAGGTTGTCTGACTCTAGGTGAGTGATCACACCATCATGATTATCTGAATCATGAAGATCTTTTTTGTATAGTTCTTCTGTGTATTCTTGCCACCTCTTCTTAATATCTTCTGCTTCTGTTAGGTCCAAACCATTTCTGTCCTTTATCGAGCCCATCTTTGTATGAAATGTTCCCTTGGTATCTCTAAGTTTCTTGATATCTCTAGTCTTTCACATTCTATTGTTTTCCTCTATTTCTTTTCATTCATCACTGAGGAAAGCCTTTTTATCTCTCCTTGCTATTCTTTCAAACTCTGCATTCCAACTGGTATATCTTTCCTTTTCTCCTTTGTCTTTTGCCTCTCTTCTTTTCTCAGGTATATGTAAGACCTCCTCAGACAAACATTTTGCCTTTGTGCATTTCTTTTTCTTGGGGATGGTCTTGATCCCTGCCTTCTGTACAATGTCACAAACCTCCCTCTATCCATAGTTCTTTAGGCACTCTATCAGATTTAATCCCTTGAATTTATTTGTCACTTCCACTGTATAAGCATAAGGGCTTTGATTTAGGTCATACCTGAATGGTCTAGTGGTTTTCCCTACTTTCTTCAAATTAAGTCTGAATTTGGCAATAAGGAGTTCATGATCTGAGCCACAGTCAGCTCCCAGTCTTGTTTTTGCTGACTGTGTAGAGCTTCTCCATCTTTGGCTGCAAAGAATATAATCAGTCTGATTTCTGTGTTGACCAAGTGTAGAGTCTTCTCTTGTGTTGTTGGAAGAGGGTGATTGCTATGACCAGTGTGTTCTCTTGGCAAAACTCTATTAGCCTTTGACCAGCTTTGTTTTGCATTCCAAGGCCAAATTTGCCTGTTACTCCAGGTGTTTCTTGATTTCCTACTTTTGCATTCCAGTCCCCTATAATGAAAAGGACATCTTTTGGGGGTGTTAGTTCTAAAAGGTCTTGTAGGTCTTCATAGAGCCATTCACCTTCAGCTTCTTCAGCATTAGTGGTTGGGACATAGACTTGGATTACTGTGATATTGGATGGTTTGCCTTGGAAATGAACAGAGATCATTCTGTCGTTTTTGAGATTGCATCCAAGTGCTGCTTTTCGAACTCTTTTGTTGATTGTGATGGGTACTCCATTTTTTCTAAAGGATTCTTGCCCACAGTAGTAGATATAATGGTCTTCTGAGTTAAATTCACCCATTCCAGTCCATTTTATTTGGCGTATTCCTAAAATGTTGGTGTTCACTCTTGCCATCTCCTGTTTGACCACTCCTAATTTGCATTGATTCATGGACCTGATATTCCAGGTTCCCATACAATCTTGCTATTTATAGCATCAGACTTTACTTCCATCACCCATCACAGCTACAGCTGGGTGATGTTGTTGCTTTGGTTCCATCTGTTCATTCTTTCTGGAGTTATTTCTCCATTGATCTCCAGTAGCATGTTGGGCACCTACCAACCTAGGGAGTTCATCTTTCAGTGTCCTATCTTTTTGCCTTCATACTGTTCATGGGGTTCTCATGGCAGGAATGCTGAAGTGGTTTACCATTCCCTTCTCCAGTGGACCACGTTTTGTCAGAACTCTCCACCATGACCCATCTGTCTTGGGTGGTCATAGGACATGGCTCATAGTTTCATTGAGTTAGACAAGGCTGTGGTCCATGTGATCAGATTATATAGTTTTCTGTGATTGTGGTTTTCAGTCTGTTGCCCTCTAATGGAGAAGGGTGAAAGGCTTATGGAAGTTTCCTGATGGGAGAGACTGACTGAGGGGAAACTGGGTCTTCTTCTGATGGGTAGGGCCATACTCAGTAAATCTTTAATCCAATTTTTTGTTGATGGGTGCTGCTGTGTTCCCTCCCTGTTATTTACTGGGGCCAAACTATTATATGTATTATCTGTATAATTTGTATTATCTATTATCTGGAAAATTATTTAAAATGTTAACTTTCTATTTATTCATTTGTATAATAACTTTTGCATATAGAAGATATAGTCACTTCTAGGAATCAGTTGCCCCAAGTTCGAATTCTACCTTGAATGGTGTAAAACCTTTGAAATAGAACTTAGTACCTCAGTAACTAAGATTTTTACTCTTTAGAACTAAGAGGTTAGACCAGTGCATTGTACAGGTCCCTTACATTTTTGATATTTAAGACTAAATTATAGTAATTGTTTACATTGATGAATGACATTCTGCTTAGCATCTAACATATATTATTTCATTCAGTTTTGCCAACCATTCCCTGTGATGTGTGCTATTATTATTCACATTTTACAAATGAGAAAGGGAGACACAAAACAGTAATAAAACTTCCTCTAATCTTTCAGCAAGAACCCGTGGAGGTGGGATGAAAATCTATGTCTGACTTAAACTATTCTGCACAATGTCTAAATCAGAGGTCAAGAGAGTGGAGATAAATTTACCCAAATGTTAAATTCAATCACTTCAGACAATGTCAGTGGTACCTCTGCTTATGAATTATTTTGATTACTATGAATTATTCAGTCACATAGAAACAAATATTGTATGCCTCCAATTCTCCATGGACTCTAAGCTATACTCTATCCACACATATCCCTTTGGCATCTCCCCTCACCAGATGCTACCACATAAATATACAGGCTCATGTGTGCACATGAGTGTGTGAACATACACACAGAGTTCTAGATGAAGGATATCTGTCTACCTATCATACATCTATATTAAACCACAATGATTTTTTGTAACTCGACCCTTATAAAATAAGATTAATGTGTTTGAAGTTGGAGTTTTATCAAAATAATGGTACTTTTCATTTCATTTCCAAAAAATACTTACAGAGATAGCCACAAGTATACAAAGATAATGCCTAAAACTATTTGACTCGCTTTCTTTTTTTTAATTTAAATTTATTTTAATTGGAGGCTAATTACTCTACAATATTGCATTGGTTTTGCCATACAACAACATGAATCCGCCACGGGTGTACAAGTGTTCACCATCCTGAACCCCCATCCCTCCTCCCTCCCAGTACCATCCCTCTGGGTCATCCCAGTGCACCAGCCCCAAGCATCCAGTATCATGCATCAAACCTAGACTGGTGATTCATTTCATATATGATATTATACATGTTTCAATGCCATTCTCCCAAACATCCCACCCTCTCCCTCTCCCACAGAGTCCAAAAGACTGTTCTTTACATCTGTGTCTCTTTTGCTGTCTCGCATACAGGGTTATGGTTACCATCTTTCTAAATTCCATATATATGCATTAGTATACTGTATTGGTGTTTTTCTTTCTGGCTTACTTCACTCTGTATAATCAGCTCCAGTTTCATCCACCTCATTAGAACTGATTCAAATGTATTCTCTTTAATGGCTGAGTAATACTCCACTGTGTTTATGTACCACATCTTTCTTATCCATTCATCTGCTGATGGACATCTAGGTTGCTTCCATGTCCTGGCTATTGTAAACAGTGTTGTGATGAATATTGGGGTACACGTGTCTCTTTCAATTCTGGTTTCCTGGGTGTGTATGCCCAGCAGTGGGATTGCCCACTTCTTATTTCCAAAAACTTTTTTCTCTCATTAATTTTGCTTAAGGCAGCAACAGAGGAGAATCAAAAATATATTAAATTTGATAAATATCATTTAAACATGATCCTGAGCTAACCTCTGGGTGATCCTTGTTTTTAGTCTTGGTTCATCAATTTTGAAAGCAGTCTCCATAGTCTATAGAAGTATTGCAATACATCACATTCTAATATAAAACTGAAAAACTGTGGGCAAAAAATATGTATAAATTTCTAGTCATTAGCTTAAGCAACTAACTTATCTATTAGAGAGCATGTTTTCATTATATTCTGGTAGTAATTCCTTGATTAACCTTATATATTCTCATTTTATTTAAGTAATTTCAGATTTAACTAAAGAAAAATCAATATTATTTGGGATTTTAATGGAATGATAAATTTAGTTTCCCTCAGGTGTATATATGAATAATAAACAGAGAATTGCATACCTAAATATTGATTGGAAATAGAATGAAGAAATAATACATATATAGATATATAAATTAAACAAAACATGTAAAAGCAAAATTTTTAAAAAGCTGAATATTTGTCATCTCCAAAGGAAAATGCTTCCTGAGTTGAAAATCTTATAAAATAAATAAAAATGTAAAAGTATCATAAAATAAAAATTGAGAAATTTCACTTTCAAAAACATTGTGTTAGGTAATTTGAATCAGCCTCCTATTGAGAATTAGAAACGGTGACTACAATTGAAAACATATACTTGAAAGCATGGAAAAGCTAAAAATAGCAAAGAATTGGTGGCCCAGGACCTAGGGAATTAGTGAAATTGAGAGAGATGAGCCGTCATTTGAGATCACTTTTGCCTTTGCTGATGCAGCTGAAAGGCTAAGTGGTACCTTTGAAAGCTTGATAAAGTTAGGGAGCAAGAGTTGAAGTATAATAGCTGAGTATGAAAGTCTAGATTAAAATACTTCTTTTTACATAGGAATCCTGAAGGGCTGTACCCTAATAATCAGGAAGAGCCAGAGGTAAACAACAGTTGGCAAGACTACAGACCAGCTTTGCATCATGTTGAATTGAAAAATATCTGAAACTGCTATTGAACCGAGGCTAGAAGAATCAGAAGAAACATTTCTCTTGCATAAAGAAAATATTACCCTAGAATTCAAATGATTTCTACAAACTAGTTTTAAACATCATATCAAGTGTACCATCAGTGAAGATGCACCATAAATGAGGAGACACATGAGATGAGAAAACATCATGAATGACAAACAGTAAAAACAATAGCCGGTAAAAATAAACAGGGGCTCCATAAAGCAGAATTATCAGGCACAGACTTTAATGTGACTGTATTCAAGAACTAAGAAAAGTTGTGACAAAAGATTTAAAATGATACAAAAATTACACATCCAGTATGAAAAAGAACCAAATGGGAGTCCACAACCAAACTTTTTAATAACAGAAATTAAGAACTCAGTGTTTGGTTTCAATAAACAATTGAAGAAGCAGTTCATGAACCGAAAGATAGCTCACAGTAAAATATCCAGAATGAAAACAAAGATTAGAAAACACAGAAAAGTGCTGAGAGACAAAAGGGATATAGTGAAAGCATGTTATATACAAAATTTGGAGTTTCAGAAGGAAAGCAAAAAAGTGAATGGATCAGGAACTATATTTGAAGAGAATGCCTAAGAATATTTCAAAATTAGAGAAACTGTATAATTCATAGATTAAAGACTGATGATCTCTAAGTTGGATGAATAAAAAGAAATTCATATCAGATATATCATAATGAGACCAATGAAAATAAAAGACAAGAAATCTTAAAAGTTACTGTGGTAGGCAGAATTCTGAGATGACTCCCAAGACTCCTACCCACTGAGATACAGTTCAGTTCAGTTCAGTTCAGTCACTCAGTCATGTCCGACTCTTTGCGACCCCATGAATCACAGCACACCGGGCCTCCCTGGCCATCACCAACTCCTTTGGACAGGGAGGCCTGGCATGCTGCGATTCATGGGGTTGCAAAGAGTCAGACATGACTGAGCGACTGAACTGAACTGAATTGCAAACTAACTGATCTCCTTGGACTTCAAGGAGATCAAATGAGTCAATCGTAAAGGAGATCAACCCTGAATAATTATTGGAAGGAGTGATGCTAAAGCTGAAGCTCCAATATTTTTTCTACCTGATGCAAAGAACCAACTCATTGGAAAAGACCCTACTCATTGGAAAACACCTTTATCTTGAGGAAAAGGTTGAAGACAAAAAAGACAAGAGGGCAGCAGAGGATGAGATGGTTAGATAGAATCAGTGACTTAATGCACATGAATCTGAGTAAAACCTGGGAGATAACAGAGGACAAGGAAGCCTGGTGTGCTACAGCCCATGGAGTGGCAAACAGGCAAACACTACTTAGCTACTGAATGACAACAACAATTGCAACTAATACAGGAGTATTTGGAAGATACTGCAGGTTCAGTTCCAGGTGATCTTAATAAAGCAAATATATTAATAAAGGGAGTCACAAATTTTTTGGTTTCCTAGTACATTTAAAAGTTATGATTACACTATAGTAGAATCTATTAAGTGTGCAATAATAGCATTATGTCTTTTAAAATGTACAGACCTGTGGATTCTATACTGTCTGAGCCACCAGGGAAGCCCTAATTTAAAAATACTTTGTTGCTAAAAAGTGCTAACCATTATCTGAGGCTTCAGCAAGTCATGCTGCTGCTGCTGCTGCTGCTAAGTTGCTTCAGTCGTGCCCGACCCTGTGCGACCCCATAGACGGCAGCCCACCAGGCTCCCCCATCCCTGGGATTCTCCAGGCAAGAACACTGGAGTGGGTTGCCATTTCCTTCTCCAATGCATGAAAGTGAAAAGTGAAAGTGAAGTCACTCAGTCATGTCCAACTCTTAGCAACCTCATAGACTGTAGCCCACCAGGCTCCCCCATCCCTGGGATTCTCCAGGCAAGAACACTGGAGTGGGTTGCCATTTCCTTCTCAATGCATGAAAGTGAAAAGTGAAAGTGAAGTTGCTCAGTCATGTCCGACTCTTAGCAACCTCATAGACTGTAGCCCACCAGGCTCCTCTGTCCATGGGATTTTCCAGGCAAGAGTACTGGAGTGGGGTGCCATTGCCTTTTCCAGCAAGTCATACTAGTAACATCAAAATTCACTGATCAAAAGTCACCAAAAACGTATAATTATAGTGAAAAAGTTTAAAATATTGCAAGAACTACCAAAATGTGACACAGAGACACTAAATGAGCAAATTTTATTTCAAAAATGACTTGATGCAGGGTGGCCAGGAAGGCCTGCAATTCATGAGGTCGCAAAGAGTCGGATATGACTGAGTGACTGAACTGAGGGTGGCCACAAACCTTTAACTTTTTAAAAATGCAATATCTGCAAGTGCAATAAAGTGAAATATTGAAACAATAAAACAAGGTATGGCTGTATAGATTATTTTCAAAGGAACAATAGATTTGATAGCCATCTTATGAGATATGATAGGAGCCAGAAGACAATAAATGTACAAAAAGAAACTGCAAAACTAGAACTCTATCAGTTCAGTTCAGTTCAGTTCAGTCACTCAGTCATGTCTGACTCTTTGCAACCCCATGAATTGCAGCACGCCTCTTGCCTGGAGAATCCCAGGGATGGTGGAGCCTGGTGGGTGGCTGTCTGTGGGGTCGCACAGAGTCAGACACGACTGAAGCGACTTAGCAGCAGTAGCAGCAGGCCTCCCTGTCCATCACCAACTCTCACAGTTCACTCAGACTCACGTCCATTGAGTCCATGACGCCATCCAGCCATCTCATCCTCTGTCGTCCTCTTCTCCTCCTGCCCCCAATCCCTCCCAGCATCAGGGTCTTTTCCAGTGAGTCAACTCTTCACATGAAGTGGCCAAAGTACTGGAGTTTCAGCTTTAGCATCATTCCTTCCAAAGAAATCCCAGGGCTGATCTCCTTCAGAATGGACTGGTTGGATCTCCTTGCAGTCCAAGGGACTCTCAGGAGTCTTTCCAACACCACAGTTCAAAAGCCTCAATTCTTCGGCACTCAGCTTTCTTCACAGTCCAACTCTTGCATCCATACATGACCACTGGAAAAACCATAGCCTTGACTAGATGGACCTTTGTTGGCAAAGTAATGTCTCTGCTTTTGAATATACTATCTAGGCTGGTCATAACTTTCCTTCCAAGGAGAAAGCGTCTTTTAATTTCATGGCTGCAGTCACCATCTGCAGTGATTTTGGAGCCTAAAAACATAAAGTCTGACTCTATTTCCACTGTTTCCCCATCTATTTCCCATGAAGTGATGGGACCAGATGCCATGATCTTCATTTTCTGAATGTTGAGCTTTAAGCCAACTTTTTCACTCTCCTCTTTCACTTTCATCAAGAGGCTTTTTAGTTCCTCTTCACTTTCTGCCATAAGGGTGGTATCATCTGCATATCTGAGGTTAGTGATATTTTTCCCGGCAATCTTGATTCCAGCTCATGCTTCTTCCAGCCCAGCGTTTCTCATGATGTACTCTGCATGTAAGTTAAATAAGCAGGGTGACAATATACAGCCTTGATGCATTCCTTTTCCTATTTGGAACCAGTCTGTTATTCCATGTCCAGTTCTAACTGTTGCTTCCTGACCTGCATATAGGCCACTGCTGAGTTTTCCAAATTTGCTGGCATATTGAGTGCACCACTTTCACAGCATCATCTTTCAGGATTTGAAATAGCTGAACTGGAATTCCATCACCTCCACTAGCTTTGTTCGTAGTGATGCTTTCTAAGGCCCACTTGATTTCACATTCCAGGATGTCTGGCTCTAGGTTAGTGATCACACCATCGTGATTATCTTGGTCATGAAGATCTTTTACTCAGTAAAAATATGTTTAAAAAATGAATTTGAAATAAAAATATTTCCAGACACACAAAAACAGAAAATTGACCAAAGGACCCACATTAAGTAAAATTCTAAAAAATGTTAGTTAAGCAATAAACAATTGATCCTAGATGAAAATTGAAAGCTACTAGAAGGAATAATATCAAAAGATAAAGTATGTGTGTAAAAATAAATGACTCATAAGGATGTATGTTAATCTGTCTAGATTTCAATTCTGAAATGGCTGTAAACTATGTTTGTATACTTTTCCATATTATAGCTCAGAAGTTAAGAGTTTCAAAATGTGAAATGAACAAAATTTAAAAGGATAAAATTTGTTACTTTTGACTACATATTCTTTTTAAAGTCCTATAGGTTAAAAGTATACAATTTAAATATAAAAAACCTAACGTCTTCTTTTTTCAGTAACTCATAAAAACTGATGAAAAAATCATGAATTCCTAACAGACAAAAAGAACAAAACACATGAATAAAGAATTCTCAGAAAAAGATAAGATACTAGTGAATGAGAATATATTCAATGATACTAACAATGAAGTAATCTACTTGGGCTCTTAAATCAATAAAGCAGTTCAAAATTCTGATGTTTACTTTGTAGGAGATCTGATTCATAATAAAAAGTTAGTTGAAAGGAATATGCAAAAATCAATGTGGTAATTGTGCTTTGGTGGTGGAATTCTTAGTAACATTTTTCATTATTTTCTACTTTTCCCTCAATATTTTATATTAATTTCAATATTTTAATTATATTTATAGTATATTTTAATTTTCAGCATTTCTGAGTTTTGTTGGTATAAATTTGAAGTTTTCTTGAACACTTACTTGCACCTTTTCTGAACTTGAAATATTCGTTGATATATCTAATTGGAACCATAAATTTAATACGGTAGGTATTCCTGGCTCTATTTCACCTCAGATACAAAACAGCTTTGATATCCTCTCTTCAACCCAACACACCATTAAATATTTTTTCTTAACTCATAAGACACAACACATCTCTACAAATATATAAAGCATGGTTTGTATCTGTATTAGATACACGTCACCTCAGTTCAGTCGCTCAGTCATGTCTGACTCTTTGCGACCCCATGAACCACAGCATGCCAGGCTTCCCTGTCCATCACCAACTCCTGGAGTTCACCCAAACCCCTGTCCATTGAGTTGTGACGCCATGCAACAATCTCATCCTCTGTCGTCCGCTTCTCCTCCTGCCCCCAATCCCTCCCAGCATCAGAGTCTTTTCCAATGAGTCAGCTCTTCACATGAGGTGGCCAAAATATTGGAGTTTCAGCTTCACCATCAGTACTTCCAATGAACACTCAGGATTGATATCCTTTAGGATGGACTGGTTGGATCTCCTTGCAGTCCAAGGGACTCTCGAGTCTTCTTGAACACCACAGTTCAAAAGCATCAGTTCTTCAGCGCTCAGCTTTCTTTATAGTCCAGGTCTCACATCCATGCATGACTACTGGAAAAACCATAACCTTGACTTAACATATCACAAATAAGAAACAAAAACTAAGCTCCCTATTGACCTTATCTTGACTGTAATAAAGAGAGAAGGCAAAGTTGGAAAATGCTTATACCACATGACAATTATGAAGTCCTACATAAGAGAAATGCTCTTAGAAAATCATTGTTTAGTTTCATGAAATGAAAGTTATCCAGTTTTTCTTTTATGATTTCTGAATTGTGTTCACTGTTTAGAAAGGTGCATCACTGAAAGATTTTTAAAACAATTTTATGTATTTTCTTATGGTATTTACTTTTATGGTTTCAATTTATTTTTACAGTTAACTTTGACCCACATGGAATTTGGTGGAAAAAATTAGCAAAGATCCACCTTTATTTTTTTCTAATTTTCTTAACACAATTTATTGGATAATCTATCACTTCCCCTTGCTTAAAATGTGTACTTCGTTATACACTAAATTTTTGTATGTATACATGTCTGTTTCTTCACAGTTTCATTTCCTCTATTTCGATGTTTATTCTCGAGCTATTACCAAAATTTTTACTTATTGTAGCACAGTGCCTGGGTTAAGAGCATAGAATTTGGAGCCAGATTACCTGTGTGTGAAGTCTGGTCCTTTCAATTTATTTATTTATTTATTTTTTATTGGAAAGCTATAAATATTTTATTTATTTATTTTCTTTTCCAAACATATATCAAATGAGTATTTTATTTATTATTTTTTGTGGGTTTTTTTTTTTAATTTTTACTTTATTTTACTTTACAGTACTATATTGGTTTTGCCATACATTGACATGAATCCGTCTCCGGGTACATGAGTTCCCAATCCTGAACTCCTCCCCACCTCCCACCCCATATCAACTCTCTGGATCATCCCCGTGCACCAGTCCCAAGTATCCTGTATCCTGTATCGAACATAGACTGGCGATTCATTTCTTACATGATAATATACATGTTTCAGTGCCATTCTCCCAAATCATCCCACCCTCTCCCTCTCCCTCAGAGTCCAAAAGTCCGTTCTATACATCTGTGTCTCTTTTGCTGTCTCGCATACAGGGTTATGGTTACCATCTTTCTAAATTCCATATATATGTGTTAGTATACTGTATTGGTGTTTTTCTTTCAATTTACAAGCTACAAGATCTTGAGCAAATTACCTGACCTCTCTGTGCCTGTTTTCTTATCTATAAAATAGGGAAAGTAATAACTCCCTCTTCAAAGGATTATTACATGATAATATTTAATATATATAAGGCACTTAATACATATATGGCACACAGTAAACACTATCAAATATCTATTAAATAAAATAAGCACATTTTAATGTCTGGTATAACTAGTCCTGCATTATGTTACATTTTCTAACTTTCCTGGCTATTTTACATTTTTTTTCCATGTGAACTTTAAGTTAGACCAAAGATCAATACGTTACATTTTTATTGGGCCCATATTAATAATTTATGCAGTATTGGTATTTTTACAATAATATCTTTCTAAGAACAAAGTATATATCATTACACATGGTTGGATTGTCTTGGGCTCTCAGAAGCAATTTATTTTTACATAGATTTTACAAATTTTGGTAAGGCTTATTTATAGATATTTTATATTATTGGTTATTATTATAAATGTAATCCTTCCACTAAGTTTTGGGGGGTTTATATATTGTACGACTATTGCCTTTTGCATTTAATATTGTAATCAGCTACTTTAGAAAGTTCTTACCTATTGCTTTATTATTTGATCATCTGATTATTTGGAATTTCCCTATATATAATAGTTATGGAGTGAATTGTATTCCCCTCAGATTCACATGTTGAAACCCTTACTGCCAATGTGATGATATCTTGAGGTGGGCCCTTTGGGAGATAATTAGGTTTAGATGAGGTCATGACTAATCTCATGACGAGATTAGTGTCCTTATAGGAGATGATACTGCAGAGATTTCCTTAGTCTCTCAGCCTTGTGAGGACACAGCAGGAAAGTGGCCATTTACCAACCAGGCCATCTGCAAGCTCTCACCAGAACTCCACCACACTAGCACCCTGATCTCTTACTTTCAACCTCCAGAACCATCAGAAAAGTAATTTCTATTGCTTAAGGCACTCCATCTATGGTAGTTTGCGATGACAGCCTGAGCTGAAAAAGACAGTAGTCAAATCACCTACAAATAATTGTCATTCACTTCTTTCCTTCTCATTTTTATATTTCATCTTCTATCTATTTAATTGTATTTGCAAGTACTCCCAGAAAAATATTAAATAATAATGATGGTAGAATAACTAATATTTTACCATTAAGCATTATGTTTAAGGCTTAGTTTGCAGTTTCTGTATGATGTAACTAATAATAATAATCACGATAGCTAATACTTAGTGAATGCTTAGTGTGGTCTGTGCCCTTCACATAGAGTGATTGAATTAATCCTCACATTCAGTCTCTGAGAAGGTTCTATTGGCTCCATTTTACAGAGAAACTGAGATACAGAGAGGTCATGCAGGGTGTCCAAGATCACCCATCCCCATCCTGTAACTAGCTTTGCATTACCAATAACATTATAGCAATCATTTTGTATATTATTTTCCTCACTATTCTGTACCTCTGGAGGGTTGACGCTCTTAAGACAAAGCCTAGAATACATTAAATATTCAGTAAATGCTTGCTTGCGGAAGGAATGAATGAGCTGGTTTCTGAAAATAAAATAGTAAGTTCTGTTTGGGACATGACAAAAATGAATTGCTTGCAGGAATTCTGGACAGTGTCCTATGAACAGTTGAATAAATACATCTTGAGCTGGGGAAACATCTTGGCTAAACCTAAGATTTGAAGTCACGAATTCCAGCTTAATTGTGATTTTGCTCCTGCTTCCTAACATTAATTATACATTTTACTAATAATGATATAGAAATGCTAGTCAATAGAGAACGTCATCGAATAGAGGCTCTGAAGTCATGAGAATGGCCGAGAGTACACAGGAGGCACACGTAAAGGAAGCAAAACAGGTGAGGAAGGGGCTGGTGGTACTTCCTTCCAGGGCAGAGGATATGGCTAAGCAATGCACTAGGAAGCAGGCACTGTAATTTCATGCCCACACATTTTCTTAGTGGATTTTCTTATGAAAAATTGTACATACTTTTCAACTATACTAGTCTGAACAAGAATAAATTGTCCGGAAAGGAAGCTATTTCTCAGCTCCACCAGTACACCTTATTATCTTATTCATCCCTTCAGTGATCCTTATTGTTTTCCCCACTGTTGATATTACTTAAGCTCCAGCAAATGTATCTACCTATTGCTTTATTTCCTACTGCATTATCTAAAATCACTCCCAGTCTTATTGACAACAGAGAGCCAATTCATATCTTAAAACCCCTGCATCATCAAAATGAATTAAAACATAAAAAAACTTTGGCATGCAATAGAGTTGTGCGCTCACTGATAGGACCAGTGTTAATGAGAGCAAACAAAGCAAGGTGCAAGCCAGATGTCCGGGACTGGACAGTCAAGTGGAATAAAGACAGGAGGAACCAGGCGAGATGACAGAATAGATAGAAGCAGGGCTCTAGGGTCCCGCTCGTATGAGTCTCCACTTCTTCCTGACAACACTAAATTCCAGCACGACGGTCTCCCCAAAATTCCCAGAAAACATGCTTGCTCAGAGCTGAGTTTAAACCCAAATAGGATTAAAAGAATTCCAGTGTAAAATCTAGGATTTTAAAAAATATAACGAACTGCCTTCTATATTTATACCCGTAATGCCATTTTGTTTCTTTGGTGGGTTTTGAGGGGACATGCTTTGGGAGGTTTTGCTGAAAATAACAGGAACCTCAATTAAGGCTACATTAAACAATAAGAAAATTTGTTATGTTGCATAAGGCAAGTCTAGAGATCGATTCAGCAGTCTGGTGAAGCTAACAAGGGTATAAGCTCTCCATTTTTCTGTTCCGCTGGCCTTGGTTTTCTCTTCCCTTGGAGACTGGTGTACTTTGTGCTGGTGGCTGGCAGGGAGCAGGAACTGGAGCAAGGGCCTTCCTTAATTACATTCTACAGGAGGAGAAGAACACATCTCCCCCAGCTGGAAAACATAAGATACTCAATCTGTTGAATTGGGCAAACCTGAACTGCATGTACCAATAAAAGTCATTAGGTGTGTTCTGAGTGCTCATCCTCATTTAGACAAATCAAGATTCAGTCCTAGGGTTTTGGATGAGAAATTTACATGAAAAAGAGGTTTTTTAAGAAAAGGTAAAAGTGGCAAATTAAAGCTAAATAGGAAACAGATCAGGTCCTCTACATCCATCAGAAAATCTGAGCTAATGATAATAGGCAGAGAGTTTGCTATGTTTTCTAATCCAGTATATTCTGTCATTTCATTCTATATAAAGTACTTTAACTGTACTTTAATATCAATTGTACTAAAATACTTTAACATTAATTGTACTAAAATATCATAGTTTATTAGGGTATTTTTATGAAAATACTGATTTTCCTTTAACATACAGTTGAGTATGATTGCACTGCACCATATTCACAGAAACATTTTGACCAGAGAAAAATGGACTATTAATTTTCTAATAAGGCTCAGGTGAAATTCAAGAGTTCCAGCAAACATGAGATATACATGCACTTTTGCATTACGGAAGGTAGAAAGATAGAAAATCTTTTAAACCTTCAATATTTTCTGAGTCAATCAATGGTATGTTTTGTTTATTTAAATATGTCCTATAGTGCCTATACCCTTTATTAATAGTTTTCACAATGATGTTAGCACAGGAACATTTTTTAAAATGAAAGCTTGAGGAAATGCTCATATATAAGACAAGTAAAAATTGGAACTGCTCTGATTGAAGCAGAAGTTCCACCTATTTTTGACTGTTTCTTGTTTTGTCATACCTCTCACCATGGTAGAAATTGGTACAGTTGGAAGGGTGGATGAAACTGGTCTATGAAGGACTTTAGAAGCAATTGCCCTATATTATTGCCAATTATAATGGAAGGACGAAAAAGTAGGGAGCTCTTGGAATTAAAATGACATTGCCAATAATGCTAACTTGTCTATGAAGACTCAAATTCACATCTTTCCTAACATTAGTTTTACACTTATTATTTAAAATGTAGATATGCTTGTAAATAGAGAATTCCAGCTAATAGAACACCATATTATTATCAAGAGAGTGCTGCACTAAACCAAATATAATAAACAATATTCATATTTATGATAAAGAAATACAAATAAACAGTGTTGAAAGGAGTGATTCTTTTGTACATGCATCAGTATCACTCTTTTATATGTAAGATTATTTTCTTATTACTTTATCTTATCAATTATGTACTACAGATCACTTTCCTTCCAGTTTAATTATGATTTTGCTCATGCATTTGTTATTACCAAATCAATACAACAGAGTATAATGCATTATAAGCAAACCTGCTATTGTGTGATTAGTACTACAGGAAATTTCAAGTAAGCCATTTGCTGGAATCACCATAACTCTTCTTTAACATGATAAAAAGTTTAGTTTATCCTTGTGTTTAGGTATTTTGTGTGGGAGCTGGGATAGTCTCTTAGATTTGTCATAATTTAGGGAGAATAGGTCAAGACGTTACCCACTCCCCAAACCAGTGAACCAGTCATTGAGTCTGGCAGTCCACAGCAAGGCCTTGAGTAAGACAAGTCCTCTGCTGAGGACATTACTAAGACGGGTTCAACTGTGAGCTGGCAGTATCCAAACTCCCCCACAGCTGGGGTAGTGAGTGTCTCAGTCCTGCAGGGATATTGGTGATGCACCACAGAATCAACTTCTGACTCTAGCTTTCACCTCGAAGAGTGATCATTAAAAATAATCAGACATTTATCCTGCCTTTTGAAATGAACTAGCAGAATAACAACAAAGCATTAATGGATGAGGAAAAAATTTCTGTAAGGAAAAATCCGAGCTAACAACTACAAAAGGAATAGAATCACATTTTATAAGTCCACCAAAAATTTGATTCAGAGAATGGTCATCAATAGATGCCAAATTTATTAAGGGATATGCTGAAAAGATCAGAGTGTCATCACCTGAAAGTCATGAATTAATTTTAGTATCATAAAAGTGGCACATTATGGGCAAATGAAGTACAAATGACACTTAAGTGTTTTGGTCCAAAAAAATTGGAATCTGACTTTAGGTGTAAATTTAAGTCTACAGAATAAGAGAAAGAAGTTAAACCGCACCACAAAGAAGCAACAATCAAATCCAGGAAGTGGGTCATATTTCTTCAGTATGCCAATGGCCTGAAAAAAATAAGATGAATGCGGGGGAGATGGGGGAAGGAGGCTTAAGATAAATAATAGCCATAAACAACATGTGAACTGTCTTGTTTAGATCCTAATTTAAACAAACTATAAAAAGACATTTTGAAGAAAATCAGTGAAAGTTGAATATGGAGTGGGTATTAAATAATATTAGGGAATTACTTATTAATTTTAAGCATAAAATTACCATTGTGGCAATATTAGAAAATATCCCAAACTTTTACAAATTAATATTAAAATTTTGAGAAGTAAAATGACATCATATTTCATATTTATTACAAACTACTCCAGCCAAAAAGAAGAAAAGGCAGGGTAAGGTGGCCAGGATGGGGAAAAAAGATGAAACAAATACAGCTGACTGTTGGCAATCACAAAAGCTGTGTAATCAATACAAGGGTACACAGGACCGTTGACTCTACTTATTTGTACATTTTGAAATTTTCACAACAAATTTTTAAAAACAGAAAAATCATTTTCCAAGTTTCATGAGGTTCTTCTTTACTATTCTGGGAAATAATGAGAATATTAAGAAACTTTATAATATGTTGAGAACATGAATGCAGAATGGATTTATTAATAAATATAGCACACATCTCTGAATTTATTCATAATTAAATAAGAAGTATGTGGCAATTCGGAACTTTCATTATGTGAAAAGAAAGGAATGCTCATTATTCCTTTCCTGATGTATATGTTGACTATTCCGTGACATTGTATAAACACAGATCAAGTGATGGAAGAATATATTTGCTTTAATAAGACCCCATTATTCTGTTTGTAAAGAAGGGATTGTATATCGGACTTTTAGCCCCAAGATAAAACTGTCCAGCATCATTAAAATTCTAGCACAATCTTCTTTTTAACTGAACTCCCATTAAAATATGCGGAGGAAAATTGTACTTTCATAATCCACTTATTTCATATCAATTTCCAAGAGGTAATCTATATATTTGTAGGCTGAGGTTAATATATGAATCTTTGATTTTGATCTTTGAATTCAAAGTATATTTGAATACTTCGAATTTTTAGGTAGGATGTCATAGTATTGATTGGAAACATCGCTGATCAACTTTGGGGAGAGAAAGTAGATGATGGAGAATGCTGAGTGTCATTGGATTCACATATTTGGGCAGAAGGGATGTATCAGCCTCCTGGCATTATAAGCCTTTAGATAGAATAGGTTCTTTCATAACTAAGGTGTTCACCATCATGGAGATCATTTGGAATCTTGATATTCTCCTTTACAAATTAAAGGTATATAGGCAAGCCTTACCACCGTTCTTTTTTCCTGTCAGCATTTTAATGTTGAAAAGTTTACATTCTCAAAAAATGGTAGCTGTCATTGAAAGAATACACCTTTTCTCCAGCTCTGGATTTTTGTGATTCTGTCTTCATTGTGTCACTTGTGATGGACTCATGGTCAATAATAAATACAGTTATATGAGATAATCCTTAATCATTCTAGGGTTACAGACCCTTTTGAGTATCTGTATCAGTCGGAGTCTAGTTACAAGTCTATTCTGCCAACTTTAAGTGTTTTTAAGTGAAACATTGATTCAGTAAGTGGAATTGGGTAGCTCACAGAATTTCTGGGTTTAGCTTTGGGATTAGCCAAAGAGAAGCTCCATCCAAAATCTCTCTGCAGTATCCATGCCAGTAAGGACAGCCTGGGGCCTCTCTGACATCCTCCATGACGTCAAGACTCACTTGCTATGACTGCCACCACCATCAGAGTGTTCCCCATGTACCCCTCCCCCTATGTTTTCATCTCCAATCCAGTGATAAAGGGACCAGTGTTCACGACTCCAGCACTGCTTCTGTCTGGTATTTTTTGGTTCAGCAATGAGAAGTGAACAATGCTGTCATTTCCCAGGAATAGGAAGAAAATTTAAAAGTATAAATATCTAATACAAAATTAATATAGATTCTTCACCCGCAAAACACACACACACAATTTTATGCGTTTATGAAGGTTCATGGGCTTTCAAGACTCATCCGTTGGGCTCCTAGAGATAAAATGGGTCCTGGAAGTGCTGGCAGTTATCATCGTTTGAGAAAACAAATCCTGCTACATAATAGGAAGTCCATAGATAATTAGCTCTAATTTTCTAAATCAACTATTTAGACTTATTTATATAACAGTTTGAGTTCTAGATGAAAAGTATGGGTATGGCTGTGTATTACTTAAAATAAAAAGAGTTTGTATAAATAACCTCTTTCCATATAAGCTTTACATCTATAAAAATCCTCAGTTATCATTTTAATGAAAGGAAATTTTTATTACTACCCATATGTAGCCATGTAGTCAGGGCTCCATGTGTCCTGTCCTCCGCTGTGAGTCATAGCTACATATCTATATCTCTATTCATATTTATATGTAATCTGGCTCTCAGAACTACTTTCAAATGAATTTCAATTTTTTGGTTACATCTCTCAAGAAATATTAAGGATCTGATTCACAATTGATGACAATACTTGTTAAAACCTGCTCTCCTTACCTTTCTTTCCTCAGTCTCTCATATCCCCTAGAGTTTCTGGCATTGTGCCGTCCAATAAAGTAGCCACTAGCCAAATATATGGCTATTTAGGTTAAATTAATTAAATTAAATGAGATATACAAGTTCCTCAGGCACGCAATCCACATTCGTGTACCCAACAGTCATGTGTTGCTACTGGTGAAGTTGTTTGACATTTCCAGTAGAGAACAATTCCATAACTGCAGAAAGTTCTACTGGATAGCACTGCACTAGGGCCTCACCTCAGCAAACACCAAACTCTTTCTGACACTCACCCAAGTTGCCATCTGCACCTCCAACATTCTCAGCAATTTGAAGTAAAACGGCAACTCTCTGTTTCAGCCCTTTATCCTTACATCTCAGATCACTTCCTTCTCTAGTATATTTTTTGATTTTACATCACCAGTTATCCAGAGACTGAGCTGACAGACTGAAAGCTCTCTAAGAGAGATACAAGCCTGGAGTCAGGCAGGAAATACATGTTAAGATGCCTTTGCACAATCACATCAGTATAATAATACTATTACGTAGTAAACATCTTCTGATGCACTCATCACTTTTAATGCTTAGAATAACTCTTCAGAGTAAAGATTAATTTCATTTAAAAAACAAAAACCTGAGGCTTGGAGAGCTTGAATCATTTACCTACAGTGGTACAGCTAGTAAGGAGTTAAGGCCAGGGTAGAACACATTGTTTCCTAAATATAAGGCCCACTTTCTCTCTGCTCTACCACACTGAAAAACAGTATCTCTCTGAAGATATAAAAATGGACATTCCCATGGCAACACAGAAAAACAATGGTAAAATTCCCAAAGAGCTCTCTTAGATATGCTAAATAAGAAGCCTCTGCCACATACATTTTTAAATAAAGTCCTTGAGGAAAGAAAAACCTACTTGATCATATATCCCAACACAGTCTGGCCATGGCATTTTAAAGATTCAGAATTCACTATGAAAATGACTAGGAAAGGTTTTCCATTGTGGACTTCAGTAACACTTTCCAACTCCTCTAGTTTGGCCTTTAAAAATAAGTACAAAATGTATAATCCAATAAGCAGATGGAAAAATGCCAGTTTTACTCTCATTACTGATAGTTGTGTAGAACCATCTGATTTTAATCTCCTCACTTGATTTACCTCATGTTTAAAAAATTTGTCCATCCAGTGAGGAATAAATGCAA
Organism: Aepyceros melampus; assembly: GCA_006408695.1. Lineage (NCBI taxonomy): Eukaryota > Metazoa > Chordata > Mammalia > Artiodactyla > Bovidae > Aepyceros > Aepyceros melampus. The sequence continues at coordinate 78,762 of SJXQ01003289.1, read as the reverse complement.
ACAAGTATAGTGTTATGTTCTAGGGTTTGCCAGAAATTCAAATGTGGGCATTACCAGTTTGCTATAAAAATCGAGGTAGGAACTATTTTAATTCCACAAGCAGAACCACAAAATGCACCTATTTTCCCTTCAAAAATCACGTTTAAGAAAAAATGTTTTTCTCTTCTGGAATTTAGGGAGAGCTTGGTTTAGAAAAATAAAATGATACATTTAGAAGAGAAAGGGGGAAGCTGGACCTTACTATTCTCTCCCTTTTCCTTTTCTCAGTTCTTAGGCACATTTCCATTTTGTCAACAGCAAAATTGTTTTTTGGGAGTGAAATTGGACCAAATTCTAGCCCAGAATATTGGTATTTGTCTCTTCCTGGCTTAGGAAGCATTTGTGTCTCCAGACAGAATTTCACAGACATTATTTAATCAAACTATACAACAGTTTTGCATGTAAAGTGAATTTGGGGAATTGCATTCAGTAGTGTCTGAGAGCTTTTTACAAGCACCATATCTGGTTTCAAATATTAACAACAATTGTTGAATGAGACAGAATATGATTTTTCAAATACTCTGTTCAGTGAAGAAAGTGTAGATTAGATTTTACTGAATCTTGATAAGCTACAGGATAAATTTATTCTCTTAGATGTGGATTATCATAGCAGCAGGATAAGAAACAGAGACTTAAACACAGTGAGAAGAGACCACTACAGTGACTTTCAGAGCAGAAATAAACCTCATCTCAACTGTATTACAACAGTTACATCTATAACCCTGTCTTTTCCATTTTTTAACCTAACCAGTCCTGAAATATTTTCCAACTCTACTGCCCTGGGTTTGCACTTAGCAAAGCATTGAATTCTCAAGATTTGTGAACAGCCTTCTAATTAGTTCACAAACTACAGAAATGACTCTGATAGTGGTCTAGAATTAGAAATAATAGGCTGTCCCAAACTGAAAATCCTTAGTTACTTACCCTTACCCTTTTCTAGGTCCCACTCAAATATCACCTTCTCTCTTCCCTGGCACATATATGCAAAGTGGCAGCTCCTTTCCCTTCAAGCTGCCATTACCATATACACCAAGTCTAGCGAACCCATGAAGAAAAGGAGTTTAATCCCAGCTAACCCATGAGAATTGACCAGAAGGCTAGAGATTCGTGGCTCAGCAGAGATCAGCAATTGTCAGCCAAAGAGGATAACAGTCACTCTAGAAGACAGGCTGGTGGGCATGACCTGGTTCACAAGATCACATTTGGGCTAGAGAAATGCAGAGCTCCTGTAGTTACAGAGCCCCAAGACTGCAAGGGAAAGATGAATCCTAGACCAGAATCAGGTGGTATCCTGAAAGAAGGGGGAAAGCAAAATGAACAAACATCCCCTGCGCTATTCATTTGGTAATTTGTCAGGCTCTGCCTACCAATGCCCTCCAGTGTTCATCCTCAAATGTTATTTGATTTTCATTTTATTATGTAACTTTTGATTAATTTACTTACATGCTATTTTTCCTACTAAATTGTTAGTACCTCAAAGGCAAAAAAATAACATGTCTTTAAATTACCTACAGTCCTTCATACAAAAGGACATGCTGAATAAAAATTTTAAGACTAAAAGTTACAATTGCTTAAAGGATTGTTTTACATCCCTGTAAAATCACTTTCTAGGTTCTTCAACCATTTATTTTGGAAAGCCCCTTAAAAAGCCAGGTTTTTTTATATTTGCAGCTGTTTTTTTCTTTCAACAATATCTGGTATTTCCTTGGCAAGAGAAGCTGCTGGAATAGTCGCTGAGTATGGGAAGAATCTGTCAACAAATGAGGAGCTTAGCATTCACATAGGGCTTATTTAAATCTTAAATATTTACTTCACACTCTAAAGACATCAGTTATTGCCAAGTAATGAGACTGTGCCCAACTAAAAGATCTGAGCTCCAGGAGTCAAATTATGTCAGGCTGCTTTCAATTCTCCTCTGAAATGCTGCAAATTAGACCAGGTTCTAACCATGTACAGTGAACAAAAGACTGTGCAAGTGGCTATCAACCAGAGGCCCAGAGGCTTGTCTCTCACAGTTGTCCTTCACAGGCACATGTTGGCTGCAAGGCAAGCCAGGAAACGTGATGTCTGCCTTTTCCACTAACTGGTGTTTTCACTTTGGGTGGTGCAAAGGTTAAAGCGTCTGCCTGCAATGTGGGAGACCTGGGTTTGATCCCTGGGTCGGGAAGATCCCCTGGAGAAGGAAATGGCAACCCACTCCAGTATTCTTGCCTGGAGAATCCTGTGGACAGAGGAGCTTGGTGGGCTACAGTCCACGGGTCGCAAAGAGTCGGACACGACTGAGCGACTTCACTTTCACTTCCACTTTCACTTGCCCTCTTTAAGAATCTGCCTGCAATTCGGGATACCTAGGTTTGATCCCTGGGTTGAGAAGATCCCCTGGAGAAGGGAAAGGGTACCCACTCCACTCCAGTATTCTTGCCTGGAGCAAAGAGTGGGACATGACTGAGCGACTTTCACTTCACTTCACTTCACTTTGGTCTTCAGCTTCCTCTCCCGTAAAATAAAGATGCCCGATCAGAACATCTCTATGGTCTGTCCGGACTCTACTATTCTTTGAATCTAGGTTTCTATGCTTCTCATCTTCAAACGAACACCAAAGTACACTTTATACTTAGTAAAGTAATAATTATATCTAACATTTACTGAGTCCACATTATGAACTAGGCTGACAGTTTTACATAACTGTTACTATTGTTTACCATAATTATTTCAGGTGGCTACAAAATATCACCATTGTCTATGTGGGAAAAAAATGAAGCTAATATCTATATATGGGAAATTAAGGCTGCAACTAAGTTGTTCAGTTGTTCAATCATTTCAGACTCTTTACAATCCCATGGACAGCAGCATACCAGCTTCCAGAGTTTGCTCAAACTCATGTTCATTGAGTCAGTAATCCCATCCAACAATCTCATCCTCTCTTCTCCCCTTCTCCTGCCTCAGTCTTTCTCAGCATGAGGGTCTTTTCCAGTGAGTTAGCTCTTCGCATCTAAGTAGCAACTTAAGATCATAAAACTAAAAGGTTTTTCAGTTCAGTTCAGTTGATCAGTCATGTCCGACTCTTTGAGACCCCATGAATCACAGCACACCAGGCCTCCCTGTCCATCACCAACTCCCAGAGTTCACTCAGACTTGTGTCCATCGAGTCAGTGATGCCATCCAGCCATCTCATCCTCTGTCTTCCCCTTCTCTTCCTGCCCCCAATCCCTCCCGGCATCAAAGTCTTTTCCAATGAGTCAACTCTTTGCATGAGGTGGCCAAAGTACTGAAGTTTCAGCTTTAGCATCATTCCTTCCAAAGAAATCTCAAGGTTGATCTCGGGTAAGGATTTATATCCAATTCCATCTCCTTCCAGACCTTGGATTAATTGATATAGTCTGCTTCAGTCATATCCGACTTTGTGCAACCCCAGAGACGGCAACCCATCAGGCTCCTCTGTCCCTGGGATTCTCCAGGCAAGAACACTGGAGTGGGTTGCCATTTCCTTCTCCAGTGCATGAAAGTGAAAATGAAGTCGCTCAGTCTTGTCCGACTCTTCGTGACCCCATAGACTGCAGCCTACCAGGCTCCTCCATCCATGGGATTTTCCAGGCAAGAGTACTGAAGTGGGTTGCCATTGCCTTCTCCTGATACAGTCTATAGCCATGCAAATGTCCAATCACCATATACATTCAGCCATGTTAAATGAGTAGATAAGAGGATATCAACCTAGGCTACAGACTAGAGGCAATGTTTCAGGGCATTGAGCATAGATTAATCAAATATCCACAATTAATTTAATACGAGAACGGGATACTGTTTTGCCACAGTACTTACATTATCATTTCCTCATTGTAATTCCTTCACTCATCACTAGCATGTTCAAACACATGGATTATGAAAGAAGAGCAGGTGAGGAAACCACTATTCAGTCTACCATCATCTGTGGAATGTCTATTTCCATGGGCTATAACTGTCTGGATATGACAGGAGACTTCAATCTCAATAATTCAGAGACCCATAGATACAGAAAACAAACTAGTGGTTACCAGTGTTGAGAGGGATGGGAAGAGAGGCAAGATAGGCATAGGGATTAAGAGGTACAGACTATTATGTATCAAATAACGTAAATAAGCTATGATGCTAAACTGTACAACACAGGAAGCATAGTCAATATTTTACAAAAACTATAAGTGGAGTATAACCTTTCAAAATTGAGAATCACTGTGGTGTATACCTATGCTGCTGCTGCTGTGGGTGCTAAGTTGCTTCAGTCATGTCCAACTCTGTGTGACCCCATAGATAGCAGCCCACCAGGCTCCCCCATCCCTGGGATTCTCCAGGCAAGAACACTGGAGTGGGTTGCCATTTCCTTCTCCAGTGCAGGAAAGTGAAGAGTGAAAGTGAAGTCGCTGAGTCCTGTCCAACTCCCAGTGACCCCATGGACTGAAGGCTACCAGGCTCCTCCGTCCATGGGATTTTCCAGGCAAGAGTACTGGAGTGGGGTGCCATTGCCTTCTCCAGGAGTATATTTATAATTTACCTAATATTGCACATCAACTATTCTTCAATTTAAAACATCAAAAAGAAAAAGCAGTGCTTGATTTTTACAAGTGATTCTCTGGGAGGGAAGATCAAACCTGTGTTTCAGTAAGTATTCTGTTGGCTGAAGCAAGAACTTTACCTCAAGCAAAATTGTACAAAGGTAAGTTTATTTTTGTTACCTTCGTTTTCTCAACGCTGCCCATACTTCCGTCTTTCAATTCTCAGGTTTTTTAACTGCATCCTCTCTCCTTTCTGGAACCTGTCCTTGGAAACTACTGGGACACATAAACGTCCCAAAGTATTTAAGAGTGAGAGCAATTAAAAGGTATGAGTGCTGAGACCATCTGTGTTAATATGGCTTAATTAAGAATACGGATCAGCTGAGCCACCCGTCACTCCCCACCCCCACCCCCCGCCGGCAGGCTTCTACGGTTGCCATGACGGCGGCCTTGTTCTGGGTGCGCTTGCCTTTGCACCTGTGCTCCAGTTCTCCTCTTCACCATGGCCACCGCCATTGCGCATCACCTTTCTCCTCATCGCAGAGTTCTTCTGGTTGGTGTCTCTGCTGCTTTCCTCCTTTGTGTGGTTTATGACAGCAGTCATTACTGACATCAAAGATGGACCAGTGCGGAAATGTCTGCCGATATTCGGACTGTTAGTCTGTCCTTATGTGAGAAATCTGCCAGTTTGCATGTTATAAACTTTTTTTTTTTTTTTTTAAGCCAGTGAGGGCTTGAAGAGGATAAACCCAGGTGAGAGCACCCTCTACGGACTGCTGGCTTATGTGTCTGGCTTGGGCTTTGAAATCATGAGTGGAGCATATTCCTCTGTAAATACTCTGACTCTCTGGGGCCAGGCACAGTAGGCATTCTTTGAGACCCTCTCCAGTGCTTCAGAAATTCAGCTTTCATGACGCTGGTGAACACATTGCCGCACATGTTCCAGAGCATCGTGTTTTTGGAAGTGCCTGTGAGGAGAAAAAGTGGTACACCCGTCTTGTCATTCTCAGCCATCTGCTGGTGTCAGCCCCGAGCTTCATGAATACTCACTGTGGGTGATGCACTCACTGGTGTCGGTGTGCATCATGCTGGCACTCACGGGCATCTGGCCATCTCCGTTTCTGCCGAAGCCTGAAATGCTGCCTGCTCTGCCAAGACTAGGACTTGCTCCTCTTCAACCAGTGCTCCAGACAACCTCCAAGGACCAGCACTTTTGAAATGGTAAGTTGCATCTTTTGAAGAAGCACAACTGTGTCTTTTTCTATAAATCCCTTGTCCTGGTGAAATTTGGAAAAAACAAAGCTGTCTAGATATGATACAGCCTTCATGCTACATCTTTCTGAAAGGGATGCATCCGTGGTATGTAGTCTGGCTGCAAGTCAAAATCCCCTGGTGAAATGTAGAGAACTGACTCTGGGCTCCACCTCCAGGTTTAATTGATCTGGTATTTGATCATTTTTTTAAGCTTCTCAGATAATGCTGTGTGCATCCAGGTGGAAAACCACTGATGTCCAAGTAGGAACTTTCTGAGAATTCTGTAAGTAAATAAAAATGAGATGTTTAGCCTTCTCCTGACTGAGTTTCTCTCCAATCTGTGTTGAGCAAGTAACTATCTGAGTATCAAATCCTGGTTAACCTTCATCTTTCTGAGTTCTGAAGTCACAAAAGGCTAAAGGGCTATCACCACTGTGAACTGTTTCACTTCACAGTACTCTGATTTCTGAGAATGTGAGAGGATCTGCTTATAAATTCAAAATTGCACTGACTTACTATGCTAGTTTAACTAAAGTAAGCTATTGATTGTTAAACTGTATTTTTCTGTAGTTTTTCCCTTATAGATTTTTCTTTTTTGAGGCATTACATTATTTTGAGCATAGATTCATTTTCTTTAATGAAAAAAACAATTATTCCTGACTTCCTGGGAAGATATTATAAAACCAGGAATTTATGTGCATATGAAGAAAGTAGGGAAAACCACTAGACCATTCAGCTATGACCTAAATCAATCCCTTAATATTATACAGTGGAAGTGAGAAACAGATTCAGGGGATTAGATCTGATAGAGTACCTGATGAGCTATGGACAGAGGTTCATGACATTGTACAGGAGACAGGGATCAAGACCTTCCCCAAGAAAAAGAAATGCAAAAAAGCAAATTGGTTGTCTGAGGAGGCCTTACAAATAGCTGTAAAAAGAAAAGAAGCTAACCGTAAAGGAGAAAAGGAAAGATATACCAATTTGAATGCAGAGTTCCAAAGAATAGCAAGGAAAGATAAGAAAGCCTTCCTTAGCGATCAGTGCAAAGAAATAGACGAAAACAATAGAATGGGAAAGACTGGAGATCGCTTCAAGAAAATTAGAGATACCAAGGGAACATTTCATTCTAAGATGGGCTAAATAAAGAACAGAAATGGTATGGACCTAACAGAAGCAGAAGATATTAAGAAGAGGTGGCAAGAATACACAGAAGAACTATATAAAAAAGATCTTCATGATCCAGATAACATGATGATGTAATCACTCACCTAGAGCCAGACATCCTGGAATGTGAAATCAAGTGGGCCTTAGGAAGCATCACTATGAACAAAGCTCGTGGAGGGGATGGAATTCCAGTTGAGCTATTTCAAGTCCTAAAAGATGATGCTGTGAAAGTACTGCACTCAATATGCCAGCAAATTTGGAAAACTCAGCAGTGGCCACATGACTGGAAAAGGTCAGTTTCCAATTAGAATGAAAGGCAATGCCAAAGAATGCTCAAACTACTGCACAATTGCACTCATCTGACACGCTAGCAAAGTAATGCTCAAAATTCTCCAAGCCAGGCTTCAACAGTACATAGACAGTGAACTTCTAGATGTTCAAGCCAGATTTAGAAAAGGCAGAGTAACCAGAGATCAAATTGCCAACATCTGTTGGATCATGGAAAAAGCAAGAGAGTTCCAGAAAAACATCTATTTCTGCTTTACTGACTATGCCAAAGCCTTTGACTGTGTGGATCACCACAAACTGGAAAATTCTTCAAGAGACGGGAATATCAGACTACCTGACCTGCTTCCTGAGAAATCTGTATGCAGGTTAGGAAGCAACAATTAGAACCAGATATGGAACAACAGAGTGGTTCCAAATCAGGAAAGAAGTACATCAAGGCTGTATATTGTCACTCTGTTTACTTAACTTCTATGCAGAGTACATCATGAGAAACACTGAGCTGGATGAAGCACAAGCTGGAATCAAGATTGCTGGGAGAAATATCAATAACCTCAGATATGCAGATGACACCACACTTATGGCACAAAGCCAAGAAGAACTAAAGATCCTCTTTATGAAAGTGAAAGTGGAGAGTGAAAAAGTTGGCTTAAAGCTCAACATTCAGAAAACTAAGATCATGGCATCTGGTCCCATCACTTCATGGCAAATAGATGGGGAAAGAGTGGAAACAGTGGCTGACTTTATTTTGGGGGCTCCAAAATCACTGCAGATGGTGATTGCAGCCATGAAATTAAAAGACACTTACACCTTGGAAGAAAGTTATGACCAACCTAGACAGCATATTAAAAAGCAGAGACATTACCTTGCCCAAAAGGTCCATCTAGTCAAGGTTATGGTTTTTCCTGTGGTCATGTATGGATGTGAGAGTTGGACTATAAAGAAAACTAAGTGCCCAAGAATTGATGGTTTTGAACTGTGGTGTTGAAGAAGACTGGAGAGTCCCTTGGAGTGCAAGGAGATCCACCAAGTCCATCCTAAAGGAAATCAGTCCTGACTATTCATTGGAAGGACTGATGTTGAATCTGAAACTCCAATACTTTGGCCACCTGATGCAAAGAACTGACTCATTTGAAAAGACCCTGATGCTGGGAAAGATTGAAGGCGGGAGGAGAAGGGGATGACAGAGGAGGAGATGGTTGGATAGCATCACTGACTTAATGGACGAGTCTGGGTAAACTCTAGGAGCTGGTGATGGACAAGGAGGCCTGGTGTGCTGCAGTCCATGGGGTCGCAAAGAATCAAACATGACTGAGCGACTGAACTGAACTGCTGTTAAGTCTTTTCTGGGTGTGTCCCCACACAGCATTTACCTGCTGAGTTCTGGCTGCTGGATTCGTTGAGGTGAAGCCCACTGTTCTATCTCTGAGCAGCTCTGCAGATTTGCCGAGTGATTAGCCTGGGACAGGATTCACTGGAAGCTGGTGGAAGTTTGGGCGGAAAACAAGCCAGGAGGGTGGTGTTCACACTTTTAACTTGTCCTGTATTACTGACTAACACTTCCACCCAAATGGTATAGTAGAAAATTGGAAATATGTCCTAAAATACCATTTTCATGCTTTTACATAATCTGTATACTCTTTAGATATGGTCAATGCCCTTAGGTTTTGGTAGCACATACAGCATTCACTTTTTAGGAATATCAAAGATGTTTGTTTGGGCTTCCCAGGTGGCGTTAGTGATAAAGAACCCTCCTGCCAATGCAGGAGATGTAAAAGAAGCACATTCCATCCCTGGGGCAGGCACGGCAACCCTCTCCAGCATCCCTGCCTGGAGAATCCCTGGACAGAGGAGCCTGAGGGCTACAGTCCACAGGGTCATAAATAGCTGGACACACCTGAAGTGACTTAGCACATAAGATGTTTGTTCAACTTCCAAACATCACTTTTGGTTTCCTTTATAAAGGAGAATTGTGCCTTTACTAATTAGAAATTGTGGGGAGCTGATGTTCTGTGAGAAATGGAAATTCCCTACATATTCAAGTGGGAACGCGGTGAAGCTTGTATGTGCAGTAGAACAGCCAAAAGAAATAGAAGCGGCAATGAGAGGGCTCACCAGTGACATGAGGGATGGAAGAATTTGGTAATATTATGGTGGAGGGAGAATAATGGACATGTTTAAAATGGAAACATGGCCAGTTAATTTGGGCTAGCTGCACATCTGTCCGGGGACCAGAACCTTACACATAAACTAGACCTTTATCAATGAAACCCCCTCTTATGTTTAAATAATTCAAATTATTTGATCTAGGGTTTCAAGAGGAGTAAGGTTTCCAGCAAGGCTGTAAACAGTTCCATAAGCAATTACAGTTATTCCCCTAAAGTCTACTTGAGCACTAATACCACTGCTCCTGCTGGGCTTTGCTGTTTTCCACTTTTATACAAGATTTTCTTTAGGTGAGTCATACAAGAGTCAAAGACATAGAGACTAAACAGTGACATTTATTGTGCAGAGTTGAAGGGAATAAGATACCTATTGAACTAGGCTTCATTCCTATTGGAGCACGGTGTTCTTTGATAAACAGGGTAAGAAAAATGTAGAGTTGGTTTATTACTGTTGACTTACAATTCTCTTAAATGGATAGTCTGATAAAACATTTGTGGATCTGTGAAGTCTAGAAAAATCTGAGAATATTAGTATTACTCATACTTGAGCTCAGAGGATGTCCTCTGTGCATTAGTAGTTTAATCTTAAGTAAGCAATCTGGACCACTGTGAAATATCATTTAAAAAATCATCTTGGACAAGAAAATTTTCTTTGATGGTGAGACTAATGTCTTAGGTTAGGAAATTGTTGGCTAATCCTGATTGAGCGAGTGCCAAGGAAACCCAGAAGGAGAGTAGTCTTCCTTTGTTGCTGTGTATATATTAAGATGTGCTTTATTTATTTTTATTTTTATTTTTTTGCATTTGTTATTTGTGATGAGTTTTCTGAGCCCTGACAGTGTTTGGAGAGGAGGTGATGGTGTTAATCTTGTGTTCTTCTCCACACAGAGCTTTCTCAGTTTGGAGGAAAATGTGGCTATGTTCCAAGTTGACCTTGGAAAGTGAATATTGTTGCAACACTTGACTATGTTGCCATGTACATCATAGAGATTGATTTTGACTCTCTAATAAATCTGTATTTTTTTTTAACTCATTTGAATTAGGAGTTGAAGCTGGAGTTTTGCTACCTTTGATCCTGGCCTGCCTGCCTGGCAATATCATAGGAGCAGCCTCTTGCAGAGCATCTTTGTGAACACATAGCTGAAAGGAACAAATGGTGTCTGTAGACTGTATAGAAAATAGAAAATGGCTTTTGTTCCCAATATTGTATTTTTGTTGTCAACCACTTTTCAATGTTTGCTGAGAGTGACAGATACACAGGGACTAATGGTCAGAGTGGGCCTGTGGGCTCCAGGGAAGCCAGGGCGCCAGCCTGTCTCAGACACCAGCAGCGTGCTTCCTGGGAAGAGGTCCTGAGAGTGCTGGCTTTTTGTTGGCTAAGTGTTCGCGGGGCCCCACCATTCCTAACAAGAGAGACAAACTAGATGTCACAACTAAAGAATTTTAAAGTTTTTTGCTTAGAACACTTTATTTTATGATTGTAGCTTTTAAATTCTCATTTAATAAGAGACTTCATTCCGTTAAATGTAGTGTTCAGAGGAGTGGGCACTGTCTTTATGTATAATATTTATCATTTCATTTAAGTTATACTCATGTCATATATAGCGTGCACTAATCAGTGCATTCAATAGTATTTTCCAGCAAACAATAAAAAGACTGCTTGTCACCAAAAAAAAAAAAAAAAAAAAAAATAGATCAGCTCTGTCAACATGAATTAGTTGTTGTTCCAGGAAACTTTGCCTGAGAAAGATAAAGCTATAAACCAATTAAAAAAAAATTTTACTCTTTGCTTCAGGAAATCTTCCACAGATAATTAACGGAAACAAGAGTCTTCTCACCTTGGCAAATACTTGCTTATCATACAAAGTTTCCTCGTGAAGGCTTGTTTCAAGACCCTAGTGTCATAGGGTCCTCTAATTCCAAACTAGTACATTACAAACATTGCCCAGTCCAGATCAGGTCTTCATCTTGAAAGACCTACCTCAAAACTACTTTGAGCTCAGACCCCAAAGCCCTAAAATTAGACAACTTCTGACTTCCATATTCTGAGACACTGCTGGGACTGGTCAGGTGGCGGTCTCCCTTATTTTTTTCATAGATTGATGATTTGCTGGGGAGTTCAGCAGTACTACCTATAAGATGGTAACCTATGTTTCTCTAGGTCACAGCAGGCTGAGAATAAAACTTTTGAGTTCCAACAAGTTAATGGCAAAGACAGAAATCATGCATGCCCATCTAGTAATAACTGAGGAATCTCAAGTCCTCCAAAACTGCCCACCTATTGCTAGAAGACCTAAGGGTCTTCTAGATGCACTCATGAACAAATCTCAGTATCCACTCAATGCTGAGGCCTCTGCTGAATTCAAACTTAAAAAAAAAAAAAAAAGAAATGGCACCATAGTTGGAACTCATTATCAGGCTGCTGCTTTGTGTGTGGAAACTATTGGCCTCCCCTAAAGTCACTGTTTCTGCTGCCCACCACTTAGGTCGTTGCTGTTTGAGTCTTCTAAAGTTGATCATGTGTTCAAAGGTGGCTGGAATCAGTGCTGCTCATATCAGTGCCTCTAGGGCTGAGATGGGGAAGGATTCCTGGTGAGGAATGCTTGCAAAACCACCGGGTTACACTGTGTAAGCCATTACCTGCTCCATATATGTATATGACCAGTGGGAGCCCACACAACATATTACTGAGGGGGGCGGCATTTGGACAATGGGGGAAGTAAGCAGAACACAAAGGATCCAAAAAATCTTTCATTCATTGATTACTTCTTTCATGCATGCAACAAATATTTGAGTGTCTCCTGGCTATAACAAAAAGAAGTTTATTAATGGCCTTAAAATATTCTCATCCATCAGGAAGTTTTGGCATCGATTCTGCATTCACTCCTGATTTCCTATGTGTCACAAACAGTGCACTGGAGATAAAATGAGCAAGACAGACAGGCCTCACCAAGCCAAAGGGCAGAATGGGGAAAGAGATAATGAAACAATGGGAATATGGAATGGCAAAATCAGTGGAAGGAAAGTAGAGAGTGATGTAAGAGCAAAAAAACCAAGGTAAACCAATCCAGATTTTAAAATCAGGGAAGTCTCTGTGTAATAATGATCTGTGAAGTTTCAGAAACAGGAAAACATTGTGTTCTCACGGAACGAAGTTTATATGGGCAGAGTGTATCCTATGAAGGAGACAAGAAGATACATGAAGCTAGAGATTGGGAAACAGACCATGGAAAGTCATGTTGAGTTTAGGATTTATTTGCAGGAGAAACAAGGCTATTGATAGCTTTAACAACAGGTGCAAATCAATGAAATTTTCAGAGAGGTTACTTTGGATATATTGTGGAGAATGAATTTGAGGGAAGAAAACAGAGGCAGAAAATCTACTAAGAAGCTATTGAGATGACTCAAGTAGGAAATTAAGGCTTCCTGGACTAGTGTGCTGGCAGTGATGATGGGGGGCGGGGGGAGATACGACAGATTTGAGAAATAGGGAGGATATAGACTTGATTGTCAATGGCAACTGGCTGGGCAGTGAAAGAGATGGGAATTCATCCCTCTCAATAGATGAGTCAGGTCATGTCACTCCTCAGCTCAGAACCCTGCAGTAGCTTCCATCTCATGCAGAATGAAAGCTAAAATCTTCACAGTGGGCCACAAGGATGAAAAAGTCTGTGCAACACATCCCTACCCTAGCCCTGTTGCCTCAATGGATTCCCCCCTCCTGCCTTCCTGCCAGCTCACTCTACCTCACCCGCTCCAATACCCGCTCTTCTCAAACATTCCAGGCATGCGCTTACCTTACAATTTTTGTTTTTGCTCTGCCTAGATACCAGTATGGTTCATACCCGTGCCTTCTTCAAGTCTTTTTTTAAATATCACCTTTTCAGTGAGGCTTCTCATCATCATCCTACTAAACATTCCAACCTCTGTGACAGTATCCCAAGTTTTCTTATTACCCATCACTTTTTGATTTATGGTATAGAGTAATTTACTTATTTTTTTGTTATTAGAAATAATATTTTGGTTATCACTTAGAATGTAAGCTCCGTGAAGGAAGGAGTTTTTGTCTTGTTTTGTTCATTATTATATCCCCAGTTCCTAGAATACCCAGGATGTAGTAAGCACTCAGTTTTTACTGAATGAACTAGTGGGCAGTGCCTATGTCTGTAGCCTGACCAACCAGTCAGATGGTGGTTCTAATCACTAATTTGGAAGTATGAGAGATGGGGAAGGTTTGCACAGGAAAGCTTATGAATTCAGTTTGGGATCATTTGCTCAGTACCACAGCTATAATATTAGGAGCATGATATTATTATGTAAGTCAAAACTGCTGGCAAAATTTCAAGTTTCTTAGAAAAACAGGAGCCAAACTCTTCTGTAAGAGAACAACCTATAGAATTCCAAACCTGTTCTCACTGATGAGGCATGTGCACTGGTTCCCTGCAAGTCAGCCAATAAGACAGTCAATCAATATACATCAAGAAGAGGTCAGCAACCCTGGACTATTCAAAGTGGCATAAGTCTTACAGTGGTGTGGATACTCAGAATAATTACATTAGGGATTCTGTTTGAGGTCTTGTATATCTTGTATATCTAGACAAAGGATTGACAAATAATCATTAGATAATGTCGAGGCAATGTACTCAATTTTTCACCTAGTAAAGGTTAACATTTACTCCCCAAATTATAAATCAGATATAAAATAAGAAATAGATGAATGGAGAATAAGATGAGCTAACTTGCAGAGAAAATGCTGGTAAAGTGCAGTCAAGTTCTTGGTACCTAAATTGTTTTCTTTTGTTTCCTTAACCATTTAGAAACCCTGATTAACTCTAAACAGTGTTTTGCAGCCCCAGATGAGAATGAGTTTTCACAAGTCTGTATTTTTCAAACTTTAGCATGTATCAGAATCCCCTAGAAGACTTTTTATTCCTGGGCACCCAAGCCTGGAAGTTCTGACTCAGTAGATCTTGAGTGGGCCCCCAAATTTGCATCTCTAACAAGTTTCCAGATGGTGTAAGTGCTTCTGGTGTAGGCACCACACTTTAAGAGTCACTGTAATCTTGGGCCTATTTGAAAACTTTTTGCCCATTTCAACTGGGTTCTTTACTGACTCCCAACTGAAGTTGGTTGAGTTCAATATCTGAATATGGAACCACAGAAGGGTATAAAATTAATGCAAATTATTTTTAAACCTCTTTTTATTTAATTTCATTAATTCTAATGTTTTTCATCATATAGTCTGTCAGTTTCTTGTTTCTTCTCTTTTCTTGGTAATTTGTGGTTTAGATGGAAGTGAGCATTTACATGTGTATGATGGAACAAATATTAATTCCTGAGCTAACCACAATACCATGTGCATTATGTTTTCTCTCTTATATTAACTTCCCGTTTTCTCCTAAAGTTAGTAATATCCTCAATGCTATTATCAATGCTTCTTGATATTTTCTAGATGATCAAATAATACAATTTTTTTTTTCCTTAGAAACCCCAACTTCCTATTCTAATCTGACAGGTCCTTTTCCAGGCTGGCTGCATAGTTATTATCCTAGAATATCCTTAGTCATGTTCCTGTTGGATCCACTATTTCCTAATCCCATATTTTCCTATTTCTTGATTTATTTGCTTACTTTTTCTGGAGCAATTAGTTCAGCTACATCATAAGAAAACAGAGTGAGATTAATTTTGTCAGCTGTCCCATGCCTGCAAATTTGCACATTCTTAACTAGATCTCAACCCAAGACGGGCGGGTCATGGTGAAAAGGTCTGACAGAATGTGGTCCACTGGAGAAGGAAATGGCAAGCCACTCAATATTCTTGCCTTGAGACCCCCATGAACAATATGAAAAGGCAAAATGATAGGATACCAAAAGAGGAACTCCTCAGGTCATTAGGTGCCCAATATGCTACTGGAGCTCAGGGAAGAAATAACTCCAGAAAGAATGAAGGGATGAAGCCAAAGCAAAAACAATACCCAGTTGTGGATGTGACTGGTGATAGAAGCAAGATCCGATGCTGTAAATAGCAATATTGCATAGGAACCTGGAATGTCAGGTCCATGAATCAAGGCAAATTGGAAGTGGTCAAACAAGAGATGGCAAGGGTGAACATCGACATTCTAGGAATCAGTGAACTAAAATGGACTGGAATGGGTGAATTTAACTCAGATGACCATTATATCTACTACTGCAGGCAGGAATCCCTCAGAAGAAATGGAGTAGCCATCATGGTCAACAAAAGAGTCCAAAATGCAGTATTTGGATGCAATCTCAAAAACAACAGAATGATCTCTGTTCTTCTCCAAGGCAAACCATTCAGTATCACAGTCATCTAAGTCTATGCCCCAACCAGTAATGCTGAAGAAGCTGAAGTTGAACGGTATTATGAAGACCTACAAGATCTTGTAGAACTAACACCCAAAAAATATGTCCTTTTCATTATAGGGGACTGGAATGCTAAAGTAGGAAATCAAGAAACACCTGGAGTAACAGGCAAATTTGGCCTTATTCTAGGAGTCAGTGAACTAAAATGGACTGGAATGGGTGAATTTAACTCAGATGACCATTTTATCTACTATTGCGGGCAGGAACTCCTTAGAAAAAGAAATGGAGTAGCCATCATGATCAACAAAAGAGTCCAAAATGCAGTACTTGGATGCAATCTCAAAAGTGACAGAGTGATCTCTGTTCGTCTCCAAGGCAAACCATTCAATATCACAGTTATCCAAGTCTATGCCCCAACCAGTAACGCTGAAGAAGATGAAGTTGAACGGTTTTATGAAGACCTACAAGACCTTTTAGAACTAACACCCAAAAAAGTTGTCCTTTTCATTATAGGTGACTGGAATGCCAAAGTAGGAAGTCAAGAAACACCTGGAGTAACAGCCGAATTTGGCCTTGGAATGCGGAATGAAGCAGGGCAAAGACTAATAAAGTTTTGCCAAGAAAATGCACTGGTCATAGCAAACACCCTCTTCCAACAACACAAGAGAAGACTCCACACATGGACATCACCAGATGGTCAACACCGAAATCAGACTGATGATATTCTTTGCAGCCAAAGATGGAGAAGCTCTATACAGTCACCAAAGACAAGACTGGGAGCTGACTGTGGCTCAGATCATGAACTCCTGATTGCCAAATTCAGACTTAAATTGAAGAAAGTGGGCAACACCACTAGACCATTCAGGTATGACCTAAATCAAATCCCTTATGATTATACAGTGGAAGTGAGAAATAGATTTAAGGGCTTAGATATGATAGATAGAGTGACTGATGAACTATGGAATGAGGTTCATGACATTGTACAGAGGTTTATAATAATAAAAAATGTGACTGAGGGGGAAAAAAAGAAAAAAGCTCAAAAGTTTAATTAGAATAAAATCGACAACTGAAACAGAGGGTGGGGGGAAGGAAAAAGAAAAAAAATCCAAAAATAATCTACTGGCAAAATATAAGAATAATAAATGTTTTTCATGAGTCATTGCTGTCAGAATCCTTTCCCTCACTGGGAGTCACAGTCCTCCTCCCTCATTAGGATGCCTTCCAACAATGTGCTGATCTCTGGACTTGCTGTGGAGGCAGCTCAGATTCTAATCTGGTTCTACTCTTGTGTTCTTGTCTCCAATGTCCAAAGCTGTCAGAAGCCTGGCAGGCCAAAGTCTACAGGATCACAAACAGTTGGACATAACCAAAGTAACCCTGCACATGTAGACGCAGGACATTCCCCCCTCCCCGCAACACTGTGGCAGCTCTGCCCCAGTGAGAGTTGAGTGTGAAGGTGGTGCAGCTGATGGCTCTGGGGACCCTGGTGGTGCTGAGTGTGCAGGGACATGGGCTGCCTCTGTTGTGAGAGTTTTGGCCCTATCAGAGTCTTTTTCTGAGCCTCTGTGACTGATGATCAGAAGGCTTCTTTGGCCATTCTTTCCCCACACCTCTGCCCATTCAGGCACATAGAGGGGTCCTCCTGGCTGGGGTCCTACTCTGTGGATCAGCACATAAAGGAGCATTCTGAGTAGGGTCCTACTCTGTAGCTTGGTGCATCAGTCACTGAAAGGAGGACCCTGTCTGCTTCTCATTCCATTTAGGCTACCGCAGATCAGATGTTTCACTCTCAGCCTTAAATGTGTCTCCTTTGATTCAGACAGTTGCCCCAATGTGGGAATCTGACCCCTGCTTCAGTTCCTCCACTTGCCAAGGGCAGGTCCAGTCCTACTAACACTCCTTTTCCACACCTAGTTCCTTCATCCTACCAAGTTTTGCGTGGTTTTATATATATTTCCTGCTGGTCAGGTACTTCTGTCTGCTCTCAGATGGTGTTCTGCATGCACTTTTGTGTCTGAAGGTGTATTCCTGATGTATCCATGTAGAGAGATGTATTCTATGTTCACTTACTCCTCCCCCATCTTGCTCTCTTAGTATAACAATCTTTATGTCCATCCGTGATTTTCATGTTTAAGTATATATCCACTGTATGTATGTACCACATCTTCTTTATTCTTCCGTTTATATAGTTTGCTTCCAAAAAGCATTCAGAAAACTAAGATCATCCATCTGGTCCCATAACTTCATAGCAAATAGATGGAGAAACAATGGAAACAGTGAGAGATTTTATTTGGGGGGGGGGTCCAAAATAGCTGAAGATGGTGACTGCGGCCATGAAATTAAAAGACACTTGCTCCTTGTAAGTAAAACTATGACCAACCTTGACAGCATATTAAAAAACAGACACATTACTTTGCTGGCAAATCTCCATCTAATCAAAGCTGTGGTTTTTCCAGTAGTCATGTATGGATGTGAGAGTTGGACTATAAAGAAAGCTGAGTGCCAAAGATTTGACGCTTTTGAACTGTGATGTTGGAGAAGACTCTTGAGAGTCCTTTGGACTGCAAAGGGATCCAACCAGTCCATCCTAAAGGAAATCAGTCCTGAATATTCATTGGAAGGATTGATCAGATCTGAAGTATTAAAGCTGAAACTCCAATACTTTGGCCACCTGATGTGAAGAACTTTTCACTGGAAAAGACCCTGATGCTGGGAAAAATTGAAGGCGGGAGAAGAAGGGGATGACAGTGGATGCAATGGTTGAATGCCATCACTGACTTAATGAACATGAGTTTGAGTAAACTCTGAGAGTTGGCAATGGCAATGGTGTACTGCAGTCCATGGGGTCACAAAGAGTCTGACACGACTGAGTAGCTGAGCTGAACTGAACTGAACTGAAGTTTGGTTCTATACCCTGGCTATTGTAAATTGTACTGCAATGAACGTTGAGGTCAATGTATATTTTTGGAATTATGATTTTCTTTGGATATATTCCCAGGAGAGGGATTGCAGTATCATAGAGTAGTTCTATTTTTAGTTTTCTAAGGAAATTCCAGATAACCATGATGGTGTGATCATTCATCTAGAGCCAGACATCCCAGAGTAGGAAGTCAAGTTGACCTTAAGAAGCATTACTGCAAACAGAGCTAGTGGAGCTACTTTCAGCTGAGCTATTTAAAATCCTAAAAGATGATGCTGGTAAAGTGCTGCAGTCAATGTGTCAGTAAATTGGAAAACTCAGCAGTAACACAGGACTACAAAATGTCAGTTCCTTTCCAATCTCAAAGAACAGCAATGCCAAAGAATGTTTAAATTATCATACAGTTGTGATCATTTCACACTTTAGCAAGATAATGCTCAAAATCCTTCAAGACAGGCTTCAACAGTATATGAACCCAGAACCTCAAGATGTATAAATTGGATTTAGGAAATCCAGTGGAACCAGTGTTCAGATTGCCATCTTTTGTTGGCTCACAGAGAAAGCAAGGGTATGCCACAAGAACATCTACTCTTTTTTCATTAACTATTCAAAAGACTGTGTGGATCACAAATACTGTGGGAAATTCTTAAAGAGATGGGAATACCAGACCACCTTATCTGTCTCCTGAGAAACCTGTATGCATGTCAAGAAGCAACAGTTAGAGCTTGTCATGGAAGAACAGACTGGTTTCAAAACTGGGAGAAGAGTATGTCAAGGCTGTGTATTGTCACCCTGTTTATTTAACCTTTATGCAGAGTACATCATGAGAGATACCAAGCTAGATGAATCACATGCTGGAATCAAGATTGCTGAGAAAAATATCAAAAACCTCAGATAATATCACCCTGAAGGCAGAAAGTGAAGAGGAACTAAAGAGCCTCTTGAAGAAGGTGAAAAAGGAGAGTGAAAAAGTTGGCTTAAAACTCAACGTTCCAAAAACTAAGATCATGGCATCTGGTCCCATCACCTCATGACAAATAGATGGGGAAAAAGTGGACACAGTGACATATTTCATTTTCTTGGACTCCAAATCACTGTGGTTGGTGACTGCAGCCATGAAATTAAATGATGCTTTTCCCTTGGACAGAAAGTTATGACAAACCTAAAGAGCATATTAAAAAGTAAAGCATATGAAAAAACTTTGCTAATAAAAGTCCACATAACCAAAGCTATGGCTTTTCTAGTAGTCATGTATGATCATGAGAGTTGAGCCATAAAGAAGGCTGAGTGCCAAGGAATTGATGTTTTCAAACTGTGGTGGTGGGAAAGATTCTTGAGAGTCCCTTGGACTCAAGGAAATCAAAACTAGTCAATACTAAAGGAAACAAACCTGAATATTCTTTGGGAGGAGTGACACTGAAGCTGAAGCTCCAATATTTTGGCCACCTGGTGGGAATAGCTGACTCACTTGGATAAGACCTTGATGCTGGGAAAGATTGAGGGCAGGAGAAGCAGAGGTCAACAGAGCATGGATGGATGGATGGCATCACTGACTCAATGGACATGAATTTGAGCATACTCTGGGAGATAGTGAAAGGGAATTCTGGCGTCCTGTATTCCACGGGCTTGCAAATAGTCATACAGTACTTAGTGACTAAACAACAACAACAAAATTTCCATAATGTGCTCCTTAGTGGCTGTACCAATTTAAATCCCCACCAGCAGTGCAAGAGGGTTTTCTTTCTTCCTCATCTTCTCCATCATTTATTGTTTGTATATTTTTTTGATGATGGCCATTCTAACTGGTGTGAGATGATAACTCACTGATTTTTTATTCTCTAATTAGTGTTGAGCATCTTTTAATGCATCTTCTGGCCGTCTGTTAGTCTCCTCTGGAGAAATGTCTATTTAGATCTGCCACTTATTTTCTTGATTTTTTTTTTCCTTTGAGTTGCTTGACAGTTTCTGTGTTTTGCAGGTTAATCTCATCAATTGCTTACTTAGCAATATTTTCTCCCATTTGGAGTGTAACTTTTCATTTTGTTTATGGTTTCATTGCTGACTAAAAGCTTTTAAGTTTAATTAGATCCTATTTGCTTATTTTTGTTTCAATTTTATTGCTATAGGAAGAGGATCAAGAAAAATCCTGGTGCAATTGATGTCAGAGAGAGTTCTATGTTTTTCTCTAAGTATTTTATAGGATTTGACCTTCAATTAAATCATTTTGAATTTATTTTTGTGGATGGTGTTAGAGAATATTCTAATTTATACTTCGACATGTAGCTGTCTACTTTCCCAGCACTTCTTATTGAAGAGACTGACTTTTATCTTTTGTATAGTCTTGCCTATATTGTCATAGAGTAGGTGACCATACTGTGGTGGTTTATCCCTAAGATTTCTATCCTGGTCCATTGATCTATATTTCTGTTTCTGTGCCAGCATCATTCCATTCCATTCAGTCCCTCAGTCGTGTCCGACTCTTTGCGACCCCATGAATCGCAGCACGCCAGGCCTCCCTGTCCATCACCAACTCCCGGAATTCACTCAGACTCACGTCCATTGAGTCCGTGATGCCATCCAGCCATCTCATCCTCGGTCGTCCCCTTCTCCTCCTGCCCCCAATCCCTCCCAGCATCAGGGTCTTTTCCAATGAGTCAACTCTTCGCATGAGGTGGCCAAAGTACTGGAGCTTCAGCTTCAGCATCATTCCTTCCAAAGAAATCCCAGGGTTGATCTCCTTCAGAATGGACTGGTTGGATCTCCTTGCAGTCCAAGGGACTCTCAAGAGTCTTCTCCAACACCACAGTTCAAAAGCATCAATTCTTCGGCGCTCAGCCTTCTTCACAGTCCAACTCTCACATCCATACATGACCACAGGAAAAACCATAGCCTTGACTAGACGGACCTTAGTCGGCAAAGTAATGTCTCTGCTTTTGAATATACTATCTAGGTTGGTCATAACTTTTCTTCCAAGGAGTAAGCGCCTTTTAATTTCATGGCTGCAGTCACCATCTGTAGGTGGCCAAAGTACTGGAGCTTCAGCTTCAGCATCATTCCTTCCAAAGAAATCCCAGGGTTGATCTCCTTCAGAATGGACTGGTTGGATCTCTTTGCAGTCCAAGGGACTCTCAAGAGTCTTCTCCAACAACACAGTTCAAAAGCATCAATTCTTCGGCGCTCAGCCTTCTTCACAGTCCAACTCTCACATCCATACATGACCACGGGAAAAACTATAGCCTTGACTAGACGGACCTTAGTCAGCAAAGTAATGTCTCTGCTTTTGAATATACTATCTAGGTTGGTCATAATGCCAGCATCATACTGCTTTGATAATTGTAGCTTTGTAGCATAGTCTGGAGTTAGGGAGTCTGATTCCTTCACCTTTCTTTTTCTTTCTCAAGTTTGGTTTGGTTACTCAGGGTCTTTTGTGTTTCCTTACAGATGGTTTTTAAAAGAAATGCTCTAATTTTGTGGGAAGTGACCCTGGAAACTTAATAGGAATTAGATTGAGTACTCTGTAAATTACTTTGTGTAATATTGTCATTTTGACCATATTGTTTCTTCCAAACCAAGAACATGGTACATATCTCTATCTGTTTATGTCAGCTTTGATTTCTTTATTATCTTATAATTTTCGTGTGCACGTCTTTTGCCTCCTGTGGTTAGTTTGTTCCTAGATAATTTATTTGTTTTGATATGATGGTAAAAGGGATAGTTTCCTTGATTTATCTTTCTGATTTTTTCATTGTTACTGTACAGGAAAGCAAGAGATTTCTCTGCATTGATTTTGTATCCTGCCACTTCATTCAATTAATTGATGAACTCTGGTAGCTTTCTGCTAGCTTCTTTAGAATTTTCTTAGTGTGGTTACATGTCACATACACACAATGACAGTTTTGCTTCTTTTCCAATAGGGATTTCTTTATTCCTTTTCCCTTCCTGATTGCCTTGGCTAGGACTTTCAAACTATCTTTCAAAAAGTGCCAAAAGTAGACATACTTGTCTTGTTCCTGATCTTAGAAGAAATGCTTTCATTTTTCACTATTAAGAATGATATTAACTGCAGGTTTGAAATATATGCCCCTTATTCTGCTGAAGTAAGTTCTTATATGCCCACATTCTAGGGAGTTTATTTCTGTTTTAATCAGAAATGAATATTGAATTTTTTGGAAAGCATTTTCTGAATTTATTGAGATGATCATATGGCTCTTTTATACTTCATTTTTTTTTAATGTGGTATATCACATTGATTGATTAGCATATATTGAAGAACCTCAAATCCCTTGGATAAATCTCACTTGATCATGATGTATGATCCTTTAATATACTGTTGTGTTATGTTTACTAGTATTCTATTGAGCACTTTTGTGTCTATGTTCGTTAGTGATATTGGCCTATACTTGATGATGCTGTGAAAGTACTGTACTCAATATGTCAGCAAATTTGGGAAACTCAGCAGTGGCCACAGGACTGGAAAAGGTCAGTTTTCATTCTAATCCCAAAGAAAGGCAATGCCAAAGAATGCTCAAACTATCACACAATTGCATTCAACACACATGCTAGTAAAGTAATGCTCAAAATTCTCCAAGTCAGGCTTCAGCAATATGTGAATGATGAACTTCCAGATGTACAATCTGGTTTTAGAAAAGGCAGAGGAACAAGAGATCGAATTTTCAGCATCTGCTGGATCATTGAAAATGCAAGAGAGTTCCAGAAAAACATCTACTTCTACTTTACTGACTATGCCAAAGTCTTTGACTGTGTGGATCACAATAAACTGTGGAAAATTCTGAAAGAGAAGGGAATACCAGACCGCCTGAGCTGCCTCTTGAGAAACCTATATGCAGGTCGGGAAGCAACAGTTGGAATTGGACATGGAACAACAGACTGGTTCCAAATAGGAAAAGGAGTACGTCAAGGCTGTATATTGTCATCCTGCTTATTTAACTTCTATGCAGAGTACATCATGAGAAATGCTGGGCTGGAGGAGGCACAAGCTGGAATCAAGATTGCCAGGAGAAATATCAATAATCTCAGATATGCCAATGACATCACCCTTAGGCAGAAAGTGAAGAAGAACTAAAGAGCCTCTTGATGAAAGTGAAAGAGGAGAGTAAAAAAGTTGACTTAAAGCTCAACATTCAGAAAACTAAAATCATGGCATCCGGTCCCATCACTTCATGGGAAATAGATGGGGAAACAGTGGAAACAGTGGCTGACTTTATTTTTGGGGGCTCCAAAATCACTGCAGATGGTGATTGCAGCCATGATATTAAAAGATGCTTACTCCTTGGAAGGAAAGTTATGACCAACCTAGATAGTATATTAAAAGGCAGAGACATTACTTTGTCAACAAAGGTCCATCTATTCAAGGCTATGGTTTTTCCATTAGTCATGTATAGATGTGAGAGTTGGACTATAAGGAAAGCTGAGCACCAGAGAATTGATGCTTTTGAAGTGTGGTGTTGGAGAAGACTCTTGAGAGTCCTTTGGACTGCAAGGAGATCCAACCAGTCCATCCTAAAGATCAGTCCTGTTTGTTCATTGGAGGGACTGATGTTGAAGCTGAAACTCCAATACTTTGGCCACCTGATGCGAAGCACTGACTCATTTGAAAGATGCTGGGAAAGACTGAGTGCAGCAGGAGAAGGGGACAACAGAGGACGAGATGGTTGGATGGCATCACTGACTCAATGGACATGAGTTTGGGTAAACTCTGGGAGCTGGTGATGGACAGGTAGGCCTGGCGTGTTGTGGTTCATGGCATTGCAAAGAGTCAGACACAACTGAGTGACTGAACTACAGTGAACTGAACTTTCTCTTTTTTGTGTTATCTTTGTCTGGTTTTGGTATCAGGGAGCTGGTGGCTTCATAGAATGATTAGAGGAGTGTTCTTTTTCCTGCAATATTTTGAAAGAATTTCAGAAGGATAGGTTGTTTATTTCCTAAATATTTGATAGAATTTGCCTGTGAAGCATCTGGTCCTGGATTTTTTGTGTTAGAAATTAGCTGTTTCAATTTCAGTATGCAAGATTGTTCCATTTATCTTTTCTTTTTTCTTCCTGTTTTAGCTTCTTCTAGATGTCCAATATATTGTCTTATAGCTTCTTGTAGTAGTCTTTTATGATCCTTTGAATTTATGATATCTGTTGTTACTTTTTTTCATTTCTGATTTTACTGATTTGAGTCATATTCTTTTTTTCTTGATGAGTCTGTTTAAATTTTATCAATTTTGTTTATCTTCTCAAAAAACCAACTTTTACTCTTATTTCTCTTTGCTACTGTTTTCTTTGTCTCTATTGCATTTATTATTGGAGGAGGGAATTGAAATTTACCCTGTATTCCTGTTGGATAAACCCATGGATAAAAGAGTATAGTGAGCTACAGTTAAAAAGGTCACAAAGAGTTGGATACTACTGAGTGCATATGCACACACACACACACACACACACACACACAGAGCACAGGCACACACATTGCATTTATTACTGCTCTAGTCTTTACGATTTCATTCTTTTGCTATGTTTGAGTTTTATTTGTTTCTTCTCTTGTTGTTTTAGGTACAAATTTAGATTGCTTATTTGAGATTTTTCTTCAGTGAAATTGTACTGATGTAAACTTCCTTCTTAGATCTGTTTGTGCTATGCTCCATAGGCATTGGATAATCACGTTTCTGTTGATGTTTGTCTTTAAGTATGTGTCTTTCTTATGTTTTGTTCAGTGATCCATTGGTTGCTGAATAACCTATTGTTTAGCCTTCATGTGTTTGTTTCAGTTTTGTTTTGTTTTGTTTCCCTGTAATTGATTTCTAATCTCATAGCATTGTGGTCAGAAAAGATGCTTGGTATGATTTCACTTTGTTAAATTCACTGATGGTTGGTTTGTGGCCTAAGATGTGATCTATCCCAGAGAATATTCAATGTGCACTTGAGAAGAAAGTATATTCTGCTGCTTTCAGATAGAATGTCTTATAAATAAAAATTAAACCTGTTCTAGTGTGTCATTTAAAACTTGTGTTTCTTCATTAATTTTCTTCCTTGAAGATCTGTTCAGTGGTATAAGTGGGTTTTTTAAGTCCCCCACTATTATTGTGTTACTGTCAACTCACATTTTATGGCTGTTAGCATCTGCCTTATATTGAATTGTTCCTATCTGGGTGTATATCTGTATACAATGTCATGTCTTCCTTTTGGATTGATCCCTTGATCACTATGTAATGTCCTTCCTTGTCCATTATAATAGACTTTCTCCTAAAGTCTATTTTGTCTGATATTAGCCTTGCTATTCCAGCTTTCTTTTGATTTCCATTTGCTTGGAATATCTTTTTTTTCCCTCCCTTAATTTTCAGTTTGTATTTGTTGCTAGATCTCAAGAGAATCTCTTTTACACAGCATCCTTAGGTGTTATTTTTGTATCTATTCAGTCACTCTGTGTTTTTTGGTTGAAACTATTAATCCATTTACTTTAAAGGTAGTTATCAATATATATGTCTGTATTGCCATTTTCTTAATTATTTTGAGTTGATTTCTGTAGTTCTTTTTTCTTTCCTTTCTCTTTTTGTGGCTTGATGAGCACATCTTGTGTTGCATTTGAGTTGTTTTTATCTGTGTGTGTGTGTATGTGTGTGTGTGTGTGTGCGTGTGTGTGTATCTATTGTAGTTTTTTGGTTTGCACTTCCCATGAGGTTCTGATATAGCCATATATATATATATATATATCAATATAAGGTTGGTTTAAATTTATGTTCTTTTAATTTCAGATGCAATTACCATTTTGTACATTTGTACTCTCTTCTTCTCATGGTTTATGGCTTTTACATAAATAAGCATGGAAAATTTTCTGTTTTTTCTGTATGCTTGTCTTTACCAGTGAGCTTTCCTGTTTGTGATTGTCTTGTTT
The DNA here is from genome assembly GCA_006408695.1 of Aepyceros melampus. NCBI lineage: Eukaryota > Metazoa > Chordata > Mammalia > Artiodactyla > Bovidae > Aepyceros > Aepyceros melampus. The sequence goes on along the minus strand of SJXQ01003289.1, from coordinate 52,184 downwards.
CTAGTTGTGGCATCTTTTTTCCCCTCTTTTCCTCCTTTCTTTCTTTTTCTTCTCTTGTTTTTCTCACCTGGAGAAGTTCCTTTATTATTTGTTGTAAAGTTGACTTGGTGGTGATGAATTCTTTCTCTTAACTTTTGCTTGTCTGTAAAGCTGTAAAATTCTGATTTCTCTGTCAAATTTGAATGAAAGCCTTGTGGGTAGCATATTCTTGCTTGTGGATCTTTCATTTCATCAAGTTAAATATATCATACAACTCCCTGAATACTTACTGATAACTTTATGGAGATTTCCTTTTATGTTATTTGTTGCTTCTAATATCTTTATATTTAATTTTTTTTAGCTTGATTAATATGTTTCTCAGCATGTTTTTTCTGGTGTTTATCCTGTACTTCCTGATCTTGGGTACTATTTCCTTTCCCAAGTTAGGAAAGTTTCCAAATATAATCTCTTCAAATATTTCTTCAGGCTTTTATGTATTTCGTCTTATTCTTGAACTCCAGAAGGTGAATTTTGGTTTGTTTAATGCTGTTCCAAGGATCTTTTAGACTGTGCTCATTTCTTCTCATTTTTTAAATTTTATATATTTTAATTGGAGAATACACACTTTACAATATTGTTATGGTTTTTGCCATACATGAAAATGAATCAGCCATAGGCATACCTGTGTCCCCTCCATCCTGAATCCCCCTCCCACCTCCTTCCCCACTCCATCTCTCCAGGTTGTCACAGAGCATCAGCTTTGGGTGTTCTGCATCATACATCAAACTCTCAGTGGCTATCTATTGTACACATGCTAATGAAAGTGTTTCAACACTATTCTCTAAAATCATCCAACCCTCTACTCCTTTCATTAAGTCTAAAAGTCTATTCTTTACTTCTGTAACTCCTTTGCTGCCCTGCATCATCAGTACCATCATTCTAGTTTCCACATATATATATCATATATAATCCACATATGTCGTATATTAACACACACACACGTGTGTGTGTGTGTGTGTGTGTGAATATGCGACATCTTCCTCTTTCTGACTAAATTCACTCTCTATAAGAGGCTCTAGGTTCAATCACCTCATTAAAACTCAATTAAATATGTTCTTTATTATAGCTGAGTAACATTACATTATTTATATGTCACAGCTTCCTTATCCATTCATCTACTGATGGACATCTAGGTTGCTTCCATGTCTTAGCTATTGTAAATAGTATTGCAATGAACATGGGGGTACATGTGTCATTTTCTTTTTTTTTTTTTTTAATTAATTTTTATTTTTTAGTTTGTTTTGCTTTACAATACTGTATTCGTTTTGTTACACATTGACATGAATTAGCCATGAGTGTACATGAACTCCCAATCCCGACCCCTCCTCCACCCTCCCGCCCCACACCCTCTCTCTGGATTATCCCCGTGCATCAGTCCCTAGCATCCTGCATCCTGCATCAAACCTGGACTGGCAATTCATTTCGCTTATGATATCACACATGTTACATTGCCACTCTGAAGTAAGCCAGAAAGAAAAACATGTGTCATTTTCAATTCTGGTTTCCTCAATGTACATATCCTGTAGTGGAATTGCTGGATCAAATGGTAATTTATTCCTAGTTTTTTAAGGAATCTCCATACTGTTCATAGCGGTTGTATCAGTTTGTATCCCCACCAACAGTATAAGAGGGTTCTCTTTTCTCCATACCCTCACCAGCATTTATTCTTTGAAGACATTTTGATGATGGCCATTCTGATCAGTGTGAGATGATACCTCACTGTGGTTTTGATTTGCATTTCTCTAATAATTACCAGTGTTGAACATCTTTTCATGTGTTTATTAACCATTGGTGTTTAGTTTATGGCTTTCCTGGTGGCTCAGACAGCAAAGAATCTGCCTGCAGTGCAAGAGACACAGGTTCAGTTCCTGGGTCAGGAAGATCCATGGAAGAAGAGAATGGCAAACAACTTCAGCATACTTGCCTGGATAATTCCATGGACAGAAGAGTCTGGCAGGCTACAGTCCATGGGGTTGCAAAGACTTGGACATGACTGAATGGCTAACACTTTTGCTATGTCATCTTTGGAGAAATTTCTCTTTAGGTCTTCTGCCCTCTTTTTAATTGAGGTTTGTTTGTTTGTTTTTCTGGTATTGAGCTGCATGAGCTGCTTATATATTTTAGAGATTAATTGTTTCCAGTTGTTTCCATCGAGAGGGCTGACTTTGGCTAAGACAGTAAAGAACTTACCTGTGAAGCAAGAGACCTGGGTTCGATCCCTGGGTCGAGAAGTCTGCTGGAGAAGGAAATGACAACCCAGTCCAATATTCTTGCCTGTAGAATTCCATGGAGAGAGGAGCATGGTGGGCTATAGTCTATTGGGCAGCAAAAAGTCAGACACGATTGAATGACTAACAATTTCACTTTCACTTTTTCCAACTCTGAAGGTTTTTTCATTTTACTTATAGTTTTCTTCATTGTAAAAAAAAGCTTTTAAGTTTAGCTAGGTCCAATTTGTTTATTTTTGTTTTTATTTCCTTTACTCTAGGAAGTGTCATAAAGAATCATGCTGTGTTTTATGTCAGAGAATGTTGTGTGTACATTTTCCTTTAAGAGTTTTATAGTTTTGGGTCTTATGTTAAGGTCTTTAATTCAATTTGAATTTATGTTTGTGTATGGTATTAGAACCTGGCATGCAGCAGTCCATGGGGTCGCAAAGAGTTGGACGCAACTGACTGAGTGACTGAACTGAATAAAGGTGTTAGAAAGTGTTCTAATTTCATTCTTTTACTAGAAGTTGACTAGTTTTACCAGCACCACATGTTCAATAGACTGTCCTTTCTCCAGTGTATATTTTTGCCTCCTTTTTTTATAGACAAGGTATCCATAGGTATGTAGATTTATCTCTGGGCTTTATATTTTGCTAAATTGATCTGTATTTCTGTTTCTGTGGCAGTACCACACTGTCTTGATCATTGTAGCTTTGTAGTATAGTCTGAAGTCAGGAAGGTTGATTCCTCCAGTATCATTCTTCTTTCTTAATATTTCTTTGACTATTCAGGGTCTCTTGTGTTTCCATACAAATTGTGAAATTTTTTTTATCTAGTTCTGTGGGAAATACCATTGGTAATTCTATAGAGATTGTGTTGAATCTATAGATTTTTTTGTATAGTATAGTCATTTTCACTATATTGATTCTTCCAATCCAAGTACATTCTCCATCTGTGTCATTGATTTTTTTCACCAGTTTTTTATAGTTTTCTGTATACAGGTCTTTTGTTTCTTTAGGCAAATTTATTCATAAATACTTTAGGCCAACTGGTCCAATGTATCATTTAAAACTTGTGTTTCCTTATTAAATTTCTATCTGGATGATCTGTCTGTTGCTGTGAGTGGGGTATTAAAGTTCCCTACTATATTGTGTTACTGTCTATTTCCCCTTTAACAGTTGTTAGCATTTGCTTTATGTATTGAGGTACTCCTATGTTCGGTTCGTATATGTTAATAATTGTTATATCTTCTTCTTGGACTGATCCCCTGATCATTATGTAGTGTCCTTCTTTGTCTCTTGTAATGATCTTTGTTTTAAAATCTATTTTATCTGATATGACTATCATTACTCTTGCTTTCTTTTGGTCTCTGTTTGCATGAATATCTTTTTCTAGCACCTCACTTTCATTCTTTATGTCTCCCTATGTTTGAGGTGAGTCTCTTGTAAACAGTCTATATAGAGATGTTGGTTTTGTATCCATTTGGCCCATCTATGTTTTTTGATTGGAACATTTAACCCATTTACATTTAGGGTGAAAGTGAAAGTGTTAGTTAGTCAGTTGTGTATAACTCTTTGAGACCCCATAGATTGTATCTGGCCAGGCTCCTCTGTCCATGAAATTATCCAGACAAGAATACTGAAGTGGGTTGCATTCCCTTCTCCAGTGAATCTTCCTGACCAAAATATTGAATCCAGGTCTCTTGTACTGCAGGGGGCTTCTTTACTGTCTGAGCCACCATATGATTCCATTATCATTTAACTTGTTTTGAGTTTGTTTTTATGTACTTTTTTTGTGAGTTTCTTATTTAGAGAAGTTCCTTTAGCATTTGTTGAAGAGCTGATTTGGTGGTACTGAATTCTTTTAATTTTGCTTGCCTATAAAGCTTTTGATTTTTCCTTTAAATCTTAATAATATCTTTGCTGTAGAGTAATCTTTATTGTAGGTGTTTTTCCCTTTCATCACTTTAAATATATACTACCATTCCCTTTTGGCCTGCAGAGTTTCTATTGCAAGACCAGCTGTTAGCCTTATATGGACCCCCTTGAATGTTATTTATAGCTTTTCCTTACTGCTTTTAATATTTGTTCTTTGTGTCTAATTTTTGTTAGTTTGATTAATATGTGTCTTGGAATGTTTCTCCTCGGGTTTATCTTGTGTAGGATTCTTGGACTTGGGTGGCTATTTTCTTCCCTATTTGGGGGAATTTTTTCCACTATTATCTCCTCAAGTATTTTTTCATGTCATTTCCTTTTGTGTTCTTCTTCTGGAATACCCAAGATTCAAATGTCCATACACTTGATATAGTCCCAGATGTCTCTGAGGCTGTCCTCATTTCTTTTTATTCTTTTTTTTTTCCATTATTTCACTCTGCTTCATTTATTTCCACCATTTGATCTTCCAGCTCACTTATCCCTTCTTCTACTTTAGTTACTCTACTGTTGGTTCCCTCCAGAGTGTTTTTAATCTCAATTACTGTATTGTTTATTTTTTTTCTACTAAATCTTACTTTATTTTTTAATTTATTTATTTTAATTGGAGGTTAATTACTTTACAATATTGTATTGGTTTTGCCATACATCAACATGAAACCGTGATTAACTATTCTTTATTTCTTCCATGTCCTTGTTAAACATTTCTGGCATTTTCTCAATCCATGTCTCTGGTCTGTTTATTCAAGTCACCATTTTATTTTCAAGATCTTGGACCATCTTTATTATCATTATTCTTACTTATTTTTCATACAGACTTCCTATCTATTTTTTTTTTTTTTTGGTCTAGTGGGTTTTTACCATGCTCCTTCACCTGCTGAATATTCCTCTGTCTTTTCATTTTGTGTAGTTTGCTGTGTTTTGGGTCTCCTTTCTGAATAGTTCCTCTTTATTGTGGAATCTGCTCCCTGTGGATGAGGTTGGAACAGTGCCTTGTGAAAGTTTCCTGATTGTGAAAACTTGTACTGTGTTCTTGTGGATGGAACTAAATATCATCTTTTGGAGGAAAAATGCCATGTTCAGTAATAAGTTGTGGGTTTATCTAAGGGTTTGGTATGGCTCTGGACAGCCTGTCTGTTAATGTTAATCATTGTGTTCTGTTTTTTTTTGTAGGATTGGCACTGGGTGTCTTACACTGACGCTTGCTAGCTCTTGGGTGGAGGTTAGTCTCAGTGTAGGTATGGAGGGTTTTGGATGGTCTCCCATCTATTAATGTTTCCTGGGTTCTGATGGTCCAAAGTCTGGGAATTGAATCTCCTGCCTCTGAGTTTCAGTCCCAACGTCTTACACTAGCATCCAGACTTCTCACGCTGCATAGCACAGAAAACAATACCCCTAGGTTAATGGTGAAACAACTTTCCACAAGCAGGAACACCCAAAGAGATTCACAGTTATACAGAGAAGAGAAGAGGGAGAAAGGAGAAAGACGTGACAAGGAAAAGAAAGGGAGAAAGAAAATAAAAGAGAGTAATCAAGCCAGCAATGAAATCCTAAGTGAAATAGTTACTAAAAATTATACACTCAAAGATGCAAAATTAAAAACAAAAGATCAAAAAACAAAAATTTAAAACATGGAATAAAAATTAAACTCTCAAAAATACAATATAAGAAAACAATCAAACAAAAATAAAGTAAATATGAGGTTTATTTTTAAAATAAGTTTAGAAAAAGGTTAATAATAGGCTACAAAAATAAAATTTTAACGAGCAATAAAGAATTGTATTAGTACAATAGGAAATAAAAAGGAAGGAAATAAAAATAGAAAAATTAAAATAAAAAATGATAAATTAAATGTAAAATTAAAAAATAATAAAAATGTTATTGGAGGCACATTACTTTCCTGACAAAGGTCCATATAGTCAAAGTTGTGGTTTTTCCAGTAGTGATGTATGGATGTAAGTGTTGGACCATAAAGCAAGCTGAGTGCCAAAGACTTGAGGCTTTTGAACTGTGATGTTGAAGAAGAGTCTTGAGAGTCCCTTGGACTACAAGGAGATCAAACCAGTCAATCCTAAAGGAAATCAGTCCTGAATATTCATTGGAAGGACTGCTGCTGAAGCTGAAGTACCAATACTTTGACCACTTGATGTGAAGAACTGACTCATTGGAAAAGACCCTAGTTGGGAAAGATTGAATGCAGGAGAAGTGAATGGCAGAGGATGAGATGGATGGAATCATTGACACAACAGACATGAGTTTGAGCAAGCTCTAAGAGATGGTGAAGGACAGGGAAGCCTGACATGCTGCAATTCATGGGATCACAAAGAGTAAGACATGACTGTGCAACCGAACAACAACCAGGAGGCAGAAAGTATATATATCCTAGTTCAGTTCAGTTCAGTTCAGTCGCTCAGTCGTGTTCGACTCTTTGTGACCCCATGAATTGCAGCACACCAGGCCTCCCTGTCCATCACCATCTCTCAGAGAGCACTCAGACTCACGTCCATCGAGTCCGTGATGCCATCCAGCCATCTCATCCTCGGTCGTTCCCTTCTCCTCCTGCCCCTAATCCCTCCCAGCATCAGGGTCTTTTCCAATGAGTCAACTCTTCGCATGAGGCGGCCAAAGTACTGGAGCTTCAGCTTTAGCATCATTCCTTCCCAAGAAATCTGAGCACTCAGACTCACGTCCATCGAGTCCGTGATGCCATCCAGCCATCTCATCCTCGGTCAAGATGCCATGATCTTTGTTTTCTGAATGTTGAGTTTTAAGCCAACTTTTTCACTCTCCTCTTTCACTTTCATCAAGAGGCTTTTTAGTCCCTCTTCACTTTCTGCCATAAGGGTGGTGTCATCTGTGTATCTGAGACTATTGATTTTTTTTCCTGGAAACCTTGATTCCAGCTTGTGTTTCATCCAGCCTGGCATTTAGCATGATGTATTCTGCATATAAGTTAAATAAGTAGGGTGACAATATACAGCCCTGAAGTACCCCTTTTCCAATTCAGAGCTAGTCCTTTGTTCCACATCCAGTTCTACCTGTTGCTTTTTGACCTGCATACAGATTTCTCAGAAGGCAAGTAAGGTGGCCTGGTATTCCCATTTCTTGAAGAATTTTCCAAGTTTGTTTTAATCCACACAGTCAAAGGATTTAGCATAGTCAATAAAATTGGAAATGACATCAAATATTCAATACTAATTTTTCTGAAGGAAATAAACATGATGTAAACTTGATAAATAATACATTGAAGCATAAATATCTAACTTAAAGTTATAATAAGTATTAGCTGTTCAAAAGACAGCCAGCTAAAAGTCTTATTTTATTTTCCCTGGGTGTGTTCTATGCTATAGAATCATTATTGCCAGAGAATTATAGTAAGAATTTTAAAGGAAAATAACACATATCAACTATTCTTTATGTTATAATTATAAACTTAAACTATGTATCTCTTTACTTATACAAAAGTTCTTAAGTTTTGAGAGTTTATTTCCTTGGGTTTTTGAGATGAGTTGTGAATAATCTTTCCTTTTATATACTATGGGCATACTTCTTTTCTGGCTAACTTGATGAACAAAAGAAATGAGTTGGATTCTATAATTTTCACACATGTAATAAGAGCTTGGTACATCACTTTGCTGTTTGCCAATCATATTACTGTTAATCTTATGTTTTTCATGCTGAATTAGTGCTCATTTTACTCAATACCATGTGTTTCTCCTCTACATTGATTTATGCTTGCTCTTCTACCAGAAAGAGACACTCTGCCCTCCTCTGGTCATTTTATCACTAAGCAGTCCTGATATTCCCTTTCTGGTGACATTTTCTTCCATGCAGTTAGCATGTAATTGTTTTCAATTTGGAGTTAAGGGATGGAAGGAATCAATCAGAAAAAGAGCTCTGTTCCCCATTGGGCTAAAATGTGGAAAAGAAAAAGTGGATAAGATAAATTCTGAAGCTAATGCAATATGATTATTCTTTAGAGTCGTAGTCATGTCCATAGATTAAGTCAAAGGAAGAAAAGAAAGTTTTAGGAGAATAGGGTTTAATGACTACACTTCAGATTACCCTAGGGATTCAGAGAGATAATTTCTAAGAAGCAGAACCACCTAGGTTAACCACAAGAAATTAAAATTTGAGGGGGTCTGCTATGGAAAGACTAAGTAAAGCACTGGTGAGTGATTGAAATGAAATAAGGTGCAGACTAGTTATGGAGTATTTTAATTGCCAAATTAAAAACACATTGTTGGTCTGAAATTTAAAATTTAAAATCTCTGAGGACTTAAGTATAAATGACAGAAGAGAGAATGAAGGCAGAGAGCATATAAGTAACAAAACATAAAAATAAAATCTAAAGTGATTTTGATCACTGACTTTGCTACAACCATTATATGTATATATTTTCTTTTCTGTCTCTCTAAGCAATTATTTGGCACGACTTTCAGTATATTTGTTGAGATTTTTAAGTCCCTGACTGAACAATTTTTTAGGTTCATACGACCAAAATGTACAATGATGTAGTTTTGACAGAACATACTAAAGGATGTTTACAATTTCAAATAAAGAAATATGAAACATACAGAAGTGAAACCATATTCTATTAATGTATGTAACTCTTATTTTACATTCAGTTCTAAAGGATAACTTATTTACTATTAAAATAATTGGAAATATGACTGTCAAATTTGAGGAAATGATAGGTCATATTTACTCATACAGATCACAAATAGATTGTTTAAAAGTTATATTAAGGTTGTGTTAATCTAAAGTGTTTACATTCCCTGTATTTTTCTATTAGGTAGAGTTTAAAACCTCTAACCAAAAAAAAAAAAAAAATCTATTTGAAGCACATATCTAGTTAAACAATTTCAAGGGAAATTTTGCACCATTGCTTTTCAACAACAGCCACAAAAAAATACCTTTCTTTTGAATTTTCAAGTTTGTCACAAACATTGAAAGAAACATTCCACTATGAATCATCTTAATGCATCTATTACAAAGGAAGCTCCAGGAGCAGCCTGTTTATACTTTTACATTATAAATGGAGCATCACTGAGTATCTGAAAAGATCAACTGAAACGTCTCTAATATACAGTTTAGCAGATGTGGTTTCTTGTATTGGATAATTATGTTGTTTGAAAAATCAGAAGGAACGAATATTTTTTCTTAGAAAGTCAAGGGCTATGGTATAATGGCAATTTCCATTTAATTAATTTACAAATAATTGGCAAATAATACACACACACACACACACACACACACCCCACCACCACCACCACTACCAAATTAGCCTAATGTGTACCAAGAAGGAAATTTCTTCATATCAGAGTGTTTTTTTTTCTTTTTTTCTAAGAATTATAATAAAACCAATTCAAAAGCCTTGGAGTCAGTAGCATGCTGGAGAAAATGTGAGAAACTGATTCCTAAAAAAATGGTATTGGGAGGCGGTCCTAAGATGGTTGAGGAATAGGACGGGGAGACAACTTTCTCCCCAACAAATTCATCAAAAGAACAACTGAACGCTGAGCAAATGCCTCCAAACAGCTTCTGAATGCTGGCAAAGGACATCAGGAACCCAGAAAAGCAACCCATTGTCTTCAAAAAGAGGTAGGAAAAAATATAAAAGACAAAAGTGGTAGGGAGAGAGCTCCATCCCAGGAAGGGAGTCTTAAAAAGAGAGAAGTTTCCAAACGCCAGGAAACACTCTCACTGCCGAGTCTGTGGTGAGCCTTGGAAGCACAGAGGGAAACATAACAGGGAGGGAAAATAAATAAATAATTAAAACCCACAGATTACGAGTCCAATGGTAACTCCCCCATCGAGAAGCAGCAAGACGCCTGCATCTGCCACTAGAAAGCGGGGGCTGGGCAGGGAGGCACAGGCTGCATTGCTTAAAGTAAGGATCGGGCCCAAATGCCCCGGGTGTAATCAGAGACAGCTAACTTGGGCGAAGGTCCATTTAGTGAAGTCTATGGTTTTGCCAGTAGTCATGTATGGATGTGAGAGTTGGACTGTGAAGAAGGCTGAGCGCAGAAGAATTGATGCTTTTGAACTGTGGTGTTGGAGAAGACTCTTGAGAGTCCCTTGGACTGCAAGGAGATCCAACCAGTCCATTCTGAAGGAGATCAGCCCTGGGATTTCTTTGGAAGGAATGATGCTAAAGCTGAAACTCCAGTACTTTGGCCACCTCATGCGAAGAGTTGTCTCATTGGAAAAGACTCTGATGCTGTGAGGGATTGGGGGCCGGAGGAGAAAGAGACGACAGAAGATGAAATGGCTGGATGGCATCACTAACTCGATGGACGTGAATCTGAGTGAACTCCGGGAGTTGGTGATGGACAGGGAGGCCTGGCGTGCTGCAATTCGTAGGGTCACAAAGAGTTGAACACCACTGAGCAACTGAACTGAATTGAACTGAACTGAACTGAACTTAGGCTAGAAAACGAGACTGTGGGATAGCTACCACGTGAAAAGCTCTAACATAAGACACCACCAAGACCGTGCACAGAACAAAGGATGGAACAGAATTAGCCAGCTGCAGATCATCCCCCTTTGGTGACAGGTAGCCAGAGCTGGAAAGGCTGGAAGACAGCAATCGCAGCCCCAGAGAGACATTATCTACCAAACTGCAAACAGGCTACTTTGTTAACTAAGACTTCTTGGGCTTCTGGACAGTCATCATCTGCCTGAGAAGGTGTGCCAGTTGTACACCCAGAAAACTGAGCAGCAGGGATGGGAGAGGCAATAAGTCGCAACAACCACGTTCACCAAACACCTGAGCTACCTGGACCTGAGAAGGGCACAAAATGCAGGCCCAACTAAGTTTGCACCTCTGAGGACTACTGAGTGCCTGAACTTGAGCGGCTTAGACCTGGGAGGTGCATGCAGCCCAGGTTCAGCCTTGGAAGGTTCCCAGAGGACCGACCTAGAGCCTGAGCTGTGTGCATTATGAGTGGGGGCAGGCCGCTCTTGAGTGTGGCTGAGACACTGCAAGCACACACCAGTGTTATTTGTTTGCAGCATCCCTCCCTCTCCACAGGGCTACTGAACAAGTGAGCCTAAAAAATATGTCCAGCACTGCCCCCCTTGTGTCAGGGTGGAAATCAGACACTGAAGAGACCAGCAAACAGAAGAAGCTAAAACAGAAGGACCCACCTTGGAAGTGACAGGTGCAATAGCTTAAAACCCTGTCATTAGTACTGACTACATAAGAAGGGGCCCACAAATCTTGAGAAATGTAAGCCGGACCAAGGAACTCTCTGAAAATGAACTGACCCCACACTGCCCACAATAACACAAGAGAAAGTCCTAGATAAATCTTTACTATTTTTATGATCATTCTTTTTTTTCAACTTTTTAAAAATTTTTAAGTCCTCTATTACTTCTTTAACTTTCATTTTTATAACCTACTATTACTTTTTTAAAAAAAAACCTATTTTAAAGCAA
>SJXQ01003289.1:0-40063 GCA_006408695.1 Aepyceros melampus | reverse complement strand
TATATAATTTTTGTGACTTTTTTCTTCTTCTTTTCTTTAATATTGTATTTTTTAAAATCTAACCCCTACTCTAGATTTTTAATCTTTGCTTTTTGGTATTTGTTATCAATTTTGTACCTTCAAAAATCCAATCTTCAGTACCCATTTTTACTTGGGAGTGAGATTATTGGCTTGACTGCTCTCTATTCCTTTGGACTCCCTTTTTTCTCCAGAGTCACCTCTGTCTCCTCCCTCCCCCTTCTCTTCTCTACCCAACTCTGTGAATCTCTATGTGTTCCAGACGGTGGAGAACACTTATGGAACAGATTACTGGCTGGATCTGTCTCTCTCTTTTTCATTTCCCCCTTTTATCCTCCTGGCCACCTCTGTCTCCTTCCTCCCTCTTCTCTTCTCTGTATAACTCCGTGAACATCTCTGAGTGGTCCAGACTGTGGAGCATACATAAGGAAGTGATTACTTGCTAGCTTGCTCTATCTTCTTTTGATTCCACCTCATCTCATTCGGGTCACCTCTAACTCCCTTCTCCCTCTTATCTCTTCCATGTAACTCTGTGAAGCTCTCTGGGTGTCCCTCACTGTGGAGAAACTTTACATCTTTAACCTAGATGTTTTATCAATGGTGCTATATAGGAGAAGTCTTGAGACTACTGTAAAAATAAGACTGAAAACCAGAAGCAGGAGGCTTAAGTCCAAATCCTGAGAACATCAGAGAACTCCTGACTCCAGGGAACATTAATCACTAGGAGGTCATCGAACGCATCCATGCCTACACTGAAACCAAGCACCATCCAAGGGCCAACAAGTTCCAGAGCAAGACACACCATGCAAATTCTCCAGCAACACAGGAACACAGCCCTGAGCTTCAGTATACAGGCTGCCCAAAGTTACCCCAAAACCGTGGACATCTCATAACTCATTACTGGACACTTTATTGCACTACAGAGTGAAGAAATCCAGCTCCACCCACCAGAACACTGACACAAGCTTCCCTAAACAAGAAACCTTGACAAGCCACTGATACAACCCACCCACAGCAAGGAAACTCCACAATAAAGAGAGCTCCACAAACTGCCAGAATACAGAAAGGCCACCCCAAACACAGCAATATAAACAAGATGAAGAGACAGAGCAATACCCAACAGGTAAAGAACGGGATAAATGCCCACCAAACCAAACAAAAGAGGAAGAGAGAGGGAATCTACCTGATAAAGAATTCCAAATAATGATAGTGAAAATGATCCAAAATCTTGAAATAAAAATGGAACCACATATAAATAGCCTGGAGACAAGGATTGAGAAGATGCAAGAAAGGTTTAACAAGGACCTAGAAGAAATAAAAAAGAGTCAATATACAATGAATAATGCAATAACTGAGATCAAAAACACTCTGGAGGCAACAAATAGTAGAATAATGGAGGCAGAAGATAGGATTAGTGAAGTAGAAGATAGAATGTTAGAAATAAAGGAATCAGAGAGGAAAAAAGAAAAACGAATTAAAAGAAATGAAGACAATCTCAGAGACCTCCAGGACAATATATTCAACTCATAAGAGTCCCAGAAGAAGAACAAAAGAAAGACCATGAGAAAATACTTGAGGAGATAATAGTTGAAAACTTCCCTAAAATGGGAAAGAAAATAATCACCCAAGTCCAAGAAAACCAGAGAGTCCCAAACAGGATAAACCCAAGATGAAACACCCCAAGACATATACTAATCAAATTAACAAAGATCAAACATAAAGAACAAATATTAAAAACAGAAAGGGAAAAACAACAAATAACACACAAGGGGGTTCCCATAACGATAACAGCTGATCTTTCAATAGAAACTCTTCAGGCGAGGAGGGAATAGCTAGAAATACTTAATGTGATGAAAGAAAATAACCTACAGCCCAGATTACTGTACCCAGCAAGAATCTCATTCAAATATGAAGGAGAAATCAAAACCTTTACAGACAAGCAAAAGCTGAGAGAATTCAGCACCACCAAACCAGCTCTCTAACTAATGCTAAAGGATACTCTCTAGACAGGAAACAAAAAAAGGGTGATAAACACGAACTCAAAACAATAAAGTAAATGGCAATGGTATCATATCTATCAATAATTACCTTAAACATAAATGAGTTGAATGTCCCAACCAAAAGACAAAGACTGGCTTAATGGATACAAAAACAAGATCCCTATATATGTTGTCTACAAGAGACCCACCTCAAAACAAGGGACACATACAGACTGAAAGTGAAGGGCTGGAAAAAGATATTCCATGAAAATAGAGACCAAAAGAAAGCAGGAGTAGCAATACTCATGTCAGATAAAATAGACTTTAAAACAAAGGCTGTGAAAAGAGACAAAGAAGCACACTACATAATGATCAAAGGATCATTCCAAGAAGAAGATATACCAATTATAAATATATATGCACCCATCATAGGAGCACCACAATATGTAAGATAAATGCTAATAATTATGAAAGAGGAAATTAACAATAACAAAATAATAGTGTGAGACTTTGATACCCCACTCACATTTATGGATAAATCAACTAAACAGAAAATTAACAAAAAAACAGAAACTTTAAATGATACGATAGACCAGTTAGACCTAATTGATATCTATAGGACATTTCAACCCAAAACAATGAATTTCACCTTTTTCTCAAGTGCTCGTGGAAACTTCTCCAGGATAGATCACATTCTGGGCCATAAGTCTAGCCTTGGTAAATTCAACAAAAATTGAAATCATTCCAAGCATCTTTTCTGACCATAATGCAGTAAGATTAGATCTCAATTACAGGAGAAAAACTATTAAAAATTCCAACATATGGAGGCTGAACAACACGCTACTGAATAACCAACAAATCACAGAAGAAATAAAAAAATACATCAAAATATGCATAGAAATGAATGAAAATGAAAACACAACAACCCAAAACCTGTGGGACACTGTAAAATCAGTGCTAAGGGGAAAGTTCATAGCAATACAGGTATACCTCACGAAACAAGAAAAAAGACAAATAACCTAACTCTACACCTAAAGCAACTAGAAAAGGAAGAAATGAAGAACCCCACGGTTAGTAGAAGGAAAGAAATCTTAAAAATTAGGACAGAAATAAATGCAAAAGAAACAAAAGAGACCATAGCAAAAATCAACAAAGCCAAAAGCTGGTTCTTTGAAAGGATAAATAAAAATGACAAACCATTAGTCAGACTCATCAAGAAATAAAGGGAGAAAATCAATAAAATTAGAAATACAGGATGCTTGGGACTGATGCACGGGGATAATCCAGAGAAAAGGTGTGGGGCGGGAGGGGGGAGGTGGGGGTCAGGATTGGGAGTTCATGTACAGTCGTGGCTCATTCATGTCAATGTATAGCAAAATGAATACAGTATTGTAAAGCAAAACAAACTAAAAAATAAAAATCTTTAGGCAGAGACAAGTGCCACCTAACTGTAAAAAAAAAAGAAAAAGAAGAAAAGAAATGAAAATGAAGAGATTACAACAGACAACACAGAAATACAAAGAATCATAAGAGACTACTATCAGCAATTATATGCCAATAAAATGGACAACGTGGAAAAAATGGACAAATTCTGAAAAAAGTACAACTTTCCAAAACTGAACCAGGAAGAAATAGGAAATATTAACAGACCCATCCAAGCATGGAAATTGAAACTGTAATCAGAAATCTTCCAGCAAACAAAAGCCCAGGTCCAGATGGCTTCACAGCTGAGTTCTACCAAAAATTTCGAGAAGAACTAACACCTATCCTACTCAAATGCTTCCAGAAAATTGCAGAGGAAGGTAAACTTCCAAACTAACTCTATGAGGCCACCATCACCCTAATACCAGAACCTGACAAAGATGCCACAGCAAAAGAAAACTACAGGCCAATATCACTGATGAACATAGATGCAAAAATCCTTAACAAAATTCTAGCAATCAGAATCCAACAACACATTAAAAAGATCATACACCATGACCAAGTGGGCTTTATCCCAGGGATGCAATCACCTATCCTACTCAAATGCTTCCAGAAAATTGCAGAGGAAGGTAAACTTCCAAACTAACTCTATGAGGCCACCATCACCCTAATACCAGAACCTGACAAAGATGCCACAGCAAAAGAAAACTACAGGCCAATATCACTGATGAACATAGATGCAAAAATCCTTAACAAAATTCTAGCAAACACAATCCAGAACATATTTAAAAAATCATACACCATGACCAAGTGGGCTTTATCCCAGGGATGCAATGATTCTTCAATATCCACAAATCAATCAATGTAATTCACCACATTAACAAATTGAAAAATAAAAGCCATATGATTGTCTCAATCAATGCAGAGAAAGTCTTTGACAAAATTCAACATCCATTTATGTNAGGAAACTAAGACCTATGTATAGAAAACTATAAAACACTGGTGAAAAAAATCAAAGAGAACACTAATAGATGGAGAAATATACCATTTTCATGGATTGGAAGAATCAATATAGTGAAAATGAGTAAACTACCCAAAGCAATCTACAGATTTAATGCAATCTCTATCAAGCTACCAGCAGTATTTTTCACAGAGCTAGAGCAAATAATTTCAAAATTTGTATGGAAATACAAAAAATCTCAAATAGCCAAAGCAATCTTGAGAAAGAAGAATGGAACTGGAGGAATCAACCTGGATGACTTCAGGCTCTACTACAAAGCAACACTCATCAAGACAGTATGGTATGGCACAAAGACAGAAATATAGATCAATGGAACAAAATAGAAAGCCCAGAGATAAATCCACAAACCTATGCACACCTTATCTTTGACAAAGGGGGCAAGAATATACAATGGATTAAAGACAATCTCTTTAACAAGTGGTGCTGGGAAAACTGGTCAACCACTTGTAAAAGAATGAAACTAGGTCACTTTCTAACACCATACACAAAAATAAACTCAAAATGGATTAAAGATCTAAATGTAAGACAAGAAACTATAAAACTCCTAGAGGAGAACATAGGTAAAACACTCTGACATAAATCACAGCAGGATCCTCTATGATCCACCTCCCAGAATATTGGAAATAAAAGCAAAAATAAACAAATGGGATCCAATTAAAGTTAAAAGCTTTTGCACTACAAAGGAAACTATAAGCAAGGTGAAAAGACAGCCTTCGGAATGGGAGAAAATAATAACAAATGAAGCAACTGACAAAGAGCTAATCTGAAAAATATACAAGCAACTCCTGCAGCTCAATTCCAGAAAAATAAACGACCCAATTAAAAATGGTCCAAGGAACTAAATAGACATTTCTCCAAAGAAGACATACAGATGGTAACAAACATATGAAAAGATGCTCAACATCACTCATTATCAGAGAGATACAAATCAAGACCACAATGAGGTACCATTTCACACCAGTCAGAATGACTGCGATCCAAAAGTCTACAAGCAATAAATGCTGGAGAGGGTGTGGAGAAAAGGGAACCCTCTTACACTATTGGTGGAATGCAAATTAGTACAGCCACTATGGAGAACAGTGTGGAAATTCCTTGAAAACCTGGAAATAGAACTGCCTTATGACCCAGCAATCCCACTGCTGGGCATAGGCACCAAGGAAACCAGAATTGAAAGAGACATGAGTACCCCAATGTTCATTGCAGCACTGTTTATAATAGCCAGGACATGGAAGCAACCTAGATGTCCATCAGCAGATGAATGGATAAGAAAAGTGTGGTACATATGCACAATGGAGTATTACTCAGCCATTAAAAAGAATACATTTGAATTGGTTCTAATGAGGTGGATAACCCTGTATGTGAGACAGCAAAAGAGACAGAGATGTATAAAACAGACTTTTGGACTCTGTGGAGAGGGAGAGGGTGGGATGATTTGAGAATGGCATTGAAACTTGTATAATATCATGTAAGAAAGAATCGCCAGTCTAGGTTCAATGCAGGATACAGGATGCTTGGGGCTGGTGCACTGGGATGACCCAGAGTGATGGTATGGGGAGGGAGGTTGGAGGGAGGTTCAGGATTGGGAACTTATGTACACCCGTGGCAGATTCATGTTGATGTATGGCAAAACCAATACAGTATTGTAAAAATAAAGTAAAAAAAAAAAAATCAGTTTCAGGGGAGTGAAAAATCATTGCCCTAATAACAGGGGTAGCATTTCCTAAGTAAGCATCAATCTAGTTTGAGCATCTCATTTAACTCACTGTATCCTCAACAATGCTCTAAGGTAGGTATTAATATTATCCATATTCATGAGTAAGGACATATAGACAGACTAAATACACTGTCAAGTAACAGAGGCAAGGCTTGAACCCAGGTAGTTGGATTTTTGACAGCTGACACTATTGGCCTTCAATAGCATGTACCCAGAATTTCTGTGGAATTATTACTGAGAAGCTATGTAATCCTGGTTAAATTCATAGATTATGGTGTTAGATATCCATGAACTGTGATCCTAGGTCTGCCATGTACGAACTGTGTGTGACCTTGAGCAGACTAACCAATTTTAAGGCTTCTTACTAGTATCAAGGGATAGATAGGATTCTTTAGATGGTTAATGGAGTTCAGAATGCTGAGCACTCAATAACTGTAAACTATTTTAATTATTTCCTTCCCACTAGCTTGTAAGATTCTCAAGGCCAGATTGCTGGGTCATTACCGGATTGCTCATTGTCCAGTGCCATGCTTGGCAGTTCAACAGAGGTGGAATGGTTGAAAAGAACACTTCTGTTTTGCAGGGTATTCACTGGTTATTGAATGTGTGCCTCATACCCCAAAGGATCTTCTGCATTTGTCTTTGAGAATAAGGCCACTAGGATGTTGAAGTTATAGGACCCTTCAGGCAAAAATAGACCCTTTGCATAAATAGTTGAGGTTATTTTCCCTCCAGGAAGCCTTACACACTGACACAAAGTTCCCCTAGGCCAGATTTCATGAATAGTGATGTGCTGGTTGGCAGCAGAGTCTTATCCAGATAAAAATATACTAGGCCTCTAGGCCATGTATTCATTGAACAATCATTTATGGAATAAATTCTGTGTGTCCAGCTCTATTGTTCATATCTAGAGATGACATTAGGCTAAATGAAATCAAAGGACATCAGTTCTCTCTCTTCAATAAGCCTATAATCTGAGTTAAACAGAAGCAAATGCTTGTTATCTTCTTGCCTCTATACCTGGGCCAAGCAGTCACTAGAATAAAGCTCCTTAGCAGCAGATTCTCGAGTTTGTTCACTGTGTCATTTCCAGGGTGTGGTCATAAAAGGTGTTCATTATATACTTGTCAAATGAAGGAATTAAACATAGTTGACACCAAGGGTGAAATCTGTTAGAAGTCTGGCTGTAGGGGAGTTGTAATTCTATTCTAGGAAAATCAGTTTTCTGCTTAGCCAAGGAAAACTGTTCTTACCATCCGGACTTGTAATCAATATACCCTGCCAATAAAGACTTTTACATAATTAATTTAGGAAGGACAGATCCCATTTCCCTCTCTACATGCTGCTATGAATGTATCTGTTATATACTTCAGGTGGTGTATGCTATCACCCTTATTTCATGATCATTATTAATAGAAAAATAAAATAGAACTAACAAAAGTGTTCCAACATGTGACAAACATAAAAGTTATACATTAACAGATAATCTGGCACCTACAATCATTAAGGGAATTCCCCTGGTGGCTCAGAAGTTAAGAATCTGCCCACAGTGAGGGATACCTGGGTTCAATCCCTGGGTCAGGAAGATCCCCTGGAGAAGGAAATAGCAACCCATTCCAGTATTCTTGCCTGGGAAACCCCATAGACAGAGGAGTCTGGTGGGCAGTTCATGGTGTTGCAAAGAGTCAGACATGACTGAATACCAAACACTATAGTCACTAAGGGTCATCAAAGTGGCAGAGATTCTAGAATCTAGGCTAACTAGGCAGTGACCCACAACTAGACTATTGTAAAGTAGAGTGATTGTGAGAAAGTGGAAAAGAGAAGAGACTTTAGAGTCAGACAGACAAAGGTTTGCTTCTAAATGTTGCTATGTGGTCTTAAGCAAAATACTGAGATGGTCTAGGCTTTGATTTCTTAAAATGAAATATAATCATATGATCAAGCAATCCATAAGCAATATACATCTGAATATATATCCAGAGGAAATGAAATTGATATATTGAAGAGATATCTACACTTCCATATTCATTGAAGTATTGTTCACAATTGGCAAGACATGGAAACAAATTAAGTATTCATCACATGAATGGATAGAGAAAATTATATACATATACATGCACATGCATATAAAACACAGAAATATTATTCAGCCATAAAAATAAGAACATTCAGCTACTTATGACAACAGGCACAAATCTGGAAAACATTAGGCTAAATGTAATGTAGACACAGAAAGAGATACTATATGATCTCACTTATATGTGAAATCTAAAAAAAAAGAAAAAATCCACAGAAGCAAAGAGTAGAATGTCCATTGTCAGACAATGGGGATGTGGGAAACAGGGAAATGTTGATCAAAGGATATAAACTTTCAATTATATTAATAAGTTCTGGGAGTCTAACGTAAAGCATGGTAACTAGTTAATAATACTAATACTGTATTTTATACAACAAACATCATTGTCAGGTGGAAAAACACTGAAAGCATTTCCTCTTAATATCAGGAATAAGACAGGCTTTGGAATTCTTAACTATGACAATCAGAGGGAAAAAATAAAGGAATCCATACTGGAAAAGAAGAAATAAAACTTCCACTGTAGCTGACATGATACTATACATAGAAAATCCTAAAAATGCTACCAGAAAACTACTAGAGCTCATCAGTGAATTTGATAAAGTAGCAGAATACAAAATTAATATAGGAATCTGTTGTATTCCTATATACTAACAACAAAAGATCAGAAACAGAAATTAAAGAAATAATCCTATTTACCATTGTTTCAGAAAGAATAAAATATCTAGAAGTAAACTATATAAGCAAACAAAAGGCCTGTACTCAGAAAACTGTAAGACACCAATGAAAGAAATCAAAGAAGACATAAACAGATGGAGAGACATACTATTTTCTCGGATTGAAAAAATCAATATTGTGAAAATGACTATATTACCCAAAGTAATCTATGGAGTCAATGTAATCTCTGTTAAATTACCAATAGCATATTTCACAGAAAAAAATTTGTGTATTGTAGGCAGATTCCTTACTGGAAAGGCTACCAGGGAAGCCTTTTCACACATGGAAACACAAAATACCCCAAATAGTCAAAGCCACCTTGAGAGAGACAAACAGAGCTGGAGGAATCAGGCTTCCCAACCTTGGACTATACTTCAAAGCTGTAGTAATGAAGACAGTGTGGTACTGGCACAAAACAGAAATATACATCAGTGGAACTGAATAGAAAGCCCAGAATAAACGCATGCATATATAGCCACCTCAGTACAGTTCAGTCGCTCAGTCATGTCTGACTCTTTGCGACCCCATGAATTGTAGCACGCCAGGCCTCCCTGACCATCATCAACTCCGGGAGTTCACCCAAACTCACGTCCATCGAGTCGATGATGCCATCCAGCCATCTTATCCTCTGTCATCCCCTTTTCCTCCTGCCCGCAATCCCTCCCAGCATCAGAGTCTTTTCCAATGAGTCAACTCTTTGTATGAGGTGGCCAAAGTACTGGAGTTTCAGCTTTAGCATCATTCCTTCCAAAGAAATCCCAGGGCTGATGTCCTTCAGAATAGACTGGTTGGATATAGTCACCTAATCTGTGACAAAAAAGACAATGTACAATGGAGAGATAATATACAATAGAGAAAAGACAGTCTCTTCAGTAAGTGGTGTTGGGAAAACTGGACAGCTACATGTAAAAGAATGAAATTAGAACATTCTCTAACACCATACACAAAGATAAACTCAGAATGGTTTAAAGACCTAAATTTAAGACCAGATATTCTAAAACTCTTAGAGGAAACCTTAGGTAGAATACTCTCTGACATGAAAAATTACAGCAAAATCTTTTTTGATCCACCTCCTAGAGTACTGAAAATAAAAACAATCAAATGAAACCTAATTAAACTTAACAGCTTTTGTACAGAAAAGGAAACCATAAACCAAACGAAAGGATAACCCACAGAACAGGAGAAAATATCTGCAAACAAAGAGAGTGACAAGTGGTTAATCCCCCAACTATACAAATTCATGCAACTCAATTGAAAAAAAAAAAGACATGGGCAGAAGATGTCTAAATAGACATTGTTCCAAAGAAGACATATAGGTGGCCAAAAAGCACATGAAAATGTGCTCAACATCACGAATTAAAGAGAAGTGTAAATCTAAGCTACAATGATACATCACCTCACACTGGTAAGAATGGCTATCATGAAAAAGTTGGCAAACAATAAATGCTCAAGTGAGTGTGGAAAAAAAGAGAATATAACTATTGGTGGGGATATAAATTGGTACAACCACTATGAAGAACAGTGTGGAAATTCCTTAAGAAATTAAAAATAGACTTACTATATTATTCAGCAATCCCACTCCTAGGCATATATACAAAGAAAAATATGTATTCACATATGTGAAAACAAATTTATGGTTACCTTTGGGGAAGAGGAAGCGTGGGATAAATTGGGAGATTGGGACTGACATACTCACACCACTATATAAAAAAATCATCTTCCCTGTGGCTCAGGCAGTAAAGAACCTGCCAGTAATACAGGAGACCTGAGTTCGATCCTTGGATTAGGAAAATCACCCGAAGAAGGGAATGGCAACCCACTCCAGTATTCTTGCCTGGTGAATCCCATGGACAGAGGAGCCTGGCAGGCTACAGTCTGAGGGACTGCAAAAAGTCAGACATGACTGAACGACTAACACTACTACTACTACTGCTATATAAAATAGGTAACTAAAAAGGGACCTATTGTATAGCACAGGGAGCTCTACTCAACACTATGTAATGACCTATATGGGAATAGAATTTTAAAAAAGAGTAGAAATATGTATACTTATAACTGATCCATTTTGCTGTATGTCAAATGAAGAAACAAATGCAACATTGTAAATCAACTATACTTCAATAAAATTATTTTTAAACATAACAGAGGAAAAAATGACAAAACTTCACAGTCTCCCAGGAGAAGCTTTTTTCTTACAAAATTTGTATCTATCAGAAATTCTCTGTAGTTGAGTATTTTAAAATTAAAACATGTTTTATTAGATTATAAAAATAAAGGGAAATACAAAAATCAATAAAAATAACACTATTTTGTACTTGAATTTGTTAGCAGAGTAAGGATTAAGTGCTCTAACAATAAATATCCAAAATGGTAACTATGTAAGGTACTGCAAGTGTTAGTTTGAATGTATAAATTATTTCATGATGCATATAAAATCATTAAATTGTATGCAATAAATATACACAATTTTGTCATTACACCCCAATAAAATTAGAAGAATGAAAAATACATAAAAGCCAAAAAGAAAGAATGATTAATACAACATACTTCATAAAATTCTTCTGATAATTATATGTGATCATGAAAACTGAAAGCCTAGTTGATTGAAAAGCTAAATCATTAGCAATTTCTAATCATATCTATTGTTTGCTTGATTTATCTCTTACATCACAGCACAGCCAGTAGAGGACAATGTACTCAATGTATGTACAACTTTTCCAATTGTCTACTGTACATGATGCCAATTACGTGAGTTTCAATTATACTGCAATTCAATTATAAGCTGGTTGGACAATTAAATTTTAATCAGTGGAGAGGCGGTCCTAAGATGGTGGAGGAATAGGATGAGGAGACCACTTTCTCCCCCACAAATTCATCAAAAGATTATTTGAACACTGAGCAAATTCCACAAAACAACTTCTGAATGCTGGCGGAGGACACCAGGCACCCAGAAAGGCAGCCCATTCTCTTTGAAAGGAGGTAGGACAAAATATAAAAGATAAAAAGAGAGACAAAAGAGTTAGGAATGGAGACCCATTCCAGGGAGGGAGTCATGAAGGAGGAGAAGTCTCCAAACACCAGGAAACACTCTCACCAGTGGGTCTGTGGGGAGTTTTGGAATATCAGAGGGCAACAAAACTGGGGGGGTGGGGACAAAACCCTACAGACTATGCACCTAACCACAACTCCCAGTGGAGAAGTAGCCCAGACGCTTGCATCTGCCAGCAGTGAGCGGGGGCTGAAAAGGGAGGCCTGGGCTGCATGCTTAGAGTAAGGACTGGGCCTGAATGCCCTGAGGACAATCTGAGAGAGCTAATGTGAGATAGCAACCCAGAGAGATAAAAAAAGAGAGAGAGAGAACTTTCCTGCGAAAAGCTATAGGCACAGCCTGGGCCTTTCACAGAACAAAGGACTGAGCCAATACTGGAGGAGAGCTAGCCAGCTGTGGATAGGCCCCTCCTCCCGCCTGAGGCAGAGAGGCAGGCAGGCACCAGCCAGAGCCAGAAGGCGAGGGGAATCTCGCACCAGAGACAGCATCCTCTACCAAACTGTGAGCAGGCTCCTATTTGCTAACCAAGTCTTTCTGGGATCCTGGGTAATTGACATCCACCAGGAGGGTCGAAGTCAGAGATCAACTCCCCAGAGGAGACACATGGCACACCTGAGACAGTGCTCCCACTGCACACCCAGAACTGAGCAGCTGGGACCAGGGAGGTGATAAGACCCCTGCCCACCTGGGACAGCGTGCTCACCAAGCACAGAATACAGGCCCAACCAAGTTTGTGCCTTTGTGGAGTACCCAAGAACCTGAAACTGAGCAGTTTAGTCCTGGGAAGAGCACGCAACCCAGGGCCTGCTTTAGATAGTTCCCCTGCAGAACAACCTGGAGCCTGAGCAGTGTAGACTGGGAAAACACACACACACTGTGAGCGGGGCAAACCCAGTGTGGCCCAGACACTGAGAGCACTCCCACACACACCAGTGATATTTGTTTCCAGTGTTCCCCACCCCCCCACACACACAGCACAACTGAACAAAAGACCCTAAATAAGTGACCACCCTTGTCCCCTTGTGTCAGAGCTGAAATTAGACACTGAAGTGACTTGCAAACAGAGGAAAACAAAATAAACAAAGAGGGTACCACTTTGGAAGTGGCAGGTGCAACAGATTAAAATCCTGTAGTTAGCACTGACTACATTGGAAGGGGCCTATAGACCTTAAGAAGAAGTATAAGCTGGGACAAAGAACTATCTGAAACTGAACTGATCCTACACTGCCCTCAACAGCTCCAGAGAAATTCCTAGATATATTTTACTATTATCATTTTTTTAATTTTTAATTTCTTTATTACTCTTTTAATTTTCATTTTTATAACCTACCATTACCTTGCTTAAAAAAGATCCTATTTTTAAAGCAAGTCTCATATATATATATATTATAATTTTGTGATTTTTTTTAATATTGTATTTTTGAGAGTCTAACCTCTACTCTAGATTTTTAATCTTTGCTTTTTTGTATTTGTTATCAATTTTGTACCTTTAAGATCCAAGCTTCAGTACCCATTTTTACTTAGGAGTGTGATTACTGGCTTGATTGGTCTTTCCTCCTTTTGACTTTCCCTTTTCTCCCCCAGGTCACCTCTATCTTATCCCTCCCCCTTCTCTTCTCTACCCAACTCTGCGAATCTCTTTGGGTGTTCCAGGCTGTGGAGAACACTTAGGGAACTGATTACTAGCTAGATCTGTTTCTCTCCTTTTGACTCCACCTCTTCTCCTCCTGGACACCTCTATCTCCTTCCTCCCTCTTCTCTATGTAACTCTGTGAATCTCTCTGGGTGTCCCTCACTGTGGGATATTCTGGGTGTCCCTCACTATGGGACATTCACCATTAACCTAGATGTTTTATCATCAGTGCTGTATGGATGGAGAATTCTTGAGGCTACTGTAAGAATAAGACTGAAAGTCAGAGGCAAGAGGCCTAAATCCGAAACTTGAGAACACCAGAGAACTCCTGACTCCAGGGAACATTAATCAAAAAGAGCTCATCCAAAAGCCTCCATGCTGCTGCTGCTGCTGCTAAGTCACTTCAGTCATGTCCTATTCTGTGCAACCCCATAGCCGGCAGCCCACGAGGCTCCCCCGTCCCTGGGATTCTCCGGCAAGAACACTGGAGTGGGTTGCCATTTCCTTTTCCAATGCATGAAAGTGTAAAGTTGCTCAGTCGTGTCCGACTCTTAGCGACCCCATGGACTGCAGCCCACCAGGCTCCTCCATCCATGGGATTTTCCAGGCAAGAGTACTGGAGTGGGGTGCCATTGCCTTCTCCATACCTACGCTTAAACCAAGTTCCACCCAAGACCCAACAAGTTTCAGAGCAAGACATACCAAGCTAATTCTCCAATAATGCCAGAACATAACTCTGAGCATTAAAATACAGTGGCAAAAAGTCACACCAAACCCATAGACACCTCAAAACTCACTACTAGACACTTCATTGCACTCCAGAGAGAAGAGATTCAGCTCCACCTACCAGAACACTGACGTAAGCCTCCCTAACCAGGAAATTTGACAAGCCACTCATCCAACCCCATTCACAGGGAGGAACCTCCACAATAAAGAGGAACCACAAACTTTCAGCATACAGAAAGGCCACCCCAAACACAGCAATCTAAACAAGATGAAAAGGCAGGTAAAGAAACGTGATAAATGTCCACCAAACCAAACAAAATAGGAGGAGATACAGAGTCTACCTGAAAAAGAATAGAGTAATGATAGTAAAAATCATCCAAAATCTTGAAAACAAAATGGAGTTACAGATAAATAGTCTGGAGACAAGGATTGAGAAGATGCAAGAAATGTTGAACAAGGACCTAGAAGAAATAAGAAAGAGTCAATCAATTAAAAATAATGCAATAACTGAGGTAAAAAACACTCTGGAGGAAACCAACAGTAGAATAACTGAGGCAGAAGATAGGATAAGTAAGGTGAAAAATAGAATGGTGGAAATACATGAAGCAGAGAGGAAGAAAGAGAAAAGAATTAAAAGAAATGAGGACAACCTCAGAGAGTACTAGGACAATGTCAAACATCCCAACATTCAAATCATAGGAGTCCCAGAAGAAGGAGACAAAAAGAAAGGCCATGAGAAAATACTTGAGGAGATAACAGCTGAAAACTTCCCTAAAATGGGGAAGGAAATAGCCACTCAAGTCCAAGAAACCCAGAGAGTCTCAGACAGGATAAACCCAAGGTGAAACACCCAAGACATATATTAATCAAATTAACAAAGATCAAACACAAAGAAACAAATATTAAAAGCAGCAAGGGAAAAACAACAAATCACACACAAGGGGATTCCCATAAGGATAGCGGCTGATCTTTCAATAGAAACTCTTCAGCCCAGAAGAGAATGGCAGGACATACTTAAAGTGATGAAAGAGAAAAACCTACAGCCCTGATTAATGTACCCAGCAAGAATCTCATTCAAATATGAAGGAGAAATCAAAAGCTTTACAGACAAGCAAAAGCTGAGAGAATTCAGCACCAACAAACCAGCTCTTCAACAAATGCTAAAGGTTCTTCTCTAGAAGGAAACACAGAAAGGGTGTATAAGCTTGAACCCAAAACAATAAAGTAAATGGCAATGGGATCATACTTATCAATAATTACCTTAAATGTAAATGGGTTGAATGCCCCAACCAAAAGACAAAGAGTGGCTGAATAGATACAAAAACAAAATCCCTATATATGCTGTCTACAAGAGACCCCACCTCAAAACAAGGGACACATATAGACTGAGAGTGAAAGGCTGGAAAAAGATATTTTAAGCAAATGGATACCAAATAAAGCAGGAGTAGCAATACTTATATCAGATAAAATAGACTGAAATAAAGGCCATGAAAAGAGACAAAGAAGGACACTACATAATGATCAAATGATCAATACAAGAAGAAGATATAACAATTATAAATATATATGCACCCAACATAGGAGCACTGCAATATGTAAGGCAAATGCTAACAAGTATGAAAGAGGAAATTAACAGTAACACAATAATAGTGGGAGACTTTAATACCCTACTCACATCTATGGATAGATCAACTAAACAGAAAATTAGCAAGGAAACACAAACTTTAAGTGATACAATGGACCAGTTAGACCTAATTGATATAGGACATTTCACACCAAAACAATGAATTTCACCTTTTTCTCAAGTGCACATGGAACCTTATCTAGGATAGATTGCATCCTGGGCCATAAGTCTAGCCTTAGTAAATTAAAAAAAAATTGAAATCATTCCAAGCATCTTTCTGATCACAATGCAGTAAGATTAAATGTCAATTATTGGGGGAAAAAAAAAACATTAAAAATACAAATAATGGAGGCTAAACAACATGCTTCTGAATAACCAACAGATCACAGAAGAAATCAAAATATGCATAGAAAAGAATAAAAATGAAAACACAACAACTCAAAACCTATGGGATTCAGTAAAAGCAGTGTAAGGAGAAGGTTCATAGCAATACAAGCTTACCTCAAGAAACAAGAGAAAAATCAAATAAGTAACATAACACTACACGTAAAGCAACTAGAAACAGAAGAAATGAAGACCCCGGCATTAGTAGAAGAAAAGAAATCATAAAAATTAGGGCAGAAATAAGTGAAAAAGAAACAAAGGAGACCATAGCAAAAATCAACAAAGCTAAAAGATGGTCCTTTGAGAAGATAAATAAAACAGACAAACCATTAACCAGACTCATCAAGAAAAAACGGGAGAAGAATCAAATCAATAAAATTAGAAATAAAAATGGAGAAATCATAACAGACAACACAGAAATATAAAAGATCATAAGAGACTACTATCAGCAACTATATGTTAATGAAATGGACAACTTGGAAGAAATGGACAAATGCTTAGAAAAGTTAACTTTCCTAAACTGAACCAGGAAGAAATAGAAAATCTTAACAGACCCATCACAAGCACAGAAATTGAAACTGTAATCAAAAATCTTCCAGCAAACAAAAGCCCAGGACCAGACAGCTTCACAGCTGAATTCTACCAAAAATTTAGAGAAGAGCTAACACCTATCCTACTCAAACTCTTCCAGAAAATTTCAGAGGAAGATCAACTTCCAAACTCATTCTATGAGGCCACCATCACCCTAACACCAAAACCTGACAAAGATGCTACAAAAAAAGAAAACTACAGGCCAATATCACTGATGAACATAGATGCAAAAATCCTTAACAAAATTCTAGCAAACAGAATCCAACAATGTATTACAAAGATCATACATCATGACCAAGTAGGCTTTATCCCAGGGTTGCAAAGATTCTCCAATATTAGCAAATCAATCAATGTGATACACCACATTAACAAATTGAAAGATAAAAACCACATGATTATCTCAATAGATGCAGAGAAAGCCTTTGACAAAATTCAACATCCATTTATGATAAAAACTCTCCAGAAAGCAGGCATAGAAGGAATATACCTCAACATAATAAAAGCCATATATGATAAACCCACAGCAAAATTATCCTCAATGGTGAAAAATTGAAAGCATTTCCCTTAAAGTCAGGAACAAGACAAGAGTGCCCACTCTCACTGCTACTATTCAACATAGTTCTGAAGTTTTAGCCACAGCAATCAGAGAAGAAAAAGAAATAAAAGGAATCCAGATTGGAAAAGAAGAAGTAAAGCTCTCACTGTTTGCAGATGACATGATCCTCTACATAGAAAACCCTAAAAACTCCACCAGAAAATTACCAGAGCTAATCAAAGATATATAGTAATGTTTCAGGATATAAATTAACACAGATAAATCCCTTGCATTCCTATACACTAATAATGAGAAAACAGAGAAATTAAGGAAACAATTCTATTCACCAATGCAACAAAAAGAATAAAATACTTAGGAATAAACCTACCTAAAGAAACAAAAGACCTATATATAGAACACTATAAAACATTGATTAAAAAAATCAAGGATGACACAAAAGATGGAGAAATATACCATGTTCATGGATTGGAAGAATCAATATAGTGAAAATGAGTATACTACACAAAGGAATCTATAGATTCAATGCAATCCGTATCAAGCTACCAGCAGTATTTTTCAGACAACTAGAACAAATAATTTTATAATTTGTATGAAAACACAAAACCTTGAAAAGCCAAAGCAATCTTAAGAAAAAATAATGGAACTGGAGGAATCAACCTGCCTAACTTCTGACTTTACTACAAAGATACAGTAATCAAAAACACTATGATACTGGCTCAAAGACAGAAACATAGATCAATGGAACAAAATAGAAAGCCCAGAGATAAATCCATGCATCTATGGATACCTTATCTTTGACAAAGGGGGAAAGAATATACAATGGAGTAAAGACAATCTCTTTAACAAGTGGTGCTGGGAAAACTGGTCAACCACTTGTAAAAGAATGAAACTAGAACACTTTCTAACACCATATTCAAAAACAAACTCAAAATGGATTAAAGATCTAAATGTAAGACCAGAAACTATAAAACTCCTAGAGGAAAACATAGGCAAAACTCTCTCTGACATAAATCATAGCAGGATCCTCTATGACCTATCTTCCAGAGTAATGGAAATAAAAACAAAAATAAACAAATGGGACCTAATTAAATTAAAAGCTTTTGCACAATGAAGGAAACTATAATCAAGGTGAAAAGACAGCCTCCAAAATGGAGGAAAATAATAGCTAGCAAATGAAGCAACTGACAAACAATTAATCTCAAAAATATTCAAGCAGCTCCTTACAGAAAAATAAAAGACCCAATCAAAAAGTGGGCCAAAGAACCAAACAGACATTTCTCCAAAGAAACCTTGAATAGCCAAAGCATACATACAGATGGCTAACAAACACATGAAAAGATGCTCAGCATCACTCATTATCAGAGAAATGCAAATCAAAACCACAGTGAGGTACCATTTTACACCAGTAAGAATGACTGCAATCCAAAAGTCTACAAGCAATAAATGCTGGAGAGGGTGTGGAGTAAAGAGAACCCTCTTACACTGTTGGTGAGAATGCAAACCAGTACATCCACTATGGAGAACAGTGAGGAAATTCCTTAAAAAACGGGAATAGAACTGCCATATGACCCAACAATCCCATTGCTGGGTATACACACTGAGGAAACCAGAATTGAAAGAGACACGTGTAGCCCAATGTTCATTGCAGCACTGTTTACAGTAGCCAGGACATGGAAGCAACCTAGATGTCCATCAGTAGATGAATAAATAAGAAAGCTGTGGTACATATACACAATGGAATATTACTCAGCTATTAAAAGAATGCATTTGAATCAGTTCTAATGAGGTGGATGAAGCTGGAGTCTATTATACAGAGTGAAGTAAGTCAGAAAGAAAAACACCAATACAGTATAATAACATATATATGAAATTTAGAAAGATGATAACAATGGCCGTATATACAAGACAGCAAAAGAGACACAGATGAAAAGAACAGACTTTTGGACTCTGTGGGAGAAGGCGAGGGTGGGATGATTTGAGAGAATAGCATTGAAACATGTATATTATCATATGTGAAATAGATCGCCAGTCCAAGTTCAATGCATGAGTCAGGGTATTCAGGGCTGGTGCACTGGGATGCGGAGAAGGCAATGGCACCCCACTCCAGTACTCTGCCTGGAGAATCCCATGGACAGAGGAGCCTGGTGGGCTGCAGTCCATGGGGTCGCGAAGAGTCGGATACGACTGAGCGACTTCACTTTCCCTTTTCCCTTTCATGCACTGGAGAAGGAAATGGCAGCCCACTCCAGTGTTCTTGCCTGGAGAATCCCAGGGACGGCAGAGCCTGGTGGGCTGCCGTCTATGGGGTCGCACAGAGTCGGTCACGACTGAAGCGACTTAGCAGCAGCAGCAGCAGCACTGGGATGACCCTGACAGACGGGATGGGGAGGGAGGTTGGGGGTGGTGGTGTTCAGGATGAGGAACACATGTATACTCATGGCTGTTTCATGTCAATGTATGGCAAAAACCTCTACAATATTGTAAAGTAATTAGCCTCCAATTAAAATAAATTAATTAATTAAAAAATTCGAATCAGCAAAAATGTTTAGTTCCAACCAGTGTGCATTTATGTCCTGTTTTTATCTGTGCTTGTTATCTTAGGAGTTTTAACTGGTCAGAGTTTATTTTCCCTGCTTCCATCCTTAGGCTAAGACTTAGCCATCTTAACATTCCTACAGCAACGGGGTAAAGTTAAGTACATCATAGTCATCATGAAGTGAAGTGAAGTCACTCAGTCATGTCTGACTCTTTGTGGCCCCATGGACTGTAGCCTACCAGGCTCCTCTGTCCATGGGATTTTCCAGGCAAGAATACTGGAGTGGATTGCCATTTCCTTCTCCAGGGGATCTTCCCAACCCCAGAATTGAACCTGGGTCTCCTGCATTGCAGGCAGATGCTTTACCCTCTAAGCCACCAGGGAAGTCCATAGTCATCATAGTACAATAAAAAGCGTGGATTTTGAATGAGAAGAATCTGGTTTCAAATTATGCCTCTGTTACTAGCTGGACTGACTTGAGGAAGTCATATACTCTCTCTTAGCAACAGTTTCTCACCCCAAATGTTTGGCAATATAATGATGACTCAAGAGGGGTTCCTGACTTCAGACTTTTCTCAGTCCTGAATCATGTCTGCCTTGTGACCCCATGGACTGCATGCCCTGTTTCCTGTCCTTCACTATCTCCTGGAGTTTGCTCTGATTCATTATCCCTTCACATTTGTATTCTAGTCTATTCTTGGAGTGATCTTTCTAAAGTATAAACCAGACCATGTTTCTTCCTTACTTAAACTCCTCTAAAGCTGGCTACATCAGAATTAGTTGTTGGTGGCAGCTGTTGAGGGTGTTGTTGAAAATACAGGTTTTCTGCTTCCTCTACCACCCAGATTTAGTAATTCAGTCTCCTAGCATGAAGCTAGTTATCTATAATTTCATGTGGTTCCCTTGTGAACTGCAGGGTTTACATTCATTAGCTTAACCTTTCTTCCTTGATCCAACCCAGGCCTTTGCTCAGCATTATCTCACAACCCCCATGTCACAAGCTATCTGTAGCAGTACCAACTGCTGACAGTTTTCCTAACATGTTCTGTGTCTCCCCTTGCTCTCCTAATTCTTTTGCTGGAATTATTTTCATATCTGGTTTTTCTTCTAGATAACCTCACACATATTTTACAACACTCTGAAAACCCTATATCTGTAGGGTTTTTCCTGTCCCACTTCTAGAAAGAAACAAATATTCTTTTTAGGCCTCTCAATATACTATGCAGACTTGAAAATCAAGTCTGACTCTCTAACACAAACTGTCATCTTCTTACCTGTAAAGCCTCTAAATGGCTGGATATGATTTGTCTTTATTTGTTCTTGTATCATTAGCACCTGCATGTATTACCTGGCCAACAAAGTTTTGATGGGGAAATGAAGCTCATCTTTTGAAATTATGACCTCTGGTACAGAGATGTGTAGCTTTGAGGAATGAGGGCACAGAACTACAAGTTGTAAGTGATATATTTGCCTTTGATATGGTAAGAAACAAATCAGTGTCTCTCTTGGGATTGTTAAACTTGGACCATTTCATCTGGGGATTTGGAGGAGCTATTTCTATTGAAAGCTGACTTCTATTTTTTAGGGCAGTCAGTGGTTTCAGACACTGGTCTGCAGCTGGGCATTAAAACACATGCCGACATGTCACTATGCCCAAGGAGCAAAGCTTTTTTGGGTGAGAAGATTACCAAAGCTTTTCATTTCAGTCCAACCCAGATATTCAGGGATGATATAAACAGCATGCTGTTTTATCTATCTGTGATCGCCCGGAGAAGCGTGTTGTATTTTATGGGCAACCTGGTGGCAGGAGATATATTGTCCAGTGGTTTTTCTATCTGCTGTTGATTTATGATTGAAGGTCAGATATATTATGGCTCACCTGACAATGCTAACTACTTTTCACAAAATTATGGTCCTACTGAATGGATCAATGTCCCTGAGTACACACTTTCCATCAGAGCTTCGTAGGTAACAGTTACAGATGCAGGTTGGTTCTTGGCAATAGCATTAAACTTCAAGCTATAGACAGTGAGGACTCTTGGACCTTCTGATGTGTGGCTCAACCCTTAAGATCTTTACAGGGAATACAAATAGTGATGCTAAATCAGATTGATCTTTCTCCTCTCCTTAAGCTTCTTTTCCTCTCTAGTGTCACATTCTGCTGGTGTAAAGAAGTTAAGGGTCTGTCAACAGATATTTATTCTTTGCTGAGTCAGGAACTCACTCTATAGCTGTGTGTTTTTCATCCCCTTTCCATCTAGGAGCAGTGATTTGGGGCTCCAGTTAGGTGATGGATTCTGTTGAGAAATTCTTATATGAAGAGGGGTTTAAGGGTAGAAATCCTTACACATCTGCATTACATTCTAAAGTACTCAGTTGATGACTACCCAGAAAATGAGATATATAAGTGTGAAGTGAAGTGAAGTTGCTCAGTAGTGTCTGACTCTTTGCAACCCCAGGCTTCTCCTTCCATGGGATTTTCCAGGCAATAGTACTGGAGTGGGGTGCCATTTCCTTCTCCAGGGGATCTTCCCAACCCAAGGATCGAGCCTGGGTCTCCCACATTGTAGACAGACGCTTTACCATCTGAGCCACCAGGGAAGTCCTAAATATAAGTGTATGGCTTAACAACTCATATTCCTTAGTTCTTGACATTTTATGAAGTGCTCTCTCTTGTGGTCTCAAAGTAGTACAGTAGAAGTTGAGACAATGTATTCTAAAGCTAGAAAGGATTGAGTTTGATCCCTGCTGGTCATTGTAAATGATTGGCCTTGAGTGTCTCTTTGTGCTCCTGGGATAATGGTGACAAAGCGCCACATGCAACATATAGCAAGCGTTCAACAAATACTACTTATTTTTATAGTTTATTAGCATTTTAGCTAGTGACTTTATTAATATCCACCTTCTCTAAATGTTCTTTAATAATAATATTATCAGTGTGTACCTCAGCTTTAGCATTATAACAAGGCAAGAGTACTCTAAAGGCCATCCCATCTATAGTGCTCCAAAAACACTAATATTGAAAGTGAAAGTCTTAGTAGCTCAGTCATGTCCAACCCTTTGTGGCCCCATGAACTGTAGCCTGCCAGGCTTCTCTTTTATGAAATTCGCCATACAAGAATACTGGAATAGGTTGCCATTTCCTTCTCCAGGGGATCTTCCTGACCCAGGTATAGAATCCAGGTCTCCTTCATTGCAGGCATTTTCTTTTCTGTATGAGCAACAAGGAGATTTTAGCAAAAATACTTACCATTCTATATTATAATTTTGGTATTTTAGTGTTTTTTCTAGAAATGGTTTCTCTGAACATGTTATCTGAAAAACCATCACCTTGATAATTTTCAACTAACAAGGCTATGTACTAAGATGATTAGGATAGAGTAGAGATTGAAGGCATGAGTTTAGGATAATACAGAACATGGAACAAAGCTATGCTTTAGCTCCTTTAATTACATATTATATGAATTTAGATCAGTTATCCTTTCCTAGTAGCACTTATTTTTTTATAAAATAAGAACAACAGATATGAGTAACAAAATTCACAGGAATTTTATGACAATGGATTAAATACATAGTGGGCTTCCCTTGTGACTCAGCTGGTAAAGAATCTGCCTGCAATACAGGAGACCTGGGTTCGATCCCTGGGTTGGGATGATCCCCTGGAAATAGCATCTGGCTCATAGTTAGCACTTCTGAATGCAAACTCCTTTCCCAATAGAAGACTTGGCCTGAAAATATCCAAAATCTAGTACCAGAGAGATAGACAAAATAGGAACAAGAAACACTGTTAGCAACAAGTAGGGATCTAAGGGAAGTAGTCACTGCTAATTTCTAGTCTAATTTCAAAGAACTTCTATTCACCAAAGAGTGTTATGGAGAAATACCATTTGGAAGATGTCTAGAAAACTGCAGGCCTAATATCATTTATGGCCTCTTTGAAATATTTTTCATTCATAGCCTCCCTAATAGTGACACCCAGGGGGAAAGTGAGGCAGCACAACTGAGTACTGCAGTCATCTGAGCTCCATGGTCTTTGTTAGCTGAAAAAAAAAGTAAACACTGAATTGTGAATTGACAGAAGTATTTCCAAAGGATATGTGGGTGGGGGCGGGGGGAGTGTCCTAGTTGAGGCTCTTTGGCTTAATCAAGTAGCAATGTTGAGATTGAGTAGTCCATATTTTGGGGGCTTCTCCAGTGACTCAGCAGTAAAGAACCCACCTGCAATGCAGGACATACAGGATATGTGGGTTCAATCCCTGGGTGGGGAGAATCCCCTAGAGGAGGGCATGGCAACCCACTCCAGCACTCTTGTTGGGAAGATCCCATGGACAGAGGAGCCCAGAAGGTTACAGCCCACAGGGTCACAAAGAGTCAGACATGAGTGAAGAGACTGAACACAAGCACGAGTTCATATTTTTAATTTACCGAGACAAATGACCGAGTCCCTTGAGTACATAGACAATCTCTGGCTTAGCAGAGTATAACACTAGGCTCAAAGTCTTAAAAATTGCTCTTGGGTTAATAGATGGGTGAATGAATAAAGTTTTGAGATATTCAATAAGAGTTGCTTTCATTGTGTGCCTTGCACAAGATAGGAGCCCAAGAAATGGTTGGTTAGTTAATTAATTAATTGGGATACAGTTAGGGAGTAGGTGACTCATGAGCCTCAGTGACTCAGGCATAATTTAATTTTTCTTCAATGTTTCATAGAATTTCAAATACCTTTTAATTTTAATGAATGATTTTGAGATTCTTCCAAATACTCACTAGCCAAGAACAGTCAGCATATTTTCTACAACTTGGCTAAAATTATAATGTGTGGAGAGAAGAGGAGTCTAATTTTTTAAATGGAGTGTGAGAGGTTCACTGTGGGGAATCAGATTGCCTCATGAGTTCTTAACTCTTTGTGACTGGTGTTAAAAAAAATGATTTTGAAAATAAAGACATTTTTGGTTCCCCTCTAGCCACTAGGCACAGCAATATGCCTAATTCTCTCTTACTCACAGGCCCCTAAGGAAAGTTTCCTTATAACAGTAGACAACAATATGTTGACTCATTAATCTTCCCCTTTTTAGCTTTCAGTTGGTCTGAAGATTGGAGCTTTGTGCTGTAGGCCAACTTTAAGACATGGTATTCTTTCAGCTATTAGAAATAATCATGAGCCTTTTGAGTAAATTTCATGCATCTGTGGGAATATGGATTATTACATCCCCAAAGTGTCATCTGTCTCATCAATGTTTTGAAAATGATTAAAGAAACACAACATAGGACTACAATATGGGATATTCCCTAAGAACTGACTGCCAAAGAAGTATATTTTCTTTTATTCCAATCACTTGTAATCACAAAGCTATCTGGGTCTAGTTGTTTTCCATACAATAGATAGGCATACACTTCTAAGAGAGAAGGGAACCCTCTTACACTGTTGATGGGAATGCAAACTAGTACAGCCACTATGGAGAACAGTGTGGAGATTCCTTAAAAAAACTGCAAATAGAAATACCATATGACCCAGCAATCCCACTGCTGGGCATGCACACCAAGGAAACCAGAATTGAAAGAGATACATGTACCCCAATGTTCATTGCAGCACTGTTTATAATAGCCAGGACATGGAAACAACCTAGATGTCCATCAGCAGATGAATGGATAAGAAAGCTGTGGCACATATACACAAGGGAGTATTACTCAGTCATTAAAAAGAATACTTTGAATCAGTTCTAATGAGATGGATGAAACTGGAGCCTATTATACAGAGTGAAGTAAGCCAGAAAGAAAAATACCAATACAGTATACTAACACATATATATGGAATTTAGAAACATGGTAATGATAACCCTGTATGCGAGACAGCAAAAGAGACACAGATGAATAGAACAGACTTTTGGACTCTGAGGGAGAGGGAGAAGGAGAGGGTAGGAGAATTTGGGAGAATGGCACTGAAACATGTATACTATCATGTAAGAAATGAATCGCCAGTCTATGTTCGATATGAGATACAGGATACTTGGGCCTGGTGCATGGGGATGATCCAGAGAGTTGATATGGGGTGGGAGGTGGGGGAGAGGGGGGTTCAGGATTGGGAACTCATGTACACCTGAGACGGATTCATGTCAATGTATGGCAAAACCAATACAGTATTGTAAAGTAAAATAAAGTAAAAATAAAAGTTAAAAAATAAATAAATAAAATTTTAAAAATGAATAAATAAAAGAGAGAGATTAATCCATTACTAAAGTCAGTCAAAACTTTGGCTTGGTTTCTGTTATTGGATTTTGATATATATTCTTGATTCAATTAGGTTTTTCCACCCTTATTCAGAAAATATTAGCCAACTTTTTAATACTAACAAGTTATTTATGCTACATCATATGAAAGTGAAAGAGTTAGTCTCTCAGTCGTGTCTGACTCTGTGACCCCATGGACTGTAGCTGGCCAGGCTCTCCTGTTCATGGAATTCTCCAGGCAAGAATACTGGAGTGGGTAGCCATTCCCTTCTCCAGGGATCAAACCAGGGATCAAACTCAGATCTCCTGAACTGCAGGCAGATTCTTTACCATCTGAGCCACCAGGGAAGCCCTATGCTACAGCATAAAATGCCTTATTATATTTTAAGAGGTAGCAAAAACACAAAAGTGCTATGGTTGTTTCATCACTGTAGAGTCCATAGCTGCACTATCCAAATTGGCTATTTAATTTTAAAATTTAATTTAGTTAAAACTGTTAAAGAAAAAAAACACAGACTCCAAATAGTGTCACTTGGGCTAAAGCCCATGATATCAAACCTAGATATAATACTTAACCTAATTGCAGTTTTGAGCTTGTTGCTACCCAATTCACGAATAGTCTAAAAAAGCCAGTTAGATCTTCACATTTTCTCAGCTGAATATTTTTTTAGCAAAATTAAAAATTCAGTTTCTCAATCACAATAGTCATGCTGTAAGTACTCTATAATTGCACATGGCTAGTTTAATGGACAGCATATATATGGGGCATTCAATCATTGCTGAATATTCTACTGGACAGTACTGGTCTAGAGTGACCAATAAAGATATCTCAATTACAAGAGACTTAATTGATGTCTGCAGGGTAAGCCACTTGGTGTTATACTCGTCTCCATC
This sequence comes from Aepyceros melampus, assembly GCA_006408695.1. Classification (NCBI taxonomy): domain Eukaryota; kingdom Metazoa; phylum Chordata; class Mammalia; order Artiodactyla; family Bovidae; genus Aepyceros; species Aepyceros melampus. Next base: position 12,895 of record SJXQ01003289.1, on the reverse strand, counting down.
AGCTCAGCAAGTTAGAAGGAAATGTGTTTGTCCTGGATGACATATGAAGTCCTCCATAGTCAATTACTTCAAGTTTCAGGATTCTGAAATTCCATGTCAATCTTTTTTTGCCTCCTGCTTCTACTCCCATTTCCCCAGTTAACTCTTCATTTCTTAACTTAAATGTTCTTTAAGAATGGCGGCATGCTGTCTGGTTGGGGATAAGGAGAGAAAGGAAAAAGGATTAGAGAGCACACTGATGTATAAGCAATAAAGCCCTGGTGTTCTGGGTTTAGAAGTTCTCACATTGTAAGAGGTTCTAAAGTTTCACTTTAGAAAAAGAAGGAGCCTTTAAAATGTTGATTTCTGCTTTTTCTGGCAAACCTTAACTTCCTGGTTCAAAGAAAAGACATGTATGAATGAGGCCCAAAAGACTTCCTTGACATCAAATCGCTCTTGCAGCACAACATTTTGATGAGTTAAGTGTAAATGAACCAGAAACATATGGATTAAATTTCCCCCATGATAGTAAGAGGTTAGAAAAATTGAGGGTGAAACATGCCTGGGAAAATGCTGGGCTCTCAGTGCTTAAAACTCAGAGCATACCATTTTGCTCCCAGCAAAATGTAAAGTGGAATCAGTCACCTCAGTTTGTGTCTTATTCAAAGCTTCCGAGGGAAACTGGAAATGACATTTGGGTTTCCCATTTAGCTGACAGATCTATAATCTAGGTTAAGAGAGTTCCCTGTGTACTTGGCACAATGGTGAGAAAAGGGGAGGGTGAGTGGAGCGGGGAGGGTGTTCCTTTCCCTGTACCAGTGAGTAGAGTCAGCTTTGATAAGATGGGGTTGCCTGGCCTATCAAGACCTCTTAAAAAAAGTGGCATTTTCTGAAAGACAAGCCCTTTTGTATCTGAAAACACCAACAGTCTAGCCTGCCTTTTGGGAGCCACTGAAAGATTTGAAGTGGATCAGATTTGAATCAGATCATCAGGCAGCCCTGAGGAGGGTGGATACAAAGGAGGAAAGATGTGAGTGAAAGAAAATAAGTCAGGGAGTGTAGGCAGGAGGTGGGAGGCCCAGAATTCAGGGGCAAATGTAAATATTTAGGGAAAATGTTAGAGCTTTATGATCCATTTGATATAGAAGATAAAGTGAAGCAGTGAGGTAGGAATTAAGTCATTTGTTCAAAGTCATAACTTTTTTCACTTCAAGGTCTTTTTCACCCCAATGTTTCTGACTTACATAAATCAGGTAACCTGGATAGTCATTCATTTATTCAATCATTCATTGATAAGTATTTACTGAGTATATATTGTGAGTAAGACATTGTATTAGGTATTTGAAACAATGATGCTGAGCTTGGGGAGAATTACTGCTGTAGCAGGGAAAATAGGTCACTAGTATCTTATGACATTGTTCTCCAAAATCATTCCTGAAGACAGACTAGATAATCAGAGAAACCCAAATCACTCCTAATCCAACTAGACTCTTTCAAAACCTCTGTTGTCATACTTTGGATTGAAGGTTTTGAAATAAGCTTGATTTGAAGGAGAGCTATCTCTTTTCTCTAAATCAGTTTGTCTGTGATGAGCCATTGGCCAGTGTCACTTGGCAGGCAGCAATATGCTGCATTAAAGGAAATTGCCACTATTAATACTTGTAGGCCCTTATAATCACTACCTCCATGCAGAATCTTAGATCAAAATACATGTGGTCAGGCCATTGCCCCAGAGAAGCAATTGATTCTTCCAAAAGGGCTATATGTCACCTTGTTTTGTGAATAGAAGTAATAGCTTTTCTGTTCATGGCTGGCCTTACCAAGAAAGAAAAATCCCTGTTATTCTTTTAATTCAAGATCTTATAGTTTGATGAGTTCTCACATGACGAATTCTTGTTTAACATAAGGGCTGGAGGGATGAAAGGGAGAAATGGTAGAAATTATTACACTGACCCATGTTCTCACCCAGTGAATAACACATAAAGCTGAGATTTAAATTGAAGTCCATCTACCTCCCCAATCCATATCTCTTCACACTACCATGAGTTGAAGGTAAGTCAACCTAATTAATCAAGTTATTATCTCTCTCTTCCAAATTTCCTCTACCAATATGTGCCAAAGAGAGAGAAGATGGGGGAAAATTTAGTCCACGATCAAGGAATAAAGAATAGATCTTTATACTATACTATAGAATTTCAAACACAGATTAAGCTTAAATATAAAAGACATGATGGCCTCCTCTACTGGCTGAGAAACTCATGATGATTTGGGAATGCATATATACATCATCTGGTAGCTCATGAGGTGAAGAATCCGCCTGCAATGCAGGAGACCTTGGTCGATTCCTGGGTTGGGAAGATCCCCCGGAGAAAGAAATGGCAATCCACTCCTGTATTTTCACCTGGAAAATCCCATGCACAGAGGAGCCAGGTGGGCTGCAGTCCATGGGGTCACAAAGAGTCATGACTGAGCAACTAAGCATGAAGCACATACATCATCAACTGGAACTTACCCTGGTTGCTATGTTTTGTGAAAGATTATAACTTTTGTGTTATTGTCATAATGAGTCTTAGTCTAGGTTTTCCAAGTTCCCTGCTGTGTCAGTCAGTTCAATTCAGTCGCTCAGTCATGTCCGACTCTGCGACCCCATGGACTGCAGCACACCAGGCTTCCCTGTCCATCACCAACGCCCAGAGTTGCTCAAACTCATGTCCATCGAGTCAGTGATACCATCCAACCATCTCATTCTCTGCCATCCCCTTCTGCTCCTGCCTTCAATCTTCCCCAGCATCGGGGTCTTTTCAAATGAGTCAGTTCTTCGCATCAGGTGGCCAAAGTATTGGAGCTCCAGCTTCAGCATCGGTCCTTCCAATGAATATTCAGGACTGATTTCCTTTAGGACTCCTTGCTGTGTAAACTTGGTCAAGTCACAATTTTTCTGCATCTCAATCTCTTCGTCTAGATAATGGGAAAAGTAAGATCACTATCTCCTAAGATTGTTTGAAAATTAAATGATTTATTATATTTAAGGTCTTAGAACAGTGCCTGACATATTGTTAATACTTAATAAATGTCACCTATTATCTTCTTTTCCTTCTGTATGAACTTCACGCTAACTTGCCTAATATTTTGACTACCATTTATTGGGAATTTATTATATATCAGGCATGTGCTTCATATATATCATCTACATTGTCTTATAAAAACCTTAAGAGCTATGTACTATTCATTCATTTAATTCATATTTATTCAGGGCTTTCTTCATGCATGTCAATGTTCAAGACACTGAGAATATATTAGTGAATAAAACAAAGCATCCTTCAATTGAAATGAAGAAATAAAAGCAGTATATTCTGTGGACAGTATAATGTAAATAAAATAAAATCTGAAACTGCTCCATGAGGGAACCAGTGTAAGAATGTCAACCTTTGGGGAAGGCAGAGCTGAGAATTTTAGAGAAAAGATTGGAGTCTCAACAACGTATGAACCTCTGGTTCAAACTATGCCTAGAGCTGCCATATTTCTGAAGTTGTAAAATTCACAAGGCAATACATTCTCTATTTGTAACTAGTTTGATTTTCATCATCAGTGTTTTTACTGATGTCTTTGTTTTACTTCATAACTGAAAGCATCTTAAACAATAGACAAAGCAAAGGTCAAAGCCAGGCTTCCTGCTTGCCTAGATTCATTACCTTCATCTCTCTATCATCTCTTCTTTTTTGTGCTTCTTTTGCTCTTCTTCTTTATCTCCTCTCTTTCCTACTTTCCAGCTCTTTTACTCTTCAAAATTCATATGGCTCCTATCAACACTACTGGTAGAAACACTAACAGACACAATAATGCGCTCCCGAAATATTTATTTCATAGAAAAATATGTTAGGGCTGGAAGGGACTTTGAGAGATAATGGGTTCCAGCCCCTTCCTTCAGGCAGATAAGCTATTATTATTCTCAAGAGGCAAATGAAGTCCAGAAATACTAAATGACTTGTTCAAGCTAGTTAATGTCAGACTGGGGAATAAACACCAAATCAAAGGGTCAGAGAATCACAGTACTCAGAAGCTATGAGGATTTCAGAGACTGCCTGGTTCTAACCCACTCATTTGATATCTGGGGAAATAGTATTGCTGATGGTTAATGACATGTCCAAGGCCATATTGCTAGTCTACGGCAGACCTAGGATGAACACAAACTTTCTGAATCCTTTTTTAGTGCTATTTCCACCAGGCTAAACTGCTTCTGCCTTTCTAGTGCATTTTTTAAAGTGGTGGGCAATTACTGAAATTAGTGTGCCAAAACTTGAAGTTCAATGCTCTGTCAAAAGGGCTTTAAATCCTCTATATTGCCTTGATAGGATTCAGAAATAACTTTAACTATAAATCCATAAATAATTTTTGTTGAAATCAGTTGCTTCATTCCTAAAGTATTCCTAATTAGTTTTTAATAAATGTTTCCTTCCTCTCAAAGTTGAATCTCTAGCATTTGTGGTGGGAAGGGGATTGGGCACTAAAAGCTGTTTCTTCACCCCTGTACTTACTTGGAACAGTCTGCACTTTTATTATAAGAATCCTTTTTTACCAACAACTACTAGGATGGGGTTGCTCTGGACACTGAAGCTAAAAGAAACTGAAGTGGGGGATCAATATCTATAATGAGAGCAGATTTCCCATGTCATTCACTCATACAAGTACTTTTTCAGCCCCTGTGGAATAAGGCTGGTGCCACCCACTTGCTGAAAGTTCTTTTTTAATGTTTATATTTCTCTTAAGTCCAAACTTCATGGCTGTTTTCTCCACTCTCTTTTCATCTGAGACTAACACAGCCATAGGTCAAAGGCTTTTACACAGTCTTCCTTCTAAGTCCTGGATTCTCATAGTAAGACTCCTCCCATCACTACCCTTCCTCACACTTGACAATGTTCCCTAAGGAAACAAAGTTCAATATCTATAACCAGGATTTTTACGTTACATTTCCATGCCAAGAAAACTCCAAACTCTCAGTTGGATAAAATGAGATTTTTGGATATCCTCTCCCCACCCCTATTCATGTTGCGTGTGCAGTGTGGTTCAGTTAGAGATTTCCCTCTGTGTTGTCATTGTATATTAACTACCCAGACTAAATGGGAAACTTAATGTTGCTATGGCAGAAATAAAAGAGTTCTAGAGGTTTTAGGATTAGCAAATAAACTCTCTTAGCTCAAAAATGATGCATACAAAACTTGTGTTCAAATCCATTAGTCAAAGAAAGTCACATGGTTACAACTAATTACAAGTGCAGCAAAAGAGAAAGTCACAATATGCATGCATGTTCCTAAAGACCACCATGCAACATTTAAATAAGCTATTTCTCAAAGAAAGTAGATTGACAGAGGGAGGAGGAGGATGAGAAGGAAAGCCATGGGGGCTAGTGAACTTTGGGTATTTACTTATGGTGTTTAAATTTTGGTGTTTTCTCTACTGTCTAGACCCTTCAATGGTAGCCACATAACATAGAAAGAAGCAGAGCCATATATCTATTCTGCTACTAGAATGCAGACATATTTTGTTCCCTGGGAGATGGAGAGAGTGAGTTTCAAACATCTTTAAGTAACCAATAAGGGTCTTTATTTCTCTGCTCAATGATACATTTGACTCAAGTAAAAGTCTGTGTATTATTTTTATCATTATTCTATACTTTCAATGATGATTTTACTTAATATATATAGTTAATTTTTTATTCATCAACTGAATGATTACATTAAAATTAGTCCAAAACTACTACAAATAAGTTATTCTTCCTAATCGAATGTTTATTGCATAAAGCTACAATCAATACAGCACTTTAGACCTTTCTAGATTAAAAATAATCTATCAGACATTTTAAGATATTATTTTGAATTACAAGAAAACATCAAAGTTTATGGATTACACCCAATACTTTTCTATCTCCAATAAAGGTAACACTCTAAAAGAAGTTTCTCTGGAAATTTGTTGGCCCTAATGTAGATTCATTTAATCTTTCAAGATCTGTTAAAATTTTAAAATAGCTGTGCAAATAATAGAGACATATGTTTTTATGCCAGTGAGACATTTTCTGTAGGTGGTACTTGGTTTTCCATCTATAAGTTACTGTTGGTGTCCACTTATTCTGGTGAAATTATTGCTTTTATTTTACCTGATAGCTTTAAAATAGAAAATCTCTTCCTCAGGTCAATTCTTAGTTTGAAAAACTAAAATCCATTTGATATGGAGTCATGGACTGGAAGCAACCTTGTCACTTATCTCTTTCAAATTCTCAGTCATGCAGAAAAAACCTCTCCAGTATGAAAAAGAAATAGACACCCAGCCACTTTTAAACCCTTCTAGTAATCTAGATCTTACTAGCTAATTCATTTTTTTGGTCGGGTTTGGCAGTGGCAGGGGCAAATTGAGGTGGGTCATAATGTTGAAATGGGTTGAAAGGTCACAATAATTACATTTAAATAGAACCCATCTTCATGTGTCTCCATGCATTGATCTTATTTCTTCTCTTCTTACACATATAAAAAAGCCTAAGGCTCCATTTTTATATTTAGTCTTTATATGTTTGTAGTTAGCTACACTGGCTTCTAAGCCTTTTATTTTCTTAAGCTTATCACGTCAACAGCCTTCAGATGTTCTTTATATGAGATGGATCACAGTTTTTATTCTTCTTTGGGTACAGTCATTTGTCACTGTCACTCCTTAGGGCATAGTGCTGTGTGTGGGAATCCTCTCTTACTGGAATTTCACAAGATGCTTCATGATGAGTTACTGCCCATCATGCTTGAGTAAATGTGTCTAAGACAAACTGAGTGTAAATGTGCCTTAGATAAATTTTTGTGGTCAAATAAGAAATAGACTCATTTGTTTCAAAATATGGTATGAATGCAGATACATTTCATAAGTATATAAATGGACTATAGATAATAGGAATATCAATCAAATGTCTGATCCTCTTGAAGATGGGGCTATACTTAAGACAGAATAATAACTGCAGTAATCAGATGACACATTTAGTAGCTCAAGGGCCCCTTCAGTAGTTTTTTTCCCTTTAAAAGCAGCCATCGATTAACTCTTATGTTGGGGCTCCCTGAGTCAATATGACTCAGTTCTTTTCCTGAGACTGTTTTTCATGATATATTCCCTTTTTCTTTTCTCCCAGAATCAACTAAACAACCATCCCCTCACATCTATAACTCAGATTTCCAAAGGAATCTGTTTGGTCCATGAAGTTATCATCATCAGACAGAGCTGTTGCACCAGTTGTATATATGGTGAACCTATCAATTTTCTTTCTTTGGGTTAGATGGCCAGCCCTGGACCATCATGATCAGTCATGATCAAATCATGATCAGTTATGATCAAGGGAAAGTCAGGCCACATGATACAAAACATGGCTCCCTTTTAATAAGGAAATGCTTATGGTTGCCATCTTCTCTGGAGTGCCAGTCATTGTGATATCAAGAGTCTAATGGATTTCCCTTTGGAATCAAAGGGAAAGGAGTAGAGTAGATAACCCTGCTATACAACTGAATAAATTTGTTAACTTTATGAGGAAGTAAGACAATTATTTAGGGTCTTTTCTGAGGACAACCCCTTAGGTCTTGCAATTTGGGAATGATTGTGAATAAGGGGTTGCTGACTAGAAAAGCATCAGAGAAGAGAGAGTAAGTGGCACTGCTGCCTGGTATATGAAAAGCTTCATGAAGGCAGGGACAATGAGGCACATTACTCTAAAAACTAAGTCCAATATTTGAGCACATAGTAGATCTCCATAAACATAGATTGTTTTTTTTTTTTTTAAAAAAGCTCTTAAATGAATGACTGAAAGAGATCTCAGGATCACTTTAAATAGAGGTTTCTGAAAACAGGAAAACAGGTTTCTTTTCCACAGAAACTATTGACACTGGCCAATGAGGAAGCAGGAGATAAGACTCTGACTTCTGATAACTTAATTAACATAGGATTATTTTGATTAAATATTTTCTATTTTTTTCCAAAAGAAAAGTCAGATCAGTTACCTCTGGGCTTATTCATGTGGATATTATTTAATCTTAACGATTAAGTTTGGGTTTCCCAGGTGGCACTAGTGGGAAAGAATCTGCCTGCCAATTGAAGAGATGCAAGAGGACAGGTTTGATCCCCGGGGTGGGAAGATCCCCTGGAGAAGGAAATGTCCACCTGGCATGCATATTGTAAAATAAGTACCACTATCAAATGCCTTTTTAGGCTCTTTGTATGCTTCAGTAATTCATTTTCTTCTATCTTCTCATGGCTTTTGTCTATATCAGTGGTGGCAAATACCGACCCAAGTACTATCAGTCTATACTATGCCCATGCAGACATCATTAATCAATTATAGCACCTGCCTGTAGGGTGAAGTTAACACTGCTGTTGTAGCTTCTTTGATGATAACCTCAGGCTTAGCTCCTACCTGATTATGTAGACTCGTCCTAATGTCAGCATTTGCCAACATGGCCACCCAATATTTGCCAGGTTTCTTGGCTTCAGATAACTCTATTTACAGCTTTTCTAGGGTATGGAGCAAATTAACGTTTGCATGAAGTCATTAGTCTTGGTCAGTTTCCAGTCCAGTTATTTTACCTTCCAACCTGTTATTCCTCATCTACCTGGGGTGGATATCTTTTTCTTTTTTTCTTTCAAAACTAACTTACAGCATTCCTGAGGTCAATTAAAATTCATGACCAAACCTCTGGAACTCAGACTTATTCCCCAGATTGTATAATTTTTTTGTAGAGAAGAAATCTAATGCTGTATAGTTGAAGCTTTCATCTTGCCTGAGTACTAAAGAAGTGTTTCTGATCAGAAATAACCAAGTGAAAAAAGATAAATTGACCAACCAGAAAATGCATTCAATGGATAATCAAGAGATCTACCTGTGTAAGAGATATCTAATCAGACAGAATTTCAGTCATTTCTGACCAGGTTCTCCTTGATTATACACACAAACACTCAATTTATCTGTCTGCATGTTTCATTGAAATGCAAACCAACACATCCAATGTAGGGTTCTGCATCTTCCCTCTAATCATTTAATTACCCTTTATTTTCTGTCATACACTGATTCAACAAATATTTCTTGAGCATCCACATGTGTTAGGAACTATACAAAATGCTCTTAATATGTCAAGGGATAAATGGATCTAGTTCTTGCTGTCATGAAGTTTATGGTGTAATAGAATGAACAGAAATAGAATAAGCAATTACACAAGTGATTGGTCACTAAATATAGAAGATGAGAGCCATGCATACTTCTGTCTTGTTCTCACTAAATCCCTCAAGATTTCCTTATCTAAATCTCTTTTGAATCCTAATCTTTCTATGCATTCCTACTTCCACTGCCAAAGTTCACCCTTATCATCTCTCTTCTGTACCAAAATAATAACCTTATTTTATTCTCCCTCAAATGCAGTTCTCATATATCCATCACCAAAATGTTCTAAAATGCAAAATCAGCTTCAAAACCTCTGAATATTCCTAAAGTATAATTTCCAAGGTCCTTCACCTAGTCTACAAAACCCTCCAAGATTGTCTATTATGCTCACTTCTACACCTATCACTCTTTACCTACACTCATTTCTGTACCACTCACTCCTGTACCACTCACTCTATACCTATCTTTCTTGTGTTCACAACAATGAACATTTTCCATATTTGGAAAATATGGGAAATATTTTTACATTTATTTCTAAAGATACTTCCATATTTCCACACATTTTACATGCCACTATGATTCTGCTCATGGTATGCCCTCTACCTAGAATGATTTCTCTCTCTGCTTGGCTTTCCTAACTTTGAACTATCCTCAAATACTAAAGATTCAGTTCTGAGACTCCAACTCTCCAAGGATGAATCAGGAATTTTGTTGTACTTTCCAAACACCTGGATATGTCTCAAACATTGTACTCACTTATTTGTACTATAATTGTCTGCTTATAAGCTTTACACCATGGCATGTTAGGATTCTTCAGGGAAAGGATTCTATTTTCATCATCTTTGGGAACTCAGAGACTATTTTAGAGTTTGACACATAGCAAGCACCCTAGAAATATGTTTAATGTATGGATGAATGAATGGCCTACAAACAAGACATCCACATTTGGGGGATAAAGTATTTGTGGGTCAAAATCCTACCCATTTATTTTTCACAACATCTGCCTGTCTGTCCCAGAGAAGGCAATAGCAACCCACTCTAGAAGTCTTGCCTGGAAAATCCCATGGATGGAGGGGCTTGGTAGCTGCAGTCCATGGGGTCCCTGAATCAGACACGGTTGAACGACTTCACTTTCACTTTTTACTTCACACATTGGAGAGGGAAATGGCAACCCACTCCAGTGTTCTTGCCTGGAAAATTCCAGGGACAGAGGAGCCTGGTGGGCTGCTGTCTCTAGGATAGTACAGAGTTGGACATGACCGACACGACTTAGCAGCAGCAGCAGCCTGTCTGTCCTGCAAAGCCATTTGACTTCCTCACATACATAATAAATAATAAATCAAGACTTGATGGCTAGATTGCATCTAATCCAATTAGTAGTAGATATGCAGGCAGGGCATCTTTTTGGTTAATGCAAACACTTTGCCTGGCTAAACAATTCCGGTTGATTTTTTTTTTCTTTCTTTCTTTTTTTTTAAGAATGCTCTTTAACAGCTGTTTTAAGTCACCAATCAAAGCTCCAGGCTATCCCACATGTTACAGTGATTGACTTGATCCATCCCCACACACTGCTTTAGGTCAAAACTCCATTGTGGTATGAATACCTTCAGCAACTCAAACAAGCTGCCCTCCACTCCTGAGTTGGTCTGTGGATCTATTTTTTTCATTCAAGGAAGTACTATTTTGTACATGTTTATACAGTCTTATGGGAAAACAAAGTAAGGAGGTCAGAGATAGCTGTTATAGTCTGCTTTATTCCAGGTTTTTAACATGTACTATTTCCAGTTTTGAAACTGCTCCATCATGTCTGACTCTTTGCAACCCCATGGATAGTCTATGGAATTCTCCAGGCCAGAACACTGGAGTGGGTAGTCTTTCCCTTCTCCAAGGGATCTTCCTGACCTAGGAATAGAACCGGGGTCTCCTCATTGTAGGCAGATTCTTCACCAACTGACCTATCAGGGAAGTCAATTTCACCAACAACACAAGAGAGTAAGTTCACATAAATCATTTTAAGGATAATGAAACTGAGATTTAGTCATATGAGATAGTTTTCTTAGGAATCTACAGCTGGTGGTGGTGATGCTAGTGAAAGCATAACAGGCAGGAAGGCCAGGGGTCTCCAAACGAAGGAAATAGCCTGCAAATGTCAGACATTTTTATCTCTCTTACGTGGCAGGAGGAAACAAACTAGCGATATTTTTTTCTTCTCTATACAAATTTAAAAGGAGTTTTCTCTTAAGATATTGTGTTGCCACAATGACACCTGGTTTCACCTGAGTTTAACTATTCTCAAACCTTGAGTTAACTAATGCATTTTTCTTATGGAAATGTTTGTCTTAAGCTATGGTAATGTACTATGCATTTACCCCAAACTCTGTCAAGTCAGTTCTGCCCAATGGCTCAGAACCTACTTGACAAACCAGTATGTTATACTCAGATATTGTTTCCCTAATCTATGTAAACAAAACTATTTTTATGGTAATCTGTCCTTCTACAAGATTCAAGTTAATCATTTTATGGCCCAGGATGAATTGTCTAGTGCCAAGATTATCCCAAAATGCATCTTATGGGTGAGGGGCCTGGTGCCATTCTGAGTTTTAAGACATTTTCATTAACAGACTGTTAGTGGCTATATATCATCCAGCTAAAGACTATTGGGGGGTACTCTTTCTGCCCCCTTCAGACGCCTATGTCAGAAGCTTTCTCTATCTCCTTTATATTTAATAAAACTTTATTACACAAAAACTCTGAGCGATCAAGCCTCGTCTCTGGCTCTAGATTGAATTCTTCTCCTCTGGAGGCCAAGAATCCCGGCGTCTTTTCATTCAGCAACAATCTTTCACTAGGACTTGAGGCACAAATACCTCTGACTGCAAAATTCCTCATCTTTGCAAGTTTCATTGTTTGTATGTAGTTTATTTTCCTCTTTATAATGCACAGATATGCAGTAGAGGTATTGAGACCAAGTAATGAGACCAAGCTACTATGAGCCAGATTATTGGATTATAAAGGGAAATTTTATAGTTGTGGAAGGAGGGGAGGGAAGAGATCATGAAGATTAATCTGAGAAATGAAAGAGACTAACATCAAGGGAACAACCATTAAGTGCAGGAGATGATGTATATTTAGTATTTATTTTATATATTGACTCTTTGTGAAATTCAGATGTGTTGTTATCTCCATTTGTAGATAAGGAAATGAACAAAAGGCATTAAGTATCTCGCCTGAAAGCAAACAGATAATAAGAAACTTGGATCTGTACCCAAGTTACTATGATCCCAAATTCTGTTTTTCATCACTCTAGACTCCCAGTAAACACACTATACAAATAGCCATGAACACTGTGGTTGATAAAATGTCCACAAAAAACCATGGTAGTTTTCACTCCTCTCTGCTCCTGAGAGCCACTGTATGGCTTGCCTTCAGGTCTCTCCAGCTAATTATGCCTTTTGATGACTGAGCTTAAAAGATGCTTCTTCCTTAGAAGAAAAGCCATGACAAACCTAGACAGCATATTAAAAAGCAGAAACATCACTTTGCTGATAAAGGTCCATATAGTCAAAGCTATGGTTTTCCCTTTTCATACTGTTCATACTGTTTCATACTGAACAGCATGAAAAGGCAAAATGATAGGATAGCAAACGAAAAACTCCCCAGGTCATTAGGTGCCCAATATGCTACTGGAGGTCAGTGGTGAAATAACTCCAGACAGAATGAAGGGATAGAGCCAAAGCAAAAACA